>OY757278.1:644359-796015 GCA_963584085.1 Pyrausta aurata
GATTAAGAGGTTAGATACGAAATTGTCTTTAAAGATGAAACTGCGTAGGTTTCGGACTGAATAATTGTGAAATTTGTAAAATATGTATGTACGCATATTTTTAAGTTATTTATGTATTTGGTAGTTATACATATAATATGTATTATACTAATGTTTATTTAGCTTATTAACTTAACTCATATAATATTATGGTATGAAATATAATATTATTATAAGTAGTACATTATAAATTTTTTCTTGTTTTTTTTTTAAATATTTATTTTACAATATTCTCTGTTGTTGTGTTCAGTCTTCAAGAATTATACTTAGTCGACATCTGCGAAGGGATTAAATTTCCAGTAATAATAATAGATGATTTGAAAGTAAAATGGCTTTGTAGAATATCACAAAGAATCACATGAAAAAGCTTTTTTGGGTTTTGTTTAACATTGCCTTTGCCTATTGTCCAATATTGTAGTATTTGGTGTAAGAGTTTTCTGCGGTGTATTATGGCATGTGTGTTTCATTCCTTTTTTAGGGTTCCGTAGCCGAATGGCAAAAAACGGAGCCATTATAGTTTCGTCAAGTCTGTCTGTCTGTCTGTCCGTCCGTATGTCACAGCCACTTTATTCTGAAACTATTAGCATTACACCGCTGAAACTTGGTAGGTAGGTGTATCCTCTTTACCGCTTTCCGATTCAGGTACAAAAAATTTGAAAAAATGATATTATAGGGGGGGCTCCCATACATTTAACTAAAACCAAAAAAAATTTTTTTACTCAAACCTATACGTGTGGGGTGTCTATGGATAGGTCTTTTAAAATGACATTGGGGTTCCTAAAACCATTTTTTCTAAAAGTCTAACGTTTGAGATATAGACGCTTCCAAAGTGGTAAAATGGGCGTCCCCCCCCATCTAACTTTTGAACTAAAGTTGTTCGGTGTAATTTGATATAACCGAACACGCGTCATAAGCGCACTCGTTTGCTATGCATTTCCTTTACCTAATTAGTGCAAATCACGGAGCCATAGCGACCGGGCGCGCTCATAACATTAACATTTTAACATTTAACATTAACATTTTAACATTTGTGGTACTTTAAATATAGTGCGGTATTTTTAACATCAAACATTCTTATCATTTTCAACACCCGCAATCCCTAACTCCAAAATATGGTCCTTCGAAATGGGCCTCGCGTGTTGGTAGTAAAACTAAACTTTTAGTGTCGACAAGTGAGGTGTGTGAACTAGCAGAACATTGAGTGAAAGGATTGCAGTGTTGGACAAGAACATCAACATCATCAACAGCTACGACAACGGGTCTACAACACCAACATCAGGTGCCCGCAGTCTGTACGCCGAAAAACAAGTAAGATCTGTCCATTTTATGACTTTTCATCCTCAACATCAACATGGTGACTTTGGAGGCACAGCTCCAGCTCGCCGAAGACATTGAACGTGATTACAGAAACTATAGAAAAGATAGTTCAGATAGGAAGAACAATGTAGAGTATTTCAAGAGACGATGGAACAAGCTAGAAGAATTGTGGAATGAATTTCAATTTAACCACGATCAACTTTTAGAGAACATTAGTCAAACAGACCCTTATTTTGAAAACAAGAAGTATGACGCAATTAAACAAGTCTATACGCAGTATAAAAACCTAATTAATAGTGAATACCAACTATTTTTGGGGCAGCAACAATCAGCACCAACATCAAAAACAGTTGAGAATCAAGACGAAGCAGGGTCAGTACAACAGAAGAGTGAACATGGGTCGTATAGCAGATTAGACGAAACACTACGCAAACAACTAGGAAACTTTAAAGCATTTGAAAGAACAGTATCTAACATTAACATCGAACAGATAACAGATAAATGGGAGTACGAAGACGCACTTAAACTGTTGGAAACACGATGGGCAGCAATAGACAGCTTACACTGGGAGATAGACAGTGAGTTAAACGGTAATAACTTGGAGTACGAAGCAAAATTTACCAAATGTGAAAAACAATACAACATGTTGAAGAGAGAGATCAATAAAAAGATGTGGTCAGCTTCGCACAGAGAAAAATCAACCCCAACATTAGACATCCCTGTGTTTAGTGGCAGCTACACACAGTGGGTGTCCTTCAAAGATTTGTTCAACGAAGCTATTCATGACAATCCAACATTATCACAGGCTCAAAAAATGCAATTTTTGAAAAGTAAACTGAGAGGTGAGGCAGAGAGGTTGATCCAACATTTGACTATATCGTCAGACAACTACATAACAGCATGGACTATTTTAAATCATCGCTATAATAACGAAAGACTAATTTTTACGTCACATATCAATGTATTATTCAGCCTTCCTACAATGCAACAATCATCTTTGGTACATATTAAAAGGATGCACGATATAACAGTCGAGACACTACATGCCATCAACAACCTTGGCGTGGAAACATCTACGTGGGATCCAATTATTGTGCATATATTGTCGCAAAAGTTAGATGCCGATACTTATTCAGATTATTTGGAATCAGTTAAGAATCCTCGGGCTTTGCCTGTGCTACAAGAATTATTAGATTTCCTCGAGAGTAAATTTACAGTGCTCGAAACATCATCTCGACGTAAACAAGAAATAAACCCACAAAGAAACAATAATTTTCAATCAAGGTCTCAACATTTTACTTCATTAAACACGAAGAAACCACACTTTGATACCTATCGAACAAACAGCGGAAACCAGATTGCGAAATCATTTCATGTTTCGGGTTACACGTGTCCGCTGTGTAAAAATGAACATGGAATTTATAATTGCAGGCCATTTTTGCAAATGTCGAACGAAAAGAAGCTGATGACGATAAACAGACTAGGAATTTGCGTAAATTGCTTATTTTCGCACAACGGCAAACAATGTAATTCGACGAAAACATGTCGAAAATGCCCTGGGAAACATAACACCCTAATTCATGATGCCTTGGAACTATCAAAATTTAAATCAGATTCAACAGTAACAACTTCTAAGAACGTCACTTCAAGCTCACATACTTCTCAAAATGACTATTCGGAAGTACTGTTAGCAACAGCTGAACTGAAGGTATTGAAAGCCGATGGAACTTTTATTAACATGAGGGCCTTAATCGACCAAGGCTCTCAAATATCAATCATCTCTGAAAACGCAGCTCAAGCTTTAGGTTTGAAACGAATGATGTGTAAAGGCGTCATTTTTGGCGTCGGTCAACGAGAAAACAGCTGTAAGGGGAAAATGAACATAACATGCGCGTCAATGTTTAACAGTTATACATTCAATGCAGAAGTATTTATAATGAATAACTTAATAAAAAATCTGCCAAACAAAACATTCGCTCGACCATCTTGGTCTAACATTGAAAACATTAACTTGGCTGACCCCGAGTTTTATAAAAGCCGCCCCGTTGACCTTCTTCTGGGTGCGGACATTTACGCTAACATTGTATTAGGAGGAGTTATTAAAGGAAGCGATATAACACAGCCGATGGCGCAACAAACGCAACTAGGTTGGCTTCTGTGCGGAAACGCGCAATCATTTCAATGCAACGTTATCATTAACAACATACAAGAAATTCAACAATTTTGGGAGATGGAGGAGATAACAGAAGATGTAGAAATGAGTTCAGAAGATATTCACTGCATTGACTACTTTCAAAAAACAACAACAAGAAACGAAGAAGGCAAATATGTGGTACGATTACCCATGAAACCTAATTTTGAAGAACAGCTAGGTACCTCAAAACCAAAGGCCCTAGCACAATTTCATAACTTAGAACATAAATTAAAACGACAAGAAAATTTGGCCCTGGCATACAAAACATTTATGAAAGAATACCAAGACCTACATCATATGAAACTTGATAACAATAACAATGAGGTCGAGTGCTATTTACCTCATCACGGCGTGGAACGAGCTGAGTCGACAACAACAAAATACCGAGTGGTGTTCAACGCATCTTCTAAAACATCTACAGGAAGGTCACTTAACGATCTAATGTACAAGGGGCCTAATTTGCAACAAGACCTACAATCTTTATTAATAAAATGGAGAAAATATCAGTATGCCTTCACAGCTGATATTGAGAAAATGTACCGACAAATATTAATGAACGAACAAGATCAACACTTGCAGAAAATCGTGTGGAGAGATTCCTCAACATTACCCGTACAAACATATCAATTAACAACAGTCACATATGGCACAAAATCAGCTCCATTTTTGGCCATGATGACGCTTAAGAGATTAGCAACAGACGAAAGTAAAACATTTCCGGAAGCTGCGAGAGTACTCGACGAGTCATTCTATATGGATGACCTGGTCCACGGGGCTCACAGCTTGTCAAGTGGTAAACAGTTAGTAGAAGATCTCGATCAGCTACTTAAGAAAGGTGGATTTAACTTACGAAAATGGGCCACGAACAATCCTGAAATACTAACTAGCGTATCGAGTAAACAAAACAGTGATGACAACTTTATGTTTAATTTTAAATCAGAAAATACGTCGAAGACTTTAGGTCTATGCTGGAACCCTTTAGAAGACCAATTCATATTTAAGTATGAACTACCCCACCAAAACATATACAGATTGCTACAAATAAAAGCCAAACTAACATTACAATATTTGATATTCGAGATTAGAATTCCTTTGACCAGCAGAGATACCTATGAATTATACAACATTCAAAGTGTCCCACATCAAATAGGGAAAAACATGGTCACCCTGGTCCCTATTGAACATTACATTGCGATGAACTTGCAGAAAGATTCATACCTACCGGTTACGTCATCTGAACTTGAACATTGTATACAACGTGACGTTACTACCTACTTATGTCAATTAAAGACACCGATATTCAAGATGAGAGCTGATAAGGATTTCTGTGTTAAAGATGAAACTGACCACTGCAAAACCATTTCTACTGTCTGCCAGAATCGATTGATAAGTTTATCTAAAATCAATCAATACTTATTCTTTTGCTGTGATCACTGTAACTTAAGAACAATTTGTGACGACCAAGTTACCGCACATCAGCTGTCCAAAACTAGCGTGATAAACATTCACAACAACTGTATAGTGAAGACAGAGAACTTTACCATTTATACTCACAAACAACAAGAGAATCGAATGGAATTAACCCACAATTTCCACATTCCAATAATTGCTCCCATAAATAACGTTATAAACATTACCATCGAGGACAAACAGGACAAGTTCTTAACAGAAACAACAACGGACACTGATCTTACACGTCAACTTCAGGAGATAAAAGACAACATAGAGATCATGAAGAAAGATGACGGACTAGTGAAAAACATCTCCGCTCATGACCTTCACCATTACTCAGCGATATGGGGGTTGTGGGCAATAACAGTAATAGTAGCTATCGTTGTCCTTTGCCGACGACGTGGCTATTGTTGCAAACAGCGGCAAAACTCGACGACGTCGGAGGATGCAACAGCGGCGACCGACGCAACAGCGGGGGCGGGAGCGGCTGGACCTAGCCCAGGTCCACAGCCGAGCCCTCGCAACAAAGCAACAAGTGAAAAGTGCAGTGAGAGTGTATCAGTGAATGTGTGTGGTTATAAAGATAAGGGTACAACCCCAGTGCTACGAAAAATCTCGTTTAGTGAAAATATGTGAAAAATTGTGATGAACATTTTAGTTGACTCTAAGCTTTATCTTTTCTTTCGCCCCTCCGCAAGATGTTCGGTGTAATTTGATATAACCGAACACGCGTCATAAGCGCACTCGTTTGCTATGCATTTCCTTTACCTAATTAGTGCAAATCACGGAGCCATAGCGACCGGGCGCGCTCATAACATTAACATTTTAACATTTAACATTAACATTTTAACATTTGTGGTACTTTAAATATAGTGCGGTATTTTTAACATCAAACATTCTTATCATTTTCAACACCCGCAATCCCTAACTCCAAAACCGATCAATAACTTCTTTGACATGTTTCTTATTTTGGTGGGCTAATCGTTCGTGGTAAAGTTGTAGGAGATTATCCGCTGACACGACGTTTAGATCAGGAGTTGACTTTGTAATAGTCTGTACATTAAGTTTGTACAAGCCTCCATTCTTGACTCTTGTGCCAGTCAGTACCACGCGTCCATCAACTTTCAGCACGCAGTGTTCTCTTTCAGACATAAAAACACTATTGTTTAGTCTATCTTGAGTGGCCAGTACAGAAAATAGGTTTCGCATAATACCAGGTACGTACCATACATCACAGAGTCTTAATCTGGATTCCTTGCCATTAATATTAGTTGTCAAGTCAACAGTACCTTTGCCAACTGCTTTGACAATAGCTCCATTAGCAGTTGTCACTGTACGGGTATCTTTAAAATGCTCGAAACTAGAGAAAAAATCTTTTCGGCACGTGACGTGGCTTGTTGCACCATTATCTGCATACCACGACTCTGTATCATAGTTTGTGTGCATTGAGTATACATCCGTAGTGATTGGTAATAGCATTAAGTTCAAATTGCTTGATTTCTCATTATCTTTTGGCTTGGCTGGTTTCCCATCAGCTTTCCATTTATGACATTGTCTGACCTTATGACCGACTTTTCCACAGTATCCACATTTCTTCTTTGCTTTATTACTATTCTGCAGCGCTAGAGCTTCGGCAGGACCTGCATTCGCAGATGAGACGGAACGCTCGTAGGCACAAAGTTGCGAAGTCAGATTTTCTATTGTTTTTTCGGTCTTCGACATCATCATCCAGCTCGATTTAAATGCAAAATAGATATCTGGTAACGTTTCAAGAATTTTACAAATCAACAGGATATCTGGTAATTCTGATTGGTTACTGTCTATTTTCATCAGTTCGGTTTTTAAATCTGACCAAATGGTTTTGATTTTGGAGATGTGAGTCGTAATTAGTGACAGCCATGAAAATAATATTTATTAATCAACAATAAAATGTTGCTATACAGAATGACATGAAATAAAAGGTTATCAAAATAAACAGAGGTTTTACTCTTTAACAAAATGAAGTCCAGCAGTTTGTAAGCAAAAGTTAACTTATTATTTTTTTAAGAACCGGGTTAAAAAAATATTGACGCTTTAGCCGGGTTAAGGTGATGGTATTGTTAAATAATGTAATTAAAAGTAACAAAGTATTTGGTGATTTTAGTTTTTCATTAGAATATTTTTACTAACCCCTCATTAATGTGTGGATTTTCGCAAATTAATCGTTATTTAAAATCATAGACAACGGTCAACTTTAAAAGACAGACAAGGCAACGGGCCCATAGTTAGACCTTATGTCCTTGTCCTAGAGAAAGAGAGAGAGATAGATAGATAGATCAATAGTTACTGTGATTAATTATTTTACTATGTTATCAAATTAGGCTCACGGCTTATTTTCTACCTACCGGTAAAAATGTAAGATAAAAACATTACAAATGAAAGGTACTTTCTGAAAGGACTTAAGAGAAACACAGAATTGATAACATATTTTTTTTATTCTAATACAAAATCGTGTACTTAATACCTCATGATGGAATCGGCATACATAAATAGCGCAACATTTTTTGGTTGATTCTAAATGTATGAGATATTAGCGCAATACAAACATATTATAAGACTTTGATGTATCATTTGCATCAGTTTATTTTTACTTTTACTTAAATATAAAGGTACATGTAAAATAAAAAGTCGCCACATAATCAGACTGTCAAAAAATAAATAATTTCATAGAGGGTAGTTGACACCACCAAATTTGTATATTAATACACGAACTGTCAATATAATCATTGATTATAATGTTTTTTTTACAAAGCGTCAAAAACCATAGATACTATACTTAAATAGCAGGTATTGCCATCATTGGATTAGGCTGCCTGTCCACCGGAGCGGAAAAACGGAGAAATATTAACCAATAGGATGTGGATCGCGGAGATTTTGTGTAATCACATTGGTTAATATCGTTTCTCCGCTCCGCTCCGGTGGACAGGCAGCCTTACTATTAAAAAAGGAGATTACATAATATGTTTGGTGGTGTCAACTGCCCGATATCTTTTTGGAATGTTTTATATGCAATATTGTAGTGTGTGAGAGACTTTTTATTCTAAACGGAGGCATGGAGATTCTATGGCACGATGCGGATCACAGTTCGTTGGTTGGAGCTGATCGCCTACTTTCGTCTGCGAGCCTGTAATAGTAGAAAATCGTTTTTAGAATCAAAATATTATAACATTAGCCTATATCTACGGTATCTACTACTAGGCCTTATTAATCACACGCGTCTGGTCAAGTCTAGGGATAAGAGCAAACCAATTTCAAATTAGAACTATGAACAACATAAGAAATCGTTAACTTATTGATATGGTTGAAGAAAGGAAAGCATAATTTACCTAAATTACTTAAACTAATTAATCAACACCTATTAGAATACTAAGGCCCACTTGCGTATGATGATTTAACAGAGAGTTACGCTAACCCTGGATTAAATCATCATTCTGTATCTGTCAGTTTATTTGACATAACTTCCTTTTTTTAAATTGGTTTGCTCTTATTCCTAGACTTGACCAGACGCATGTTAACGCGTGTGGCGTGGCCTTATGCGGCCAGGCCAATATAGTTAAGTTTCAAATATTCACTCTATTTACAACCCATAATTTGAATTCCACTAGTGATGAAGTATTTAAATACCTGAATGTAACTTTTAGATTTCTAGATTTACGTAACGTTAGAAAATTCTAATTTACACATCCCACGGCTGGGCAAAAGCCTTATCTCAATTATGAGGTAGTACGAGCCATACTTCACAACGCGGGCTCAGTGGGGATTAGCGGAGGGGTGTTTGCAACGCAAGTGACAAACCTCGCTGTCAGATTTTATCAAGCCGCCCATAAGGCGTCTGACTAGGCTTAACGTCTAATATCAACCAGTATTAGCCGGTAAACTTATAGTTTTATAAGTCATACTTACGACTTCCTTCCTATCCTTGTTCACGCATACCGAGCGCGCGCTGAAGGGATCGGCGTACGCGCACGTGCACTCCTGCGTGAGCGCCTCGCGCGTCATGCGCGCCAGCACCGCGCCGGCCGCCGTCTGCAGGAACTGCTTCTGCTCGCCCGCGCTCAGCGCCGCGTAGTTGTTCGCGGAGAACACGAACCCGCCCGTCTGGGGGTACAATATAGTGTTAGCTATAGAGTTCATGATATCACTAATAAGGCCCACTTGTGCATGATGATTTATACCAGAATTACGCTAATCGTGGATTTAATATTATTTCTATCTCTGTCATCGTCAAATAAATTGACAGAAACAGAACGATGATTTAATTCAGAATTAGCGTGATCTTGGGTAAAATCATTAAGCGCAAGTGGCCTTAATAGTAAAATCCTTTAATAGATTTAGTATGGCCATTTAACAATTTGGCGTTACAGCGTGTTTTATGTAACTGACTTACTCTATGACATAATATATATTATTTACAAAGTATATAATATATAGTATATAATAATAATAGTCAATAATGTGCGTCTTAAAAAATATTTTTTTTTAACCAACCCAACACAACTTGAAAATAGTGTTTTGTTTAGTAAAAAAATACCTAAAACATTTTATTGAATAAATATTCAAACATTCACTGAAATAATTTAAGCAACTTTAAAAACCAACCAACTTTACAAAAAATTGTAATCAAATACTAAAATGTTAAGGTTAAAATAAATAATCACTTACCGATTCAACGAAGTCTATGCAAGAGTCGTCGTGCTTCTCGAGAGTGGAGCGCAGCGTCTCGGAGTCCTTGCCGAACTTCTTGTCGCCCAGCATCAGGACAGAGTGCTCGGTGAAACCTGGGTTAAAAAGATAACAATACATATCTGGTATCACGTTTCCTGCCTATTACCAGCAAATTGTTCTCTCAAAACATGTTAATGCAGATACAATTTTTATTTTCTTAACTCGTCAAGTATGTGTGAACGAGACACAATAGAAATTCTATTATTATGCGACTCCCTGGAGTCGTTTGATACCTGACTGAACAGCGATAAAAATAAATGGTTTAAGTTGGTATAAACTAAAGACTATTGCAGCAATTGCTAAGGAACTACAGATAGTGTTTTAAACAAATTGTTACATTTATTATCAATAAAGTGTAAATTATACCTCCAGCCAGTTTTATGAGAATTCAATAGTTTGTTTTGTTTAAATTGGACTTTTTTATGATACGATCATTATCATATTTCTGCAGCAGCAACAAAAATACTTAATTGCATTGAGATACACATTGACAGAATTATCAATTATGATAATATTCTCCTATCGATTTTCGGTAATGGCGGCGCCTCAACAGAGTGCCCAGACGTGTGCTCAATACACAAGTGTACTCTCATACTCACAGAGTTATAAAACCTTATTCGTTTGCACAAAAATGTTACAAACCCTTATAAAGAAGTACTGTAGGTACTATAAGGTACTCACCGACAACCTTCTGAGCGTCCTTTCCTCCGCCGAGCTTGAGATCCGTGACGGCGACCAACGAGTGTGTGTACGCCATCTCGTTGAACAGTGTGCTGAACGCCGCCGCGCGCGCCGCTTCAAGCTGATACAAGAAAGAAATTAAGATTTATAATTGTTGTTTAAGGCAGCGAAGGACGTCCACCGGCAAGGTGGACAGACGACCTTGCGAAGCTCGTAAAAGGTGGGGATACACATGCCTGTAAAACGGATCAGTAGCTTGCACTCAAGTTAGTGGCGCAACGTGGATTCATTTGCAAGCTATTAACTTGCATGCAATTTGCGTCCTTGCATGCCTATATCCATACTATTCATATTTACCTTTGAACGAATTTGTAAATTAATGAATGTTATGTGCAATAAAATTATCTTATCTTACACGCGCCGATTTTGCAGCCCCCTCATTGAATGCCAGTGACTCCCCAAAAATCAAATCTTGTGTGATCTACTCGCTTGCCAGTTAAAGGTATCATGCCAGTAAGCATACAATTTATATATTTTTTTCATTTTATTTTAATATCTTTTGTTTTTGTTGTTGTCCTTGTTATTTTTATAATAGCACCTCTCGTGTGACAAATAAATCATTCATTAATTCATTCATTCATTCATACACATAGAAGCAGATGGAACGTGTAAGGAGATGACATGAAAGTGTGCATGTGTATCGCCGCCTTTAAGATAACATCAGATACAAATCACTTGCAAGCAGTCACTGGAGAAACTATGAGAGTTAGTTTATTAGTTTTGGTTTAGTTCAGCAGTGACGATTATGATGATGATTTGAGACAAATAAAATCCATACATTTTTTTCTATTATATCAAATAGGAAGGCTAGGAACACTTCTTTTTGGATTACGATCTAGACCTTTATTAGTTTTTAAGACTGATATTTTTGTTTTTATATGGATTGTACTCTCTTACGTACTCTCTCTTTGTGTTCTTATTAAATAAAATAAATAAATACTATTTCTAGGATACCGAGTTATAAGGTAGAATCAAGAAGAAGCCACTACAATTTGAACTATAAAGCCTTATGGATCGATTGGACGCCGGCGGTCGAGTGAACAAAAGAATGTTGATAACCACATCCGTGAGGAATTTGCACAGCAATGAGCAAAGTGAACATATTCTACCTTATAAAGGATCAAATAAACTTACCAAGAACAACTGGCTGTAGCACTTCTCGCCCACGACGTTGATGGTGTGCTTGACGGCGGCCGGTCGCAGCGGCAGCGACAGCACCGACTGGTACGCCGCCACCACGTTTGTGAGGCCTGAGGAAAGGGATTGCCATGTTTAGAATCCAGTATAGCTAGTTTAAAAGCTGGGTGCTATAGTTGACGTGTTAGCAACTGAGTCGTGAGGCCATAATGCTGTAGCGACATCTATGATCTACCGATGTCACTACATAATCATCGTAACACGCTGACTCCTCTCGACACGACTAGATGGCGCTGTAGTCGAAAGTATGGAGACTGAAACGCGATATGTAAGATTTAGATCGGACTTAACTGCATATGAATAAACCAAGACAGTGAACATCGGACCTTGGTCCCCGGCCATAACACCCGGTCGGTAGGAAGCGCTTCCCTTTGCCTTCCTAACTCAGTCGCGCCAAAATGCCAATAGAGGTGGGTATATGCAGCGTGCGGCTTACTGGTAAGTGCGAGTGAGATAGACTGAATCAGCTAACACGAGTCAGTAGATAGCACGCCGACTTTAAATAATGAAATATCATTTATTTCAAGCATCTAAAATCTAGGTAAGGAAGAAAGGTATACAATACAACAAGAGCTGACCAGCCACTGATAAATACTTGTTGGCGAAACTTAAAACTTATTTGTTACTTTTCAACTGCTAAACCGATTTTTTTGAAATTTTATACAGATAAAGTTCTAGGGTCTATTCTATGTCTGCCTGTCTATGATTGCGAGTAGACTGGACTGCCGCTATATTAATTACTGCTGCACAACATCCGCAGTTGTGAATAAAAATTATAATTATATAAATAAATAAAATTATAAATTACTAACATAGAAATAAGCTCATTGTAACTAACAAATAATGAGTCATGTCACTTGATTAAATAAATATATTATTATTATTATTATTATTCTATAAGATTAACCAATCCCTGAAATTATTTCCTCAAAGGAGTGAAAAGAAGCTTAAAATTGTATTCGAAAGTTTATATTAATTTGCGCAAGCGATGTTTAAATAACACTATGTGCACAGACTACTTAAGTTAACGTGAACTCACCAAGTTGTGTCCTCAATACATCGACGAAGTTGGCGGCGACTTCAATAGCCTTGTCGGCCTGCGGGCAGCCAGTCTTCACGGTAGGAGTCTTCTGATAGCGGCTCTTGTCGTCGAAGACCACCTTGGCGTTCTTCAGTTTCACTGTACAGAAAAAGTTTGGTTATTTTTTGATGTTTTGACTCACAAAAAAATTATAAGCTAAGTGCGTTTCAATGTAAGGCGGACATTTTAAAACCGGAATTGCCAGTATGTAGTTGTAGTAATATTTTATTAAACGCAGTGTCATTGAATGTATTTAAATAATAATAAACCTCTTATAATTCAGATTTCAAATTTATCGCTTATGTAAAGTAATTGTTGAATTGAATATTGTAGCCTAACCAAGAAAAAAATATTACTTTTATTGTCTTACAACTAAATAGTGTTGTGTGAAAAAAATATTTAATTAGCTCAATAAAACTGTAACTTTGATATACTTAGGCAAGCAAAAGTATCACAAAACTGTCTATTGAATTCTCAATAAGTTTTATAATATTGTGATACTCACGGTCAGTGTCGTACAGGATCGGGTAAGGCATCTTGGGCGAGATGCCGACGAGGTACACCTTGATGTCGGTGAACTTCTTGCTCTTGAGGTTGTCCACCAGCTGCGAGACCAGCGGCACCACCACGCTCTTGAAGTTCTTCTCGTTGCTCTGTGGATAACATATATTCTTTTTTATATCAGTTATTCAATTAAGTGTTCACTTACGCCGACATAAGTAGACAGACATTAGGTAGTCAAAGAAAATGATTAAAACCTCTTTTTAGCGTCAGCGAAAAGTTGATCATATCTTTTTTGATACTGATAAAAAAATCATTTACTAGCTGCTATAGTGATGGATAGAGAAGCCATCCCTTAATATTCTTGATAAATTAATTAAGTTTCTATTACAAGGTTAGTAAAACGCTGATAAGCTTAATGTTATTTTGGAAACGATTAATTTTTCTTCCTTTTCTAGGTTTCTTTATTACTATGCTTCGGGTATTTCACTTTGGACTATTTTCAAGATGATCTATAAGTAAGTGCAAACATTTATAGGAGCGGCCATAGACAACTTCAGAACTCACCACAGTAGTCTCAACAGTGACCACAATATCGGCCTGCTTGTTCGGCAGTTTGAACTCGTACGTGTCTCCGACGTTCCTGGGCTTGTCCGCGTCGCGGCACTGCACGCAGGCGGCCGGCAGCACGGCGGGCAGCAGCGTGCCGCGCGCGAGCGCCACGTAGCCCTTGGCGAGCTCGCACGCCTGCTGCAGCGCGTCCGCGCCCGTCGCCGCGTGGATGCACGCTTGTCTGCAGTGGGTGGAGAGATTTAGTTGATGGAGGTTGATATTTAGTAAAAAAAAAACTTTAAAGATACATCCCAAAGTACTTTGAAGATAAAGGACAATACATCGTATCGCTCCGTGACCGTGCTAGAAGCGTATCAGACTAGAAAAGCAAGCTCTACTAACTATGCTAACTGAACTGATCGACAACGTTCTGTATCAGTATGCAACTAGTATAATACCCATACTTTAAGATCAACGTGGAACAGGACTAACACTACTGCAGAGGGGTATAAGCCACTAATGTTGTATATTTAACCCTCTGATAAATCTGTCCTCTATCACTTTTGATAGTTAAAACTTTTACATTGGAATCATTTACATTGGATCATCATCAAGGTAAAAAATATATAAAATATGAACTCTTATGTCTACTATAAATTGAAATTTAAAATTTTGAAAGTTCGCCGAAGACCTTTTCACTGCCTTCTGGGCAGTTTAGTTACAAGTTACGTTAAGTAAGTACCTCGCAGCTGGTATTGCAAAATACAGGTAAATCTGTACCACAAAATATAGCCTACGCAAGTAATCTCAAAGTGCCTTACCTGAACGGAGCGACGTCAAGGAGCAGCTGCAGAGGCCTAAGAGGTGACGATCCTCCGAAGACCTGTTCACAGGCGGCCGGCATGGCGGCGTGCAGCTGGTGGTGCGAGTGCTCCGGCGTCTTGACCTGCGGGCAGCTGGAAGCCAGGCGGTACGCGTTGCCGAACTCAGATTCTGAGAGTGAGATCTGAGGAACATAACGTGGTGTTAAGAAAAAAATTCAAGCTTGAAAACGACTGGGATGGAAAAAATACTAGTTAAAGGAGTTGTGATTAAACCAGGGCGAAAACGCCGTCCTGGATTCGCTTACATTTTTGTTTTAATAGTGTTTCGTCACTATCAATCCCGCAACATTGATGAGATCACGCAGCCTACGCGTTAAAGAAAGCACTTGCAAAATTCAACAGGTTTACCAACGTGTCGGTGGCCGAGTGGTATATGCATGCGCCCGGACAGCGTAAGACACGGGGTTCGATTTATCGTCTGACATAGTTGTTTTTTTACTTGCAATTTATACGAGTATCATAATAAGTATAAAAATAAGTAAGTATAAATAATATTTTAGGTAATTCACCTTTCCGTTGGGCAGCCTGAAGTCGTCGAAGGGCTCGTTGTTCCCGTCCCCGAGGAGGCCGCGCAGCTTGCCGAGGTAGAAGCCGGACACTTCCACGTAGCAACCCTAAAGAAAGGAACAGAATAACGTTAGTCACTTTATGGGTCAGCAAGAATGTCACAACCCTGGAGGAAGCAATAGAATACATTATAGTCACTTTATGGGTCAACAAGAAAGTCAAAATGAATCCAATTTGCTAAAATGACTAGACGCTATGTGTACATATCATACATGTTCCTAAGACAAAATTGTATCCTATCTACATCGCAATGGAGAGTGATTATCGACAAACAATCGTGATGTAAATATTATCATACTTAGAATTGACAGAGTAAATCTCAGGTGGTAATATGCAGGGAAGCAGTTTATTTTAGCGCTTATTTCACTTTTCTTAAAACATGACGTCTACTGTAGCTGTGGGTAAATGCTAAAACTACTTGGTCACTTAAGGCTGCTTATCGCTATAAAAACGAAGAGTTATTGACAAAAAAATAACCAAGTTATATAATACGTACCTCAAGTTTAGGCGCGCAGAAGACTATGATTCCGTACTTAGAGCCCATGCCGACCACGCCGCTCGGCTCCCGGAACGCGAACACGTCTTCTCCGATCACCGGGAAACCGTGCACTTGCCCGTCCAATGCGACCTGAAGGAAAATGGGAATTGTAAACACGTGGAAGATAATAAATTTTTGTAAACTTTTTTGCTATATTAAAAATTATAAAATATCATGATTTTTTCCTTAAATTTTGTAATTTTTTTGCTTTGTATTTTTTAAAATCAAAATATATTGTTTTATGTAGTTGTATAAAATAAATAAAAAACTTATTTCTGATATCAGTAATTGCCTAGTTTCAAGCAAACATGTTACAATTACTTTTAGTGTACACTGACTGGATCCAGGAGTTATATTAGCAAAGCATAGGTCAGTTTTTGATTTCTAGATAAACGTACAAAATTTATAGTTAATTAATATCACAGTCCATTCATGGTATACAATTTTAGTCAAAAAATTTAAATCATAATTCAAAATCTCTATTTCAATTCAGGTCATGAAATTACACTTATGATCGATTACAGTATGCAAGTTAAAGCTACTCGAGTATGAGTTTTCTGTTCCTACAAAGTGATTATATTCCCAAAAGGTCACGTCCCCTAACTGGAACATCAGAAAGTCTTTTAGTGCCAATAAAAATGTATGCTAGCTTACTGGTAATTGGCAGAAGTCTTAGTGTACCAACCTGTCCATTCTCCTTGATCTCAACAGTCTTGCCGCTCTTGTCGACGAGCGAGATAGCCTTGGGCGCTCCGGCAGCCAACTGGATGGCGAGCGTGAAGTTCCTGTCGACGTAGTCGTGCGCGAGCACGTAGCGGCACGCGCCGGGGAACGTGAGGTGGCGCCCGTCGAACGTGAACAAGTGCTGCCCGTTGATCACCGCCGCGCGCACTGGGGAAACACCATTTTGATTAGGGACATATTTTGTGCGCTGTATAATATTTTAGTTTAATAATGCGACTAAATAAAGGATTGCTGGTGATAACGCTATTACAACATTTTGAACGCAACGCAACCGCGGCGGTTTATGTCGTCAACATGATACAAAAGTTGTAACATTAGTACAACTTTATATAATACATTTAGGAGTGTCAAAGGAAGTCCATTTTTCTTCACTAGTCGAAAATTGTAACCAATCTTGACATTCCTTTTAGCGAAAATCTTCCTTTTTAAACAAGATAAACACAAAACTTACAACATACATAGCTAATTCATCGTTCAACACTGTGATCTTTTTTAGTTAAGTCATATATTAATTTAATTTGCTGCTATTATTTTAAAAGTTTCAAAAAGATTGTTAACAATGTTGGACTAGCAAAGATGGATCGAGTTTAGTAAAGATCAGTTATTTAATCTACTGAAGCTTATCCCAAGAAACATTAACTACGGTTACTGGATTTTTCAGTTTTTTTGTCTTATATTTTAAATTTTGACACAAAAATGTTTGGAAAGAATTTTAAATTTTAAGTTTCAATTTCCCTTTTTTCTATCAAAATTGAAGACTTAAAAATAACATTATATGTATAAGCGACAAAACTATAGCTCCTCATAAATTACACGGTGTCAAATATATCATCATAACTTTAACTAACCACCAAGATTTCTAATCCTGTCCTGTCATAGCATATTGTGAGGCAGTTTCACCAAAATACTTAGGTATTTCTTCGCTGAAAAAAAACATACAATAGCTAATACTCACACTTAGCCGGGTACTCATCGAGCGGGTTCAGGCTGCGCAGCCGGTACTCCCTGACGAGGCGCTGCGGGTCCTCGAAGTCTCCGTTCAGCAGCAGGTTCAGCAGGCTGAAGGCGGGCGGGTTGCCGCCCAGCGACACCGGACCCGCGGCCGTGGGGCCGGAGAAGAACGCGAAC
Organism: Pyrausta aurata; assembly: GCA_963584085.1. Taxonomy (NCBI): domain Eukaryota; kingdom Metazoa; phylum Arthropoda; class Insecta; order Lepidoptera; family Crambidae; genus Pyrausta; species Pyrausta aurata. Next base: position 662,059 of record OY757278.1, read on the forward strand.
TGTTTGGAGAAGGAGTTTCGTTGTTAGCTTAAAATCGTTAAATTAAAGATGTTTTGAGAATTGCGTAACAACATACATAATAACGTATGAATTCGTTCAAACTGCAATCAAAAGTTAAGTGTAGTTATTAAAACGGATATCCTTTTAAGTTCGACACCAAAGAAGTTAATATAATCTGCCAGATAATTGTACACTCAGCCGTTCCCTATATGCAAACTATAATCAAAGGTAGAGAGCTATCCTCGACCGGAGAGAGGATTTCTAACTGCTAGATTTTAATAGGGACAAAAATCTAAAGTTATATAACCATATCTATCTATAGGATTTTAAACGTTCGAGTTGCATTGCAAATATTGCAATAAGTATTAGACATGACGGGTCTAAACGCGAATAAAAACTTATGAGTTGCTATTACTCACTGCTCGACGTTTCGGCGGTATTGCAACTGCCGTGGTCACGAGTCAACTGGTGGATTGGGTTTAGATCCGTCATACTACTTATTATATTTATCTCTAGTAGTAAACCATAAATAGAATGGATATAGGAAACGGCTGTAAGTTTTTGACAATAAGGTATCTTGGTAATTAGTGTAAAATGATATCTGATATTTGAGTAAATACACAGCAGCAATACTCACGGGGTTGAAGACGGCGAGGTTGGGCGAGACGCCCAGCTGTCCGAGCTGCGCGCGCACGAACTGCACGAGCGAGGTGAGCGCCTTCGTGAACTTCTGGTACAGCACGCGGAGCTCCGCGTTCTCGTCCAACTTCTCGTGGAGACGTTTCTGTGGGAATAGGTTTGTTGTCAATATACATACTTCAGCTACCTGTAAACCGAACCCAGCTGCGTTAACAAAGCATGTTGATCGATGCATGGCACCGACAAATGGTACTAGATCGTGGCTTGCGAGAAAATAAATAAATATGCGCCAGGCAACACATCAATTGTCTTGGTTTCGAACTAAGGAATTTTGACGACGATTACGACGGGGGCGTCACCCATAAATACTTAATACATATGAACACTCATGGTGCAAATGTTCGTGCTCAACAAAAACGTTTGCCCCTTGCGGGATTCGAACCCGCGACCGCTCAGGAGCTCTGTCCACTACACTAAACGTGTCGTCAAAAACAAGTTCTCTACATGAATAAAAATATTTATAACTTTGATGCGGTGACAGTTTAGAGCACACTGATTTTATAATATTTTTCTTCGTCTAAATATCACTATGAAAAAATTCAGCATACTACTCTTTAGAGCTTTTATAGCAGGTTTGTTTTAAATACCTACTCTTTAACGTTTCGAAACCAAAACCTTTTGTAGTAAGCATGAGATATAAAAAAAAATAGAGGGCGTGTTTGGTCATGGATTTTCACAAGGATATATGAATGAAACAATATATGGATTTTGGATAAGTAAGCTCGTACCTTCTCGAGATATCTGTAGACGGCGGCGGAGAAGTCCTTGGCCTCCTGCGTGGGCAGCAGCGACTGGATGGTGTTGTGCAGCTGCAGACCGAAGTCCAGGATCACGTCCGGCACGGCCAGGTCTTGGTACTGCGGGGAAAGGCAATGAGTCATTGAAAATTATTGTCATTATTGGCTTTAAAATTATTGTCATGATTAGCTTATTTTTTGTAATAGGAGCTATGAATTTTATAGAAAAAAATAATAATTGAGACATAAACTATTATAGCCGCTCTGACAATGAAATCAAATCAAAAAATTTATTGCTCATAGTCACATTACAATTCAAGCTATTTTGACATTATCAATTTAGACATAAAATGTATGGAAAGAATTTTAATTTTGTCAATTTTCCTATGCATATTTTGTCAAAATCGAAAATGGTCAAAATAGCATTCTCCGAGCTGCTAAATTATAGTCAGTCAGTTAAACACTTCAAAATGATCCAAAGCTATATTTAGGTACTAGAGAGAGAAGATACAGCGGGATTATGTTATAAACGATTTGTGGAAATAGAGATACTACAGGCACATACTACGGTTCTGTTGTACTGAAGAACAAAAAGTGTAAAACAGACACTAACTAAAAACAAACTTCGACTAAATGTCGGGAAAAAAATATGCCAGTATCCATCAAATGCCATTTCACTGCGACTTTTTTGTGTATTATGTTGGATTTTATGTACATAAAATAGGGCTCTAATAATAAATCTTATGAATAAAAATAGCAAATAAATGAACTTACTTTCTCTTTAATCATTTCGAAGATGGGCAGTTCCTTGATCTGTTTAGCGAGCCCTTCCAGGAACACGGACGATTTGGCGCGGAGCTCCTTCAGTTGAGCGACGACCAGGCGCGTCAGGTCTGTGAGGAAAATAATATATTTGTTATCTTCTTACTAAATAAAGAAGAGATTGACGTAGCTGTCTTCATGGGTATCTATCCTCAAATACACTTTAGTATAAGAAGTAACGTTAAGGTTTTTTTAAATATTAATTTAAGAAAAAGGTGACCGAAAATCTTGCAATGTCGAAGGCAAAGTCTTTCCTTGCTTTGGAAAAACGCTTTATTTAAATAACAGTTAAAGTATGAGAATAACATACCCATCTCATTCTATTAACTATGGCAATTTCCTTTTTATTGCAAACAGTAACAAACCATATTACAAACACTATTTATGAATTTAAATATTAACCCCCGACGCCAAAAGAGGGTTGTTATAAGTTTAACGTGTCTGATTGTATATCTGTCTGTGGTATCGTAGCTTCCAAATAGATAAACCGATTTTCGTTTAGTTTTTTTGTGCCACGTTTCATGAAAATCATCGTTCCTCTGTTTTTTTTATTTGCGACGGGCTTTTTCTAATGTAATATTTATTTCATATTGAATAAGTTTCTTTATACTTCCATCAAGCTGGCAATTTTATACCCAGCTCCGATGACCATAAAGTTAACATTTTGTTCGGTATTTAAACTTGAAGTGACAACGATTTCTTCCAGCTCCATGCAATCCATTCTCCCATCAACTCCTCACTCACCCTTGAAGATCTCAGCCAGCGTGTTGGTCAGCTCCTGCAGCTCGGCCTTGTGCTTCTCGAAGAAGTCCGTGACGATGGCCGCGAAGTGCGCCACCAGGTCCAGCAGCCCGTCGAAGTACTCCTTGAGGAGAGCGCCCGCCGTCGCGTACAGCTGCTTCAGTTGCGGCTCCACCTAGGAATAGTTAGATCCAGTTAGTTAGAGGCATATAACTAAATATATATAAATATTAAGTGCATGCTTCACACTTGAACAATAAGCTCTAACCACCAACAAATAATTTAAATATAGAACGTCATTTAGGTTGGGTACATATCTGGATCAGATAACGGTTAGCAGAACTTACTTAGACATTGTGAAACATACCTTAAGTCTAAAAGGCCGACTTACGCATGATTATTGAAACCAGGATTACGCTTATCCTGGATTAAATCTTATTTCTGTCTCAGAGACAGAATGATGATTTAATCTAGGATAAGCGTAATCCTGGGTCAAATGGTTTGTTTGACCATTTTTACTGTGTGACTAGCATACTGACGCTTTGGGCAACTGTAAGTCAGTATGTTTTCTGTTAAATAAATTAAATTAAATCAAATTATCATGCTGGGTGCTCATCAAATCAAACTTTGAATTCCTTTAAAAAGAAGAACAGGTACTGGCGGCCAATATATTGAGTTTATTTTATTTAAGAGTAACTTGTATTTCTTATCAAAATAAAGTGAGCCTAAGAGTAAGCCTTTTGAGTCAATAAATAAGTTTGTTCAAGACAGTTTTTTAGTACGCTTCGAAGCTTATTTTTTTGCATACCTGTTTGACATACAGCTCCTCGATCTTCTTAACGGTCTCCGTGACGGTCTTGTTGATCTGTTCGAAGAGCGGCGCGGTGGCGCGCACTACGTCGTCGATGATCTTCGCCAGGTACTTCACCACGAAGTCCCTGAGGAAACATGGTGTTGTTAGAGCAGTGAAGACTAGCGAATTGCAGAGTTAGGGACTAAATACTCGTAGTTTCACGAAATAACAGTAAGTCAGTAACGAAATCGTAAAATTGCAGAAAGAATTTGAAACTTTTTATAACTGTGTTAGTAGAAACCTCAAATACAGTTTTAATGTGAAGATAACATAAGTGAAACCATTTCACTGACATATTTTTTTATCAAATCATGTCCGCTTTTAAAGTATAAATAATAGAACCCTAGTAAATTATATCATAAGTAAAACCCCGTCGACTTCACATCTTTTTGTGGTAGTAACTTGAGTGTGTTTAATTTGATTCTTAAAACAAGAGGGTAGATGACGCTGACGTCACGCAATGACGTATCCATAAGAGACCAAAGATTTCGCGCGGAAGATTTGGAAGAGCAGTTGGCCCAGTTAGCCAGAAAAATGCTGGTTTGAGTCCCATCCGTGCGCAATTTTTGGTTTCTTATTTCATCATTTAAGAATACAAATATGACACTGTGAGTGTTAAAACATTGTATCTAAAGAGTGATCTAGATTGAAGAGTTATTTACACTAAATGAATGAAACAGACACTGTTCGAAATCTTTCAAAAAGTATACTTACAAAGCCTCCGAGATCTCCTTCAGCACCTTGTCATTGGCGATTTCCTCGTACAACTTCTCCAGGTCTTTCTGGTAGGCCTGGGCCAGCTCGTCCAGGGTCGGCTTGACCTTCTGCAGGGTCGCCTTGAAATCGGCGCTGGCCTTCTCTCCGAGCTGCTTGATGCGGTTCTCCAGGTTCACCAAGTCGTTCTTGAACGCATTCTGAAGAAAAAAAGATTTGAAGGTCAGTGAAAGTCACATTTTAATATGAAAAGTAAGACTTTGTAAGTAATCAAATGGGTAACTGTTTTTACAATCAGCATTTCGTTGGAATGGGAGTATTAAAGAATGACAGTTTAAAAACAATAACATTAATTAAATGTAAAAAAAAACTAAGTATATAGCTGAACAAACTCAGTTTATATTGAATTCATTGTTAAATAGTGTTATATCTTGGTAGTTAAAAACTTGTTGAAATGCATCATCATTCAGAAACACGTTATTGTAATAAGGGTTAATAATAAAAAAAAACTATGAACAACGATAAAACTAAGTGAATAGCGATAAACGATTAAAACTAAGTGAATGGTTAACCAGAAAATATACATGCAATAATATGTTTATTTGTCGTTTCTGGGCCTGTTAATTAATTTATCTTTTAATGAAGTCCACACCTTTTATTTTCAAATATACCCTAGATACTCACCACAAAGTAGTTGAAGTTCTCCTTAGTGATGCCGTACTCGCTCTTGACGAGGTTATCCTGCAGGAACAGGGCTCCGTGGATGATGTTCTTCTTCTCTCCGCCGAGGATGAGGTCGGCGCTGACGTCTACGCGCTTCTCGGGCTGCAGGTGGCCCACGATGGACAACTTGCGGTCGGCTTCCTCTGCGGAAATAAAAGCAGGTAAAATACCGTTATTAAGTTAATACAGAACTAAACTGGAAGAGGGAAAGTTGCCAAATAGGTATGACAATGTGTGTGTTCAGCAGTGAGATGTTATCTATGCCAAACCAAAAAAATACTGTCGCAAATACGACGGCTAGATTGTGACGTATGCCTTGAAATTGGAATTTCGAATATGAAACCGTTTGTATGAATTAATGACAATTAGGGGCGTCCATGTATGTGGCACCAGATTTGTTCTCGGTGTCAGTTCCATACACTATTAATAGTAGTTCAATGGTATCCAGCAGAAAAGAGCTATCTTAACGCTAAGCAAAAAAGGGCTGAAAAGGGTGAAAAAATAACAAATGAAGTAAGCATAAGTATCCTGGCAGAAAAAATGCAGACCAAAATAATGTATGAATTGTGGTGGACATAGTTTAACACGTTCCGGGACACTACTGCAGACACAATAGATGTTTTATTGTTTTCACGCCTGTAGGCGTTCACTGTCCCGGAACGTGTTAATAAAGTTTATAAGGCTGGTATTCACTCACCACTGTACTCAGTTGTGAACTCGTAGTACTGGAAGTCCTTAACAAGCGCGTGCACGGCTACGGGCTTGCCCTCCAGCAGGCTGAAGCGCACGTCTCCCTGCTGCAGGTTCTCCTTGACTGTTGCCGAGCCCTCGATGTCGATCACCTTCACTAGGGGCGTCTCAATCTGAGGGACAATGGGAGGTTAAGGAACGAAATTCATAGGAGTAATAATTAAAGTCCCCCTAGCCGATTTCGACTTCGGTGGTCAGTCACAAAGACTAACCGACTGCGCGGGACATATTATAGTACACAAGTGTGTGCGCAAACACAAGTGCACTCTCTATTTTTTCACTCTCATAGCCCGATGGTGCAGCAATCTGACACGACCGGAGAGAGATCAGGCGCAGGACTAACGGCTTTACCTGCTTTCCGAGGCACGGGGGTGAAACACCGCCAACTTCCAAACTCCGAGCTACCCTGAGAATTTCTAAACAGAAAAACCCAGGTATATATTTTTGGCCCGACCCGGGAATCGAAACCGGGACCTCTGGCGCAGCCGTCGCTTTAAAATGCGACCCTCTCACCGCTGCGCCACCGAGGCAGTTAGTCATAGGAGTAGCTCATAACACAAGGGGCCACTTTTTTACAGCTAGATTTATATTGCAAAGTTAGACAAAATGCTTTACAACAAGTTGTAAATGTAACAGAGTGCAAGCATTTTAATGAAAAAGGTTTGTTTATTCTTTTACTAATTCTAAGTTGTTATTGTTCAGACATGTGTAGCTGTTGCTATCAAAGGTGAAAAAATGACAAAATATAATATAATAATAATGGTTTATAAATATTAAGCAAAATTATGAAGAGAACTTACGTATAACTTGACGTGCACGGGGTTGACTTCAAATAGGATCTTGCTCTCGCGGTTCTGTAAAAATATAAATTCATTAATTTATTTTCTTTTATTTAATGTTAAATTTCATGATGAAAATGTGAAATAATCATCTAAAATTGAATTAGGAAAAGACATGACGGTTATTTTATGGCGGCGTTTAACCACCAGAATCGTCACTGAATATTGTAGATTTAAATAGAGAAGCCCATCCCACTAGACGCCTTCTACATTCTGATAATCTTCTGCTACTGTTTGATCGGTGAATGCTTATTCAACATATTCGCAGCTAACCACCATATCTGGTGTTGAATAGCAGCAACATAAGACTGGCAGAAACTCTAAAAACAAGAGCTTAGCTTTTAAATTTGATCATCATGTCGGTTAGTAATTTAAGTATGAACTTAGATTGAGGAACTGCCATACAGGCGACGCACTTAAGTCCATTGGAAACTTTGATTTGTAAAGTTTAGAATGTTATTATTGTTTGACTTACGCCTCCGAGGCTGGGGTGCGACACGGACGCGACGGACTCGTACTTGAAGCTGTTCTTCTCGGGGAGCGCGAGGTTGGCCTTCACCTTCACCACGGCTTCCTGTTACAACAACATACTTATAAAGTAACTTACATTATCGAAGTAGAAGATGAAATACATAACTAACAAAAAATACCAAAGGTTTGCAATATCATGTGCAAGATTTTATTCTATAAGGTAGTGCGAAGCATTGCTAAACCCACATACTATATAAAATAATACTGAGATTTTCTTCGCATGTTATAAGACCATCAAGTCTTCCAGTCTAGGGTCTTTCATGTCAATCGAACTTTTTTTGTGTGGTAATTCGATTACGTAACGAGTATCACAGTTTTACCGAAAAAAAACAAGTCATATAACCACGTAAAAAACCACAGCATGAAAGAAATCAAAATGTATAGAAATCTTGGCCCGATTATAGCAATAACTTAATTTTTTTCGTAAAAGAAAATTCGATTGGTGAACTTTTTTCGTACATAAACTGCACGAGAATTGGCTTTTTCAAGCTAGAGCTATAACCTCTTTAGTTTAGTAAGACGTTAATTTCGTAAAAAAAGTCTGCGACTTTATAAATTGCAAAAAAAATATTTAATTTTTTTATCATCTGTATACCCATAGGACTATAATTTAGCCACCCAAAGATGCTACTATGCGTTTTAAATTTGACCGAAAATCTAAAGAGAAAACTGACATTTCTTCCATACATTATGGTCAAAAATGATAACGTCAAAATAGCATAAATAAAAACACAAACCTTGCCCAACTTCGGGTGGCTGAATCCAAACTCGGCCAGCGCGGCGTGCGCCTTCTCGTCTCCGGTCACGTCGAACACGAACCTGGCGCCGGACCTCTGCTGCGGCTTGTTCTTGTCGGGGTGCAGGAACAGCTCCGCCTTCACGGGGAACGGCAGCGCCTTGTCGGTGGGGTACACCACGAGCCCCTCGAGCGCGATCACGCGGTGGGGGAGCGTCACGGTCACGCCGGCGGGGAAGCCTGGTCGAAAAAGAAAGGTTTGAGATTTCTCTAAAATAGTTTTATTTTATTTGGGGCAGAAAAGTTCTAGATTGGAGACCCATCGACCAAAGGCGCAGCGTAGGATGTCCTCAGACAAGATGGACAGACGGCCTTGTAAAGATCGAAGGATCACACTGGATGCAGACTGCTTGTGATCGGTCGCTGTTGAAAACCGTGGGGAAGCAGTGGACGTCCTTTGGCTGATAATGATAATGATGATGATGAATTTTAATTATTAAATGATATTCCTTATATTTAGTTAGATGCAGATTAATTAAATTTATTTTTCGGCATGGCTGTGCAATGGTATTTCGTTACATTAGTTCACTATAACACAAACTTTGAATTGTTGAGTTCATTTTCAGCCCGTTTCACTACGTCTTAATAAGTTCTGGTTAGTATTATCTACTAAATACTTTATACGAGAAGACGTAATTTTTTTATCGTTGGATAGTGTCCTTTCGTCTTTAGTGGAACCTTTTCTTTTCTTTTTTTTTGCTTTGAGAAACGAAAAGAAATAATTTCCTCAGACGCATCTGAGTGGATCATCATAGCTGTCTTAATCTGACCTAAGCAAAAATGTATCAAACAATCAATGTTTTTCAAAATAAGATCAGCCGAACATGACGTTTATTTTGAACAACTAAGCTTTTCAAATTGCTTTCAGACATCTTACTGTAATTTCCAGGCCTTATAAATCCATACATAATAATTTAGAATTTAACATAAAGAGTTTGTTTTATTTGAACACGTTTATCTCAGGAACTACTGGACTGATTAAAAAGAAATGTGTTGGATAGCTAATTTATCAGGAAAGGTTTTACCCCCTCATTCATAATAACTTAAAGGGTCTTTTAAACCTATTTTAGCTATTACACTGTTTTGTCACTTTCTGTCAAATGATGAAAGCGCCAAGAAAGAATGAGACAATGCAATAGCTAAAATAGGTTTAAAAGACCGTTTGAGTTATTATGAATAAGGGGGTTAGGCTATAAAGCATCACGCAGCGACTGGAGACTCGCAAACTCAAAAGTCGCGTGGACCGCTAGTAAACAAATAACTCACGTCCATAAGTGGGCCTGCTGTAGACCTGCAGATGGTACTTCTTCTCCTCCTTGTTGACGTGCAGGTCGAGGCTGTACTGCGGCAGCTTGCTCTCGGACATCTCGCTGTTGACCTCCAGCCCGAACTCGGGCGCGATGCCGAGCTTGCGCAGGTCGAACACCACGTTCACTACGTGCTGGACTACGCCTGCTTCTGTTGAGAAATACATACTTAAATTTAGAAAAAAAAACATGTATGGTCATTGAATCAAATTGGCTAGTGGGAAGAGCCCTAAAATTAAATTAGTCAAGCCAAGGGATTCCAGACACAATAGAAAATCAGTTGCATGATGTCGTCGGGGTTTGACGGATTGATCCATATTCAATCCATAGTAATAAGGACATCGCACGACAGGTCCTAAATTGATTCGTTATTTTTTAATGCTTTCCTTGTATCATAGAGAAGATAAAATATTTCGTAAACGTTTACTATAGGCTCATTTGTCAATCAATATCACTCTTTAACTTCCCCTTTCCCAGCTTAATAACGAAATAAAAGTTTACAGTGTTCAACGATGAATTATTTATGTAGGGTGTGAGATTTGTGTTTAACTTATTTTAAAATGAATCATTTCGTGAAAAGGAATGTCAAGATATTTTTTAACAATATTCGACAAGCAAAGAAAAAAGGACTTTGATAAATGAAGTAAACAAACTCCATATTTATGTGTTTTGACACGGCCGTATGAATAGACCCAACGGGTCTATTATTTTGACGCTTCTTCAAGATGTTAGTCTGTTCATGTTATACGTTTTGGCGACTTATAAATCTATCGAGTATTTTTCTCAAACTATTCCCTCTCTCTCTCTTTAATTAATTATATGATTTTAAAAGTTATCAAAAGTAATAAATAAAAATAAATAACAGAAAAAATGCATAATAAATTACTTACTCTGAACATTAAGTTTAGAGTGGAACTCGGCATTCGCGCACTGCTTCTTCTCCTCGCAGTAGACGTACGAGGTCTTGTACTCCAGGTTGGTCACTCGCGACTCGGCCACGTAGCTGCGCTCGCCGATCGCTACGTTCAGGAACGTCTGTAACAGAAGAACGGATTTTAAAAGCGTTATACTTTCGAATTATTAATAAATGTGGAAGAAAAATGAATCTGTGTTCATCCAATGACCTTCAAGGACACAGAACGGGCTACTGTAAGACCGACCAATCAGGGACAGCTTGACAGTAAAACTCGCAAGTCCATGCGATAGATTTTGATTTAATCAGTCAGGTATCAAACGACACCCGGGAGTCGCATAACAATGGAATTTATATTGTGTCTCGTTTACACATACTTGACGAGTTAACGGTGTCACTTCGACAGATTATAATCTCACGAAAAATAATGCGTTACATTGTAAGCAGTATGTTACAGTTCACAATCTATCTAGATTAGAATTTTACGGTTACAGGGACACTTCTGATTTAGTTGCAAAAGTACTATAATATGGATAATCTCCAGAACATCATAGTTACACGTTTGATCGCAATCACCAATGGTAAGTGACGACATGGCCTAACAGATGACTTATATCTGAAGATATCTTATAATATAATCTTGTCTTCAAATATCGTTCTTAGTTAAAGACAACTTAAAAAGAAGTTGTTAACGCACCTCAACGCCCTGTTCGTTGCCCTCAGTGAGAAGAGTGCGGATGTACTTGAAGTTAGCCGACTTCTGGTCCTCCTTCAGTTTCACTGAGCCGGAGCCCTCGATGATGGTCTTCGGGCCCTCTTGCTTGCTGATGAACGAGGTGCTGGCGGGGAAATGGGTTGATAATATGGGTAATTAGTACAATCAGGATTATAGTTGTAAGAAGATGATAAAGTCAAAAATTTGACAAGGAGAGGTGTAAAGGATCTATCTTTCAATCAGATTTGTCTTAGCTGCCTTGCAGTCGTAACAAGAGGCACATTAGAATTGAGATTCTACAGTTTATTGAAATAATTGGCATCGTCATTGCATTGCATGCATAGGACCATTATTAGTGACTTATGCTATTAGTTCCTACATTAATGAAATATCTACCTATACATAAGGTAAATATAGCGAAAATTAAGTAAGATCTTGGTTTATTTTATCAAACTCTTTGTATCATACTCTTTGTATATTACATGATTTCTTGACTTTGCGTCGAAAATTAAATATTTTTTAAAACCGTTAAAACCATTTTACGAAACCGATAATTCAGACTTGTGCACATTTTTTTAATCAACAAATGAATAGACAAAGTTGATCAACATACCTTCCACTCAGCACATTCTTGCCGTTATTCTCGGCGTGGAACTCCAGCCGCTTGCCGTTCCCGGCGTCCTTGCTGGAGATGTCGACCTTGTAGTTCTTCATGGCGAGCTTGTCCGCGTTGGCGACGAGCTTGAAGGCCACGTTGTCCTTCTGCACGCTGCCCTCGGCGACGCCGTCGAAGTCCACGTCGCGGACGTTCTCCAACTTCACTTCCACCTTGCCCTGGTTCGAGCTGAGCGACGTGCCCTTGATGTAGATCCTGGAGATAGGATGGTGTTTGTAAAAGTGGTTTTATTCAGGAATCTGAATCTACGCTCAAGTGTAATTGACGGGTAGTATAAACGAACGGTAGTTTAATTACGCGTACACACAATTTCTTACAAGTTCTTTGGATTGATAATTTGATTGTGACTAAATAAAGTCTAAATTAACTTTGATGTGACAAGGACTTTTTCAAAATTTTGTTACTTTAATTATATTTGTGATTTTTTAGCACTTTGTTTTTTAAAGAGTACAGCAACGCAGACTTTTTATGTTACTAATACGATAAACCACCTGGAAAATATGTCCTTTGTTTATGTCTCAAGTAAAAACAACTGACCAGGGGGGATTACGCTGCTGATTTTGTGATAAGTTTATGGAGATTTCAACTGATTGCTTGCATGTAACAGAAGACTTAAGAGTGCCTTACGCTTCGTGTTTATTTTCATTATTTTGAAGTAGTAGACTTTTGAAAGTTAAAAACCTATGGCGCAATCGTGATTGGATGGGTGACCATACCGACAACATAAGTGACGTATATCACGAGCATCTCCGTGGCGGCATGAAGCATCTGACAAAAAAGTCGGTCGCTTGCCGCGCAAACACCCCTCCACCAATCCGCACTGCGCTCGCGTGGTGGAGTATGACTCAAACTACCTCATAGTTAAGGTAAGGTCTTTGCCTAGCAGTGGGATGTTACAGGCAGTGAGTCGTTACAACTTACGTATAGAGAAGCTATTTCAAGCAAAAAATGTGTCGCAAATACGACGACTAGATTGTAACGTTTCCTTTTCAATTTGTACTACGAGACAGAGAAAATGGTACAAAAAAAATATAATTGCATGGTATCATGGAGCACAAAATTTTTTCGTGATGTCAGTTCCATACGCTAGTAATAGCAGTTCAATGGTAACAGTTTACATTAACTTTTTACTATTTTGAAACATACCTGCTAGGCCTGGTGAGGCTGGGGCTGGAGTACTTGACGTCGACGACGGGGTTGGCCTTGGAGTACACGACCAGCGAGTCCGCCTTGTACACGCGCCCGTCCGCGTCCACCACCACGACCGTTGACACCGACTCAGGGGTCGGGGACTGATGGAAAATATCAATTGGTTACAAATAGGAAAAGGGGGTTTTGTACCTAACCATTGTACCTAAGTGAAGAATGTATTTACTCTCTGGTAGCAGTAATTTTAGAATGCTGAATGCTTACTGTAGGAATACAAGGCATGAATGTATTGTAGGGCTTAATATATGCTCCCTGTTCTTAGTATAATAAAATATGAATTCTGATGCTGGTTTGAAAACAAAGCTTTAAATATCAACAGTATTATTTTACACATTTTATATTACAAATTAGAAATATAGAAAAATACGTCAACTACTGACTACAGCAAAACAAAAATTCATTACTATATCGAATCGATACCCTGAATAACCTCAGAAGTAATTTGGTTGTATTTGAAACATCTGCTGCTTCATTAACATTTTTTTCCATCTTATAAATAAAATATCGAACACTATCTGACTACGTTACTTCCAAGTACATACCTTAGTCAACACGCTGAACTCTAGTTTCTTGAGCTTCTCTCCCTGCGGCGCGTTGCCCAGCACCTTGAGGCTGTACTCCTTGTGCAGCGCCGAAGCCTCCAGGCCGATGGAGGCCGACTTGCCTTTGCCGTACTGCGACTTAAGCTCCGCGTTCACTGCTTTCTTGTCGCCTGGGGGGTAAGGGCATTAGGTTATTGTGTATTATCTACTTCTTATATGAAGTCGGGTAAAAATAAGGTAAAATTACATAGGAGATTTGTTTTTTATGAGCAAAAGGTCTTTGGGATTTTCTATATGAGCGTGGCTCACTTGGTTTTTATTTTTTTTCAAAATGACGACCACTATTGAAACATTCAAAAAATTTTAATACACTTTGTTAAAACTTCAGATTTTCCAAATAGGCTGATAAAGATGTTAAACTAAAATTATAGCGTCCTTTACAGCCTGTTTATGGCTAATCAAGACGGTTTAGGAGATTTTGACAAATTATATTTTATATGTAAAATAATGCAAGGAATTGGTTTTATTGATGGCCTGTAGGTATTTACGAACAAAATTAAAATGTCGGACCGAAAAGTGAGCCAAAAGTTCCGTACGCCTTTAAACATCATCAAAGATCTTTCATTCAGAGAAAATGGGTCAAAGAGAAAAGTAAAACAAAAAATATTGTGATTATACCAGAAGCACCTCAATCAATACTGGTACTTTGACAAAGAATATTTCGATGTCATTTATAATTAAGATAATTTGTCAGCTCAACGAACCGCAGATTCTAGAAATGTATATCAGTCCTTCAGTTAAGTTAAGTTTAGCCTGTAAGCATCCCACTGCTGGGCAAAGGCCGTACCTCAAATGTGAGGTAAGGCCTTTCCACCACGCGGGCTCAGTGCGGATTGGCGGAGGGGTGTTTGCAAGGCAAGCGACCAACCTTGCTGTCAGACTTTATCAAGCCGCCCATAGGGCCTCTGACTAGGCTTAACGACTAATACCAATCGATATTAGCCGGGACCAAGGGCTTAACGTGCCTTCCGAAGCACGGAGATGCTCGTGATATACGTCACTTATATGGTCGGAATGGTCACCCATCCAAACACCGACCGCGCCGTAAGTTGCTTAACTTATGTATCTACTACCAAAGCGCTGCCACCACTGCGCTTCGAGCACATTCAGTATAAAGTATAAAATCCTCACCATCCAAGTCAGTCTTGTAGGTGCCCTCCAGAATGAAGGGGTCGTTGTGAGGCACCAACACCTTGGCCTTGCCGTATCCATCCTTCAACCCGAACTTGCCGCTCGCTTCGATCTTGTACAAGTCAGCGTTCACTTGCACGTACTCGACGACCGTGTACTGGAAAGATGGGTTATGTTTATTATTTTTGTACATGTGTATGAATGGAGAGCTTTTTTATATGAAATGGGTTCGTTTTTGTCTTCAGACTAGACCAGTCGCGGCATAAACAAGGCGAACTCACTCAGAATAACTATTATTATGACGGTTCAATCTTTGATGTTGACAGAAATGAAAAGGAAAACTATGAGCAAATTGAAACCAGTTTTTGCCGATTCGTACTTATTTGTGGTAGAACTTATTCTGAATTTTAAATATAATAACTGAAATCTGTCTTTTTTACTTCTTGAACTACTTAGTTATCACTAAACTAATGCACGCTTAGAGTATGCTATTTCGACGATTTCAATTTTGATAAAAAAAATTGTAGGAAAATTGACAAATTTGGGATGTTTGAAATTCTTTCATTTTGTGTCAAAATTTAAAGCGTCAAAACAGCATTCTCTAAGCGGCCAAATTATAAACCATAGACAAGGATGTAGTAAAGTATTCGTCCTCGAAGGAACAACACAAGAACAACATTATTTGTGCAATAAAGTGTTTATATAAAAAAATAAGTATGAAACACATACTTCGATGTGTTCCTTGTTGGCCGGCTCCAGGAACAGCAGGTTGGAGACGAACTTGATGTCGTGCGCCTTCTCGAAAGGCAGCCGCACGGTCACCGTCGTGTCGTCGATGTATCTAAAGTAAACGAGAATATTTGTCTTCATTTTATATATGGTGTTTTACAACTACCCGTTAGGAGTGAAGGTATTCGAAATCGGTAACTAATCGACTTTCTCCCAGAAATATAGCAAACGATTTTTTTTTGACTTCCCATATTAAATCGGTCACGTAAACCGTCAAATTTTAATAGTTTTTTTTTTAATTATAAATGATCAGGCATTTGACTACGATCACACCTGGTGGTAAGTGATGATGTGGTCGAGGTAGATCATGTCTGACCAGTAACAGCCTATTCACTTTTATCTTGAAAATGTCCAAATCATAGCGTTTTGGAAACAATTCAGAGCCGGAGTAGATGTTTTGGCATATTTCGACCCGTTTCTAGGAGAAAAGGAAATGACCATTCTTAGACAAGCCACGGACAGCGATGAAACAAATCCCTGTTTTTTTTTTTGTACACTCGAAACAAATATCAATATCAGAGATGTTCTCAGGTTTTTTTTCAACAGTTCTAAGCGAACTGCAGGATTTTTTAAAACTAGATATATCTTTTTTGAGGATTTTAAGCATGAATTATACTTCTGTTATTGATGAGAATTAGACATGACGGGTCTAAACACGAAATATTAATATGAGTAAATGCTACTCACTCAGACTACTCAGACCCGTCATGTCTAATTCTCATTGTAATGCAACGCGAAAGTTTAAAATCTTCTGTGATTGATATTTAGGACTACATACTAACTGAAAATAAGTAATTTCAATGCTGTCCTCCAATATTGGCCAAAACTACTATAGCAAGTGGTGAATTGTTGTGAGAAATAAAAACAGCCCTCTCAACACATAAAGCGCCGACTCACTTGTCATTCTGGACCTGGAAGAAGTCTGTGACCTCGAACGCGTATTCATTGCCGTACGAGCCCTTGAGCTGCAGGTTGTTGTCGTAGAACGCGGTGGCGGTCTGGTTGTAGTCCACGTTCGCGAGGAGCGACGCTGGCTTCGGGATCACGTTGCCGGTCACGTCGCTCTGGAAGTTGGTTTGGGTTAATACGATGGAATTTAGTTAAGATGTAAAGATGGTGTCCCGAATAATAGTGTCAAGCCAAACCCCGGGGGAAGAGCATCACTAGGGCTAGCCGAATCACCCCTGTGTATGTTGATTTTTGTTACTTTTCAAGTTATTTTTTCATATGTTTTTATTACTTTTTAAAGGTTAAATTAGCGCTATGGATGGAAACAATTCTGAATCAGCTTGTCAACATTTAGGTTCTTATAACAATCACTTTGTATGAAAAATTGGTCGATTCTGTCAAGTTTTTTGACATTGCTAAGTAAATCACTAGAAAACTAAAAACAATTAAGTTATTCGATAGAGATGGTTGGGAAAATAAAAAAAGATGAAAGAGTGCATATACATAAAGTTCTTGCAGTTTTTTTGGTTAATGAAGAGTTCATTGCCTGAACTGACCATTGGTCGCTTATGAATTTTTGTTAGTATACTTGAGTCATTTAACCTCGTGTGTATTAAATAAATACTTTTTGGTTTATCATTAGTTTGCTAAAGAACGACAAATTACGCACGCAACAGGAGCGGACGTATTGTAGCTTCAAACTGGTATCTCACCTTGAAATAGAAGTTCAACTTGTCATTCTTCTTCTCATTTTTCAACAAGAACGTATTCTGCAAATTCTTTCCGTTCTTCAGAGACAGGTCCACTTGTCCCTCGTAGTGGTAGAAGCCTTTGTCGACGTCGCTGTTGACGATCTTGGCCTTGTAAGAGAGCTTGGAGGCAGCACCGCCGCGCTTCTCGGCGTCAGAGAGAACTACTTCGGCATGGCCGTTGTATACCTGGAAGTGGTGATAGGTGGTTAGACTTGCAGTTGGATTTTCAAGACTTTCGAATGTGTAGATTACTAAGAGATGAGGTTAATTTTGGAAACAAAGGGGAGCAAAAAGTCAAAGATAAAGAAATATAATCATCACATTTTGATCGGTTTCTTCATTAATCAAAATATGCATTAGATTAGACTATGGTTTTCGAAATTCGATATTGCATTTTAATTAGCTATTTATTTTGCAATCCCAATCAGCTGCTAGCAAATAGGCACTGCTGTCTTGAATGGAAATACACACATTTATTTGGGACTGAATATGTGCTTATAACCAGGTAATATGACATAAGGTGGTGCAACCAAAAAAAAGAGGTACAAATTTTTGCCAATACTTTAGTTTTGGACCTGTAATCTATAAGCCATTCTGAGGTTGAAACTTACGTTGTCCTTGGAAGTGATGTCCCGGTCGACCTTCAAGGTGAGGCACCTCTCCGTGGGCAAGATGACCTCGACGTTGGCGTGCGACTTGCCCTCGAGCGAGCCCTCCGCGCGTACGTTCACTTCACTCGTCTTGCCGGCGTATTCTAGCTTGTTTCTGTAAGGATAGGTTGCTTAGTTTAACAAAGTTTTGTCCTGTTTTAGTTTGAGAATTAAATAAATATGACCTATTGAACATGGTAAAGGAAAAGAGATAACAATTAAAAGTAGAAAAGGGCGAATGTTGAATGTTTCATCGTACAAAATACTCATTATTTTAATTTTTTTGCAAGATCGACAATATATGTGATAACACGTTATCACATATATTTTGCGAGTAATCTAGATGACGGATATTTATTTTGTATGTACGAGTATGTTAGATTATATGGTATTTAACCTATGGACCTGCATTTTTATAATCTGAACCCTGATTTATATTAAATAAATAAAATATTTATCACACGTAATATGGGCTCCTACGACTGATACGTGGAGGGTACGTTCTAATAGCCACTCACTTGGAATCAACAAGGCTGGGGGTCCTCTTGGTGTTGGTGCTGAAGTGGATCTTGTCGTTGTTGTCCTTCTCGAAGTTGAGGAACAGGTCCACCTCGGCGCTGAACACGGGCTCCTTGGCCACGAACTTCACGTCTCCCTTGAGCTTGCGTTGAGACTGCGAAAAGAAAAATAGAGTTATTTTTTGTCAAGAAAATATAGCGACTACAGAATTAATGTGATGTTATCATCTTGATTCAGAACTATCAAAAAGGTCTGCTGTTTTTGTGTTAAATAGCCTGCTGTATATGTCATGGTTTGTATTTATTAAGTGTGAATAGCGGAACTGGGCGACGGAACGCCACGTGAGTCAGTTGAGTTGAGGCAATTGGAGCATAATGTCATCGTTATCAGATTAAGAGGAGGAAGCAATACTATTGTGGACTTTAACTTTGAAAAGGCGCAAAATTTGTAGAATTTGGGTGCTTTTATATCGATTTCCAGAAACACGTGCGAAAACCAAACGACACTGGAAGAAAATGGCGGCAAGTATAGTCAAATCTATGCGTTAGAACAGGCAGTTCGCGGCGGTTCCGCTTTTCTTACATATGGACAAGACATGGCGAAATTACTGCGGTTCGACTGTTATGCATCGCAGCGGAGGTATGCTAACAGGCGTAACTGTTAAATTAGCAGTTATAAATTTAATCAAAACGGATTACCTTTTTAAAATCAACAATGAGCATCCCGTTGCCCTTGCCATCGCTATCCGTGACCTTGAACTGCCCGTTGGCCGCGACGGTGTCCTTCAGCACGAACTTCAACGTGCCGGTGGGGTTGGCGCCGCGCGTGACCTTCAGCAGGTAGTCCAGGAAGTCGCCCTTGGAGTAGGATATCTTCGCGTGGGACGAGTATAGCTTGTTGTTCTCGATAACGCCGACGTCGAATCTAAGGGAGAAAGAATTAGTTATGGATTAAAACTTAAGAAAACTTGCTAAGTATCATCATCACCATTGTCAGCCAAAGAACGTCTACTGCTGAACATAGGCCTCCCTGACGGCTTTCCACAGCGACCGATCACAAGCTGTCTGCATCCAGTTTGATCCTGCGATCTTTACAAGGTCGTTTGTCCATCTTGTCGGTGAATGTCCTACGTAACGTAAGCTAAGTATCTCTATATACTTTAATGTATATAGACGCCTAACAGGAATTATCCTGTAAATTTTTTAGAGTTTAGTGAGATACATAGAAGAAAGTTTCTTTTAAGTACATTTTGTCTCACTAAAGTCTGATCAATGGCCTCTTTCTAAAGTATTATAGCTTATGAAATATTATATTTAGGAATTCATCACACAGACAGTAAAATGAATCACATTTACATCTACAAAAATGCAAAATAATAGTATGTTATTACTATTTTTCATCCAAGGATTTAAAAAAATGTACATCAACTCACTTGATGTCCTCATTCTTGCCGCTAGCGGTGACCTTCAGATGACCAATGGCTCCAACATTCACATCATTGGGCTTGTTCTTATGAAGCACAACTCCTGACAGTTCATACTTCCCGACATTCTTCACTTCGATGTAGTTCTCAAAGTTGGATTTGTCATTGTTAACGATGTCCCTCTTGGCGAAGGCTTCAACGCCTTGTTTGTCATAGTTGGCTGCCACTTTGACGACGTAGTCTCCCGGCTTTTTGACCTGGGTCCTGGAGTCGAGTTCGAAGTCTCCCTTCTTGTCTAGGTATTGGCCTTTAACGTCGACGGCGAGCTTCTTGGGGTCAGCTTCAGCGTTTACTTCCACTTTCAGGGGCAGGGCGAGGACTTCGACTGGAAATAGATGATCAACGTCAGGTTATGTAAGAACTAACATGGACTCTCAACACACGTCTACTACTGCGAGTCATGTTCTACGGCTTGGTGTACTCCAAATAGGTAGTCAATGTTCACAACTTGTGGCATTCAATCACCGTAAACCATTCTATCAACATCTTTATGAGTACTCATAATATATTTAGTATTTTTTTTTAATTATTGTACTTATTAAATTAACAAAATAAAAAAGTTTCTTATCATGCTAGTCACCATTTTAAAGGTTGAATAACTGAGAATGTATATTTTCGAACCACTTCTTTTTTCTTTCCCCAATGTTTTTTTGTGGATAAATACTGGGGTTACCTATTACAAAAGTATATTAACTTTTTCGGCAATTAGACAAGTATGATTACTACATATGAATAAACATAATACTCACACTTGTTCTTGGTGATGACGTTGAACTTCTCAGCGCTCTCGTAGTGCGACTTGAGCAGCTGGTTGAAGACCACGCGGCTGTTCGGGTCGCGCAGGTCCCCGCCGTAGGTCAGGTCCAAGTCGTTGCGGATCTGTGAGGAAATCAGCAGTTACTAAAATAATGTGCTTTTAAAATATCCGTCAAACTAAAATTTCAACGCATTATTCTAGCACTAAAAATCCACTGCTGTCAACCGGTTGTAAGTTTGACATCCAGTCAAAACGTGATAATATGGTCGAGGTCAAATATCTGTTTAGCCGAGAGTTAAAAAAATAGTTCTGGAATGTTATACCGCAGTGTAGGATGTCCACAATCATGATAGATAAACGAGGATGTCTACGAGAACTTGCTTCGAGTTCAACTATCAAGAGGTTATCTTCATAAGAAATTAGCCAAGCACTAAGTTAAAATTTTGTGATTTATTAAGTTTGTTTAGCTTTCAAGTATGTTCAAGTTTATGAATCGAACATAACTATAAAATAAAAATAAGCAATAATTTTCCAAAACTTACCGTGTCTCCGTATTCG
Source organism: Pyrausta aurata (assembly GCA_963584085.1). NCBI lineage: Eukaryota > Metazoa > Arthropoda > Insecta > Lepidoptera > Crambidae > Pyrausta > Pyrausta aurata. The sequence goes on from OY757278.1 coordinate 683,273, forward strand.
AAGTGTCCGTTCAGTCTGAAGTTGACAATCGGGTTCAAGTTGTTCTGGAACTCGACCTTCACGTCGTGTCCCTTGAGCGACCCACTCAGGAGCATGTTGTAGTCTCCCTGCTTCGCTTTCAGGTCCAGATCCATTCCATTAGGGGCTTGACTGTAGTGGCCATTCACATCAACAACATCTTTAGCATTGGGTAGATGGATCTTGACGCCTTGGAGAGTGTATTTGGTATTAGGAGGACTGCTCTCTCTGATGATTTCTCCATCGACCTTCAGAGACTTCTTGCCTTGCTGTTCGGGCAATTCGTATTCAACAACAGGTCTGAACACACTGCGACGCTCATCTCCCTGAACGCTGAAGCCAGCTTTAGCGTAGTACTCGGCCTGGTCTACTTTGCCCTTGAGAAGGACAGCGTATTCTGACGGCTTGGTGTACAGAGAAGCCTGACCGTATAAGTTCTTGATTGGTGATTCTAGAGAGAGAATGACAGACTTTTCCTGGTCGTTAGCGACTAGTTCTCCGGTTAATTGTGTGCGTCGGTTCTTGGAGCCTTCGGCCTCGAACAGCAGTTCGAAGTTGCGGCGATCGTTGGTCTGGCGGTAGACGCCGCGCACGTGGTAGCCGCGGAGGTCGTTCTTTTCGAGCACCAGCTTGACCTTGGACACTCCGGTGAGCGGGTAGCGGGCGAAGAAGCTGGAGATCGAGGCTTGGGCGTCGGGTCCTAGGAACATATAAAAATACATTACAAAAATAGATCAAAGCAGTCTCAAATTGACTACCATCTACTGCCTGGCTATGAGAAGTTTTCAACAGCAAAGTGTTTATTATTTTGATAATTTGATAGATAAATCACTAATACACGATAATACAACTATGTGTTATATAACATTTGCATGCCAGCTTCTGGTGAATTGTGCGAACTTTGACTTCGTTTGTATGTACCATAATTATTTACTATAATTTAATCAAACGAATGAATCTGAATTTAGGAACCGTACTATGTGTATCTGAGTGTTTACATGTCAAATCTCATTATAAAGCAAGATGTAAGACACTGATGATTGATTGACATTAAAATTGATAATGTACAGTTCAGAATCGATGAAGCGAGCAATCAATCACTAATTTATTGTTTTAACTACAGGATTTTTTGTTATTTTTAATATTTAACAGTTAAAATCTCACCAGAAACCGAGAAAGGCACGGACAGTTCCCCGCACAGCGTCAACCCAAGCATGCCGGACAGCTGATCGAAGCATCCCGAGTAGTCCTTCCTGTCTGCGTTCGTCTTCAGCGCGACGTGCTTCTCCGGCTGGCCCTTCTCGGCGGTGAAGTAGACCAGGTCGTGCGACGCCGTCAGGATCTCCTGCTTGTCGATGGGCAGACCGAGCTGCAAGTCGAATCCGTATCCGTTTTCGAGCACTTTAGCGATGACGTGTCCGCCGGTGGACGAGTGGAGGTTGGTGACCAACTTGAGGCCGGTCGCGACGGCGTCGGCGTCGACCAGGAAGATCCCGGCCACCTCGACGTCGGAGCTGGGGACGAGCTTGACGTCGACCTTCAAATCAAATCAATCATTTATTTGCCAGAATACAAAAAAGTATGCAAGTTACAAACTGCAGGTCTTAAAAGTAGGTAGTAGCTGTATTCAGCCTGCATGCAGGCGTGCAAATATTAATGAGTATATAAATGAGACCTTGGCGTTCTGCGGGCTGCGGAGGATCTGGCGGACGTCGACGCTCGTGGAGATCTCGACGCGCGCGGTGGCGGAGCCGACCAGGTCGAGCTTGAGCGGGAAGCCGGTGGACGTGGGGTAGGCCAGCTGCGCGTCCAGGAACAGCAGGTGCGTGCGGAGTTCGTACTGGAGAGATAACATTGAATTATTATGTTGTTAGCTATAAAGTATTGAATATTTGTTGGTTCTCGATTGTGGGTTAAAATGATGGAGCGTTTCTATGTTCGACGTACTTCTATACGAACATCAGTTTTGGTAGTTATTTGTCTAAGTATCTATCGAAACTGTAAAGTTCCTCTTTTGTTGACTTGTTAGCATGACTCTTTATAGCAGAACGGTGACTGTATCGACTCTGTCAGTAGTTCTTTGAAATTTAGGAGCATCAGCGATTGAGTACCCAGTCACTGATTATACTTTACGGTTGGTGTCTATTCCATAGCTCAACAGAGTATGGCAGGCCTAAGACAGTGTCAAAGCTCTTACCTGGAAGTCCTTCATCTTGTCGAGCACACCGTCAGCCGCCTGCAGCTGCTTCTTGATGAACTGGTGGAAGTCGAAGCTCTTGTCGTCTCCGAAGGACAGGTAGAGCGCGTCGGTGCCGAACAGCTTCAGGTACAGGTCCAGCTCCAGCTCGTTGTTGTACGGCTCCGCTTCTTCTTTCAGCTGAAACGGGAATAAGAATTTAGTATGTGCTTTGTATTGTTTGCTTACTGCTAAGAATGTTCTTGGCAGGTTTTAAATTATGACATATCATCTCGTCTTTACTTTTTTGGTTAATTTAGTTTTTCTTCTTTGTAATTTATATGTTATATTGTGTATGTGTGTGTTGGTGATGTTCTTCCAATAAATACTTTTTCTAGCTTTCTTTCTATCATACTTGAGTAGTATATTTTTAAAAAGCAAGTCACTCAAAATACTGATTTGAAAAGAAAGTCTTTTTTGTTTATCCTGTAGTTGAATACAGTTAGCAAAGGGCCCGAGACGCAAAAACAATGGAAAATATAACCTTTTTTAAATATAACCTCTCCGATAATGCTATTTTGACACAAAACAACAACACAAATCTTAAGTTATATATACCTTTTTTACACACTGTTTGTCTGGGAAGCAGATCTTATCTTACCTCACCTGTGATTTAGCTACGTACTTACTATAAGTTTGTCTAAGGAAACCTTGTAATTGGCTTTACCTTTTGTTCTTACCTTGACTAAGCATATATTATATGTAACGCTGTATGGTTTCTTAAATAAATAAAAATAAAAATAAAATAAAAAACGAATGAATGTCGTCAAGCTCCCAGACTTTGACATGTATTCTATACATTTTCTATTGAGATTTAAAACTTCAAAAAAAGCATTATCTGAGCGGTTATTCACAGATGTTATTTTTAAAAGACCTTATGGTTATGGTATAAAAAGTATGCGGCTATATTATAGTTAAGTAACGACATATAAGTGGCGTATATCACAAGCATCTCCGTGCTTCGTAAGGCACGTTAAGCCTTTGGTCCCGGCTAATATCGATTGATATCAGTCGTAAAGCCCACTCAGAGGCCTTATGGGCGGCTTGACAACATCTGACAGCAAGGTTAGTCACTTTCCTCGCAAACACCCCTCCACCAATCCGCACCGCGTGATGGAGTATGGCTCAAACTACCTCTTTGTTGAGGTCTTTGCCCAGCAGTGGGACGTAACAGGCTAACTTTACGTGTTAATATTAAAGTTAGTGTTATGACAAATATAAACTTACGTGTTTGTCGAAGTTGTCGACCTCGGTCTTGACCGAGCGGCGTCCCCGGGACAGGTGCGCCTCGGTCTCCTTCCTGGCGTCCTCGTAGGTCTTCTTCAGCTCGTCGTAGACCTGCTGCGGCTGCTTCGTGCGGAACACGGAGCGCGGCCCGAGGATGTGCTCGGCCACGCGGTCGAGGTTGCCCTGGCGACCTCCGACCTGTCATAGATAGAGAGGCAACCATTAATTTAATATAACTAGCGGTCCCAGCGAACTTCGTTTCATAATAAATTGTCCGATAATAGCACATTGAATTGAAGCATATACATAATAATATGCTGCGAAAATGAAAAGAACCAGTGAATAGTAAGCCTGAGGACTAATACGTCACGAAGGGAAAAATAATAGCCCATCTCGAGAGAATTCTTTGCTTTGCGGAGACGTCATCATTATATTTTTTCCTATACTTACGTATATGGCGAAGTATCAAAGAAATATTGACTCCGCTTCACAGTATACATATCGATACGTACCTCGAGGACGTTCAAGCTGTGTCCAAAGAGTTCAGCGGTGAGGTTGAGGCTGGCGGAGCGCGGCAGGAAGGAGTCCTGCGAGTAGATCACGGTCTGCTCCACGCTGCCGCCCAGGCCGAGCGCGTCCACGTTGAACGACGCTTCGCGGTAGAACGAGTATTTCCTGTTCAAAAACTTGATGTTAGTAAATTTGTTTAGCTGTCAGAGTATGTGCCGACACCGTAAAATAAATTGTTCATCGCCAAATAATATTCAATTCAATTCAAAATTTTTGTTTCAATTTATGTCATAAAATGACACTTATCAACGTCAAATATTATATAATTTGGTGATGGCCCTTCCACCTTCTTAATAGATTAGGCACGCAGATGTGATGTGCCCAGATGTGTGCGCAATACACAAGTGCACTCTCTGTTCCTTCACTCTCATTAATTCGGCTCGAAGGCTCGACACGCCGGCGAGAGATCAGGCGCAGGACCAACAGCTTGACGTGCTTTCCAAGGCATGGGGGTGTCGTTACCACTGGGCTGTTGCCGAGTATTTTGAACACAGAAAACCCCAGACACAAATTTCGGCCCGACCCTGGATTCGAACCCGGGACCTCTTGGTAAGCAACCAGCTAGCTAACCGCTACGCCAACGAGGCAGTCATCACCAAATATAAAGTAAATTAAAGTTAGCCTGTGACGTCCCACTGCTGGGCAAAGGCCTTACCTTTACTATGAGGTAGTTTGAGCCATACTCCACCACGCGGGCTCAGTGCGGATTGGTGGAGGAGTGTTTGCAAGAAAAGTGACTAACTCTGCTGTCAGATGTTATCAAGCCGCCCATAGGGCCTCTGACTAGGCTTAACGACCAATATCAATTGATATTAGCCGGGACCAACGGCTTTACGTGCCTTCCGAAGCACGGAGATGCTCGTGATATACGTCACTTATATGGTCGGAATGGTCACCCATCCAAACACGACCGCGCCGTAGGTTGCTTAGCTTTGGTAATGAATGAATTACCATCACCAAATATATTATAAAAAAACTAGCCTATTAGTATTATACCTGTCATCGACGTTGAACTTCGCGGGCGGGCGGATGAGGCCGTAGTGCAGGCGCGCCAGGCGCTTGTCCGGGTTGGCGGACGCGCGGATGTGCCGGATCGACGTGCTGATGAACCGCCCCACTGCGGAAACAAGTTCAGGTTTCAAAAATAATGGTAACTATAGGTAAACCGCTTCATTGAGACTACTGCGGGGCGCGCGGGGCGGCGAGAGCGGGGCGCGTGAGCAACGTGGGCGACTCCGCGCCGCGCGCACCCTTACAGCTCACTTTCACTCTTATAGCCCGATGGGACAGTAATCTGACCCGTCAGAAGAGAGATCGCCTGATCTCCCTCTCTCTCTCACAGGACCAATGTAGCAGTAATACAGCTCCGAACTAACTCATCATTATTATGAAGTCGTTGTTAATGTACATTTTGAAATACAGATATGAGTAATTGCTATACACTGCCCCACGTTTCGGCTGTGTTGCAACAGCCTTGGTAACATAGCCGCAACTTCAGGCAGCGAGTAGCATTTACATAAATTTTTATTTCGTGTTTAGATCCGTCTTGTGTAATTCTCAATGTACAGACGACAGCACGTCAAGCTAAACAGTGCGGTATCTTATTCTGTTGGGGTAAGGGCTATTTTTCAATAAAAATGTATAGTCTGATGTGCTGGCCACTGTACATTCTGATTGTATATAAGATCTCTTCATACCTTGGTGCACAGGCTCAGTGTCGAGCAGCTTGCGGATCTCGTTGGCGGAGCCTCCGCACGGGCACGCGATGACGGCGAGGTACGCCTTGATGCGGATCTCCGAGTCCAGTTGACGGTTCTTCATCAGGTCCAGACCACTCTTCTTGAGCTGGTAGGAAAAGGTGAGAGATAAGGATTCTGTTTTAAACTAGATTGGTAGGACGATATACCAAGATATTGTATGAATACTTATTTCAATGCAAAATAAATGAATGATTGAGATGATTTTTATCGTGACTCGTCTATCGTGATTCCGTCAACATGTTACATATTTATTTAACTTATCAATTTTCAAAAACAGTATTATGTTTTTTTTTCTCTTAGTGCTAAATTCGAGACTCATTTCTCGTGTTTCCTTGTTTTAAATAGAAGTAAAATAAGTCATCATCATCATCATCGACGACGACAAGATTGTGACGTTTTCCTTGAAATTTGAATTTCGAATATGAAAGCGTTTGAGTGGATTACAAGTTCCGCCAATTCATGGAGCACGAAATTTGTTGTCCACACGCTAGTAATTAATAACTTGCTTAAGTAACTGAAGTGTTATTGGCGGAATTCTATGGCGAGGTGTTCAACCGATGACCCCTGATCTGTCAGCCATAAATAAAAGAAGAAGAAGAAGTTAAATGACAAGTTGTCACCTTAGCGGAGCACGGATCGGCGAGGTAGGCCTCAAGCGCCGCCACGCGCACGCGCGCCCGCACGCCGGCGTCCGCCGCGCAGCGCACCAGCTTGTCGAGCAGGCTGTCCTCCAGGTGGCGGATGTTGCGGATGCCCTTCAAGATGAATACGGCCTACAAGAAAAAATATTAAAAATTAAATACAGTCGGTAGATGTCACTGACGTCATGCGTGATGACGTATTCATATGAGACGAGATGCTCGCGGGTGGATCAACTACACGGCAGCGCAATTGGTAGGAGCGTTGGCCCGGTTTGCCAGAGTTTGCGGGTTTGTAACAAGTGAGCAAGTTTAAAAAATATTTTTTTTTCAAACCATCAGAAAGAGAGCGATGGAGCGCAGCATAATCGAAGTAAAAATTTCTGATCGTATCCGGAACACCACCCTGCACTCCAAGACGCTTATTATCAACATCTCCCAGAAGGTGTCAGCCGCATGCCAAACGACCTCTGGACCAACTTTCAATGGAAGGCGTCCACGCGGCAGACCAAGAAGACGGTGGTGTGACGAGCTAAACTCTTTTACCATAGACCGGAGAACAGCTGCACAAAACCGTGAAGAATGGAGAAAGGGTGAAAAGGCCTTTGCCCTGCAGTGGGACACCACAGGCCCTTAATCTATATGAAAATGAATTGCTTTTTGTGTTAGTCTCGCTAAAACTCGAGAACGGCTGAAGCGATTTGGCTTATTTTAGTGTTAAAATTTTCGTGGAAGTCTAGGGAAGGTTTAAACGATGATGAAATATAGGATAATAAAATAACTTCGCAACGGGGTCGAGGCCGTCTAGGGCAACAAAACGAAGTTCACCGGGATCGCTAGTAATAAAATAATAATCAGAAAATGCAATTGAAAGGAAATAAACTAGCCCAAAGCGGGGGATCAAATCTTGCATCCGTCTTCACGATCGGTTCGTGTTTACGGATAAACCGATGTACTTCCTACTTACAGCAGAGATAGTCTATTATAGGTAGACCGCATCATTGAGACCCCGCCTGCGGAGCGGCGGGCGCGGGGGGAGGCGAAAGCGGGGAGCGTGAGGGGTGCAGGTATTCGCGCCGCTCACACACGCGCTCTGGCCACCCCCGCGCCCGTCCGCCCCTTACCTTTAAGAACCAAGTAGACAACATACCTCGTCCTCGGCAGCCTTGTCCTTGGCGCGGCAGTTGAGCTTGGCGCCGAGCTTCTGGCTGAGCTCGGCGACCCCGCTGGACGCGCCGGCGTGGCAGTCGTGCTCGCGGCAGTACACGCCGGCCAGCGCGCCCAGCCCGATGTACGCCTTCTTGGAGTGGGGGCGGTCGATCAGGGACTGTGAAGGAAATTTTTTTTTATAAATAAATAAATATGCGCCAGACAACACACCAATCATCTGGTTTCGTGGTAAGGAATTGTCTTCCTTGTGTTACGAAGTACCAGACAACGATTATGACGGGGGCGTCTCCCATAAATACCTGAATACATATAACATCCATGACTTAGGTACAAATGTTCATGCTCATCACACAAACATTTGCCCCTTGCAGGATTCAAACCAATCTTTTTTCTTCTATTGATCAAAAAATGGTTAGAACCGTAATCGTGCAGAAGGAGATTAGAAGTCAAACTTGATTTAACTGCTGTTTATGTTGCGTTTTTACAACATAAACAATCTTTATTTTTATTTTATTATTTTATTTAATCAGTACACAGACAGGTTACAGACAGTGACTTACAAAACATGGAAATGAAACATTTAAGGAACTAGACTATAACCTATGAATAGTGTACATAAAATAACATTACGTATTACATACATTATCGTAAAATCGCAACAATTTCAGTGAAATAATTAATAAATTTTGAAAATAATAAAAACCGTTAACAAATAAAAACCAAAACAACAGAATTAAAAAAAACTGTTAACAAATTTACAAACAAATTAAATTAATGTTGTTGGCAGATATCGAGAGCACTGTCAATGCTTTTGCGAAACGAGTGCAATTCAGGTTGAAATATATCGAGGTCCGGATAGGACTCGACCAACTCATCATAAAATCGACGCATCCGTACAAGGGGATTATAAAACGAGGTATTATTTCTGTAGACCTCAAGAGCAAACAATTTAGATCGACGGCATCTGTGCAGGGTGTTAAAGGATAACTGAGCCACTAAATAGGGGCAGTCAATGAGCGAGTGTATGATTTTGTGCAAAAATATGATATATAAAATAATATATCATCTTTTTGATCACCTATTTCCGCATAAATAATAAATACATTTTATGAATTTGGTTCTGAAGTGTACGCGATAATTACCCATCACGTAAAGCATTCGAAACGTCAGGCATTAATTAAAAATAAATTTTCGCGAAATCAATCCATAGAGTGTGTTTTAACATTTTATGAATCTTTATCAACGAGTAATTTAAGTATGAGATGATTTGAAGCAAGATTATGTTGGTATTAATAAACAACACAACAGTATTTCATCCACATAATGCCAACAGCGCACACTATTCACTGCTCGCGGAAGTATTCCATGAAAACTATTTTTTGGACGTTTTCAACAAGAAAAGAGTTCCATTTTTGGCTCATTTACCATCGGTTGAGTTTTTATTGCATAAAAATGAAACATGGCGGTATACTCACAGCAGCAGCCTTCACAGCGTCGTTACTAGCGTGTCTGGCTCCAGCGAGGGTCAGGTAGAAGACCTCCTCTTCGATGGAGGAGAGCGCTCCGGTCTTCAGTACAGCCACGGAGGCCTCCACGCTGGCGCCGGTGCCCGCGCGGAACAGACCGTCCAGGAATACGCGTCTGCGAGACAAAGCATTGGAGTTAGTGATTATATCAGCACTATAAATGGGACTTGCGCATGAGTTTATAACCCAGGATTACGCCAACCCTGATGGCCGTTGGGGCAGAAAAGTTCTGGATTGGAGACTCTTCGACCAAAAGCACAGCGTAGTAGGTTTGTTAATTCATACTAAGTGACCTTTATGCGGTTTATAAGTTAATCTTCTTTTTGTAATAAAAATTTAAAAAAATGATCGCAGGATCACACTGGATGCATGCAGACCGCTCACAAACGGTCGCTGTGGAAAACTGTGGGGAGGCCTACATTCAGCAGGATACGTCCATTGGCTGATAATGACGATAACCCTGGATTAAATCATTATTTTTTCTCTGTCAACGTCAAATAAACTGACAGAGACCGAATGATGTTTTAATCCCGGATTAGTGTAATCCTGGGTTAAATAAACTACTTAAAGAATATTAGCTTAGAATTCATATGTACCAACTTTTGTAATATTGTTGTTGTGGTGAAAAACAAACGTTTTTATTTATTTATTTAAATCATCATGCGCAAGAGTTTTAAGTACCCGCCATGATCTTAAAATGTTAAATTCCTTGATTCCCAATTACATCATGAACTTTGCATTTTCATTATTGAATAAAAAGTAACTGTTCATAATGCTTTTAGAGCTTTTTGTATGCGTAAAGGTTTCATAGCTTAACTTATCAGTAAAAAAGGCTATTTAGAAAAGGGAAGATGTTAGGGTATTAGCCTCAATTTAGTTCTGTGTTGTTATCAATATCAAATTCTACATCATTTTACTCGTCATTGGTTTGTGAATCTTCTAAAGATTTTAAACGTAAATGTAAACTCAAATAACTAATGGATAAGGGCAATACGAATATAACTTACTTCTCAACCTTGTTGCTCTTCACTTGTGTGAAGACCTTCACGAGATCGTCCTTGGTAGCGGTCCTCATGATCCTGATGAGCTGAGCGAAGGACCCCGCCGACTTGGAGCTGGCCTCCGTGTTGACGGCCTTGGCGGTGTCCTTGACGGCAGCGTGCACGGCGTTGGCGTTGCTGTGGCCCGCCTCGCCGTGCGGGTTCTCGAAGATGATCGTGCGGCGCGCGGTGCATTTCGGGTCTGCGGGTAGAAGGTACATTTAGGATTGAGAATAGATATGTTGTGGGGAGTTAGCTAATTGGTTGATGAGTAAAAGTTTTTGTACCGTTACAAAAAGGGCACTGACGATTATCGATTTTTCGATATTTTTTTATTTAACTTAGTCGTTTTATACTTATTCAGTGTGATAAGTATTAACTGTCATTTTAAAAATCGGCCCTAAAAGTAACATATTTAGTTTGGCGGACAAAATGTTGATTTACTCAAAACAGGACAGCAGATAAGCGTGGATATAACCTTTATTGCCTAGGGAACAAAGTCTATTTTCAGCTAGCATTGACTAAAAACTTCTTATTAATCAATTTCCTACATAAACTTGAACAAATCCACTTACTCGGCGTAGCAGCGGCCTTGCTCTGCCCAGTCAGCGTCAGCTTGGTGTGAACCTTGGCCCTCGCACCGTTTTCTCCGACCGAGAAGGGTTTGTACAGGTACTCCTCATTCGCAGCCACCTTCTCGGGAACGCCGTTGTTGACCTTGGACTCAACGTTCAGGACCGATTGCAGCACTTGGGTGCCTTTGATTTCCTGAGGAGAAAATGTAGGCGTTATATACGACGTGTTGGAACATGTGTCATTCTAATGCAAATAGGTCCTCGCCATATCATAGTAAAATTATCTGATGTGTATTTCTTTAGGCGGTTTAAAATCTTGTTGCCAGCACAGAGGCTTCTAAACTCCTTTCTGAACTCAAAATATATTTACCCAAATGTAGACAATATTTAAGTAGACATTGCTTACAGCTTACACTACTATAAAACAAATTGTAATTTTCCTCTAAACGAATTTGTGATTAACTTATGTGATGTGAAATAAAGAGTTATCTATCTATCTTCTGTCCAGTAGCACATCGACCTACTAGTTTCTGGTTTTATTTTTCTTCAAATTACTAAGGAATAATTCAAGAGTCAGAAAATAAGAAGTGGTGACGCTATTGGACCTGCATGTGATCATTCATTTATTTATTTATTTTACATTTTTTGGAAGACTTACAGCTAGAAATAGATTGAATTAAAGTATAATTTAAACGAAGGCCATTTACATGTCTCCACTCCGGTTATGTCGAAGCAATCTCATCAAAGGAAGACTATGAAAATAATGGAACTGCGATTACGCTCGAGTCTACGTACAGGGTGACTTTGAAAACATTGGCAATATTTTAAACTTAGAACCTACTCATGATTAACAGTCCATTCCACATATTAAATATTTTCACAATTAAATCTATTGATTTGATGAAACTCCTCCGAGCTTTCAACGTAAACCTGTATGCAAATATATTTCTTGCACTTGGCTGACCTCAGTTAAGATTGCTCGCATCACATTATAACTAGCACGGCAGTATACCGGCCAAGTTAAACCAATAAACCGACACTCACAGCAGTAGGGTTGTACACAGCGGTGAGCATGTCGTTCTTGCCCTGTTCCCGGTGGGCGCAGCGGCTCAGGTCCCTCGTGCGGTGGACGAGGACAGCGCCGCCCTCCTTGGAGGACGACACGTCGGTGGGACACGCGCCGAACACGTCCGTCTGAAAGTGGAAATGGGCGTTAAAATGCTGTGACATCAAAGTGTTTAAGCCTCACGGATCAATAGGACGCCGCGCGGTCGCGGGAACAAAAGAATGACAAAGGGAGGTTGATAAAGACATAATGAGGGGTTAAACAGGTCCCATAATATGAGGGTATTTTTACTTCAAAACGAAAAATAAATAAATATGCGCTAGACAACACACCAATTGTCTGGTTTCGAGGTAAGGTAAAATGTACCATTTAAATATATTTTTTTATAAAAAATCATTATAAATTAGTTATTTTATGTAACTCTTCATTTCAATTCGTCATACGATCTTAGGATCGCAAAGATCGCAAGACCACACTGAATATGTAATTCGTGAATAACTAACTATTTTTCAAACGTCTAGCTATTTAAAAAAAAATGCAACTGGTCGCTGTGGAAAACAGCAGTAGACGTCCTGTGACTGAAAATTATTTAGTAGCTCACGTTAGTAGATAAGCGTACTTCTGGATTAAATCATCGTTCTGTCTCTGTCTGTTAATTTTGATGTTGATAGAGACAGAACGATGATTTAATCCAGTGCTATACTGCTAATCCTTACTTTAACTTAATGACAAGACCGGACGTTTTATGATACATATTTAATCCAGTACCTTATCCAAAGCTTCGTAGATTTTTTTTCAACTTCAAAGTCTGATTTTAATGATTTAAAGTCCGTTTTACTTTGCTAGTCGAATATTGTAAACAATATTTTTATAACTTGGGTGCCCCAATTCTGAAAATCCCTAAGTCCCACTTAGGGATTTTTTTACTGACAACACCATCTGATTCAGCTTTTTTTTCTCTATAATGTGTATTTTTTAATTATTTTCTAAAAAGTCTCTAAGTATGTTTTTGAAAATAGAAATATCAAAAAAGAATTTCATTTTCAGTTCTAAAAATCCCCAAGTCCTACAAATCCCTAAGTCCACCATTTTTATCCAAAAAAATAACTAAGTCAATTATAGTCTTTGACAAAATATTAATAAATAAATATAATAAAAATATATAAATATATATTTTAAAATTTATTAATAAATATATATTCACTTATCTCGATCAGTTGTGTGCTAAAGCCATTTTTCATACAATTGATATACTTAAATTACCCTATTTCTAGGCATTCAATGATGCCTATTGATCGAGATTTTGCGTTAGTTGAAAGGCAAAAATTAAAACGTAAAAGAATATATGAACCGGAGAGTTATCTTAACTTAGTAGTGAACAGTCGCAACACGAAAAAAAAATTAAGTTGTTTTCTTAGAGAAAAGTCTTAGAAGAACTCAAGGTTAAAAACTATAAAAAACACTACACCGAAAATATCAATATAATATAATAGAGCGATTAAAGTTAAATAAACCAGCAAAAATGAAAGATATATTTAAAAACTTATGCAATACATACCAGAAAACCACAAAAAAGTATTACGAAGACCGAATAAGAGAGCAAAATGCATTAAAGGTGATGAAAGCGATTCCAATGATGACATTGAATGATTCACATGCATAATATACAGTGAAAAAGTTATTTGATTACTATTAATTACAAATTAATATAAGAAGAATACATCTTATTTTTTATAAAATACTTTAGTCCTATAAATATCCCTAAGAAATGACTAAGTCCCGAAAATTGGCGATAAGTCCATCACTTTATTTGTCAATTTAAATGTGTTTACATTACACTTTTGCCAAAGTTTTTTTACCTGATTAAAAGTTCATTCTGAGTTGTTTGATTACATAGCATTTTTATTTCTGTGCTCCCTTTAGTTTCGTTTCACGATTTTTTTTTGTACTTATTTTGCCCATAACTTAAAAGTTAAAATTTGGACTTAGGTATTTTCAGAATTGGGGCACCCAAATAGAAATGGGCTTTACCTGAGTGGAAGGCTTCTGCTCGGTCTGCAGCAGCGACATGATGGCCCTCTTGATGTTGAGCGAGCGGCGCGTGTCGTCCGCTTCGGCGCAGATCTCCGCCTCGGTCCTGCCGTCCACCAGCGCGAACAGCACCGGTTTCTCGATGCCGGTCGGGCTCGGGTATTTCTGGAAGAGGTGTGGTGTTTATAAGATGAGATCATATGGAAGGTCAATATTGCAGCTAAAATACTGAATTCAAAATCTAAAATATATTCCATTGTAGTCTTAATTTAAAGAACTGCTTCACTTCAGCTTAAACTGAATCAATTTAATCAAGTAAATCCATATTAAGGGTTTCACATTCACAACTTGAGAAATTTGGCTCCGCTAGCTGCTAAGATATATTTAACTGCTTTTCCAATTCTTGATGTGAAAGTTTTTCATGAAACTTTCTTTAACAGTAGAAAGATCGCTTACACTAGACTCGATTTTTGGACAATCTTACGCTTAGCAGGCCCAGAACACATTTTCCTGCTGCGGTTTCCTAGCCTATGCTGGCAAAAAAAATATTCAGAGATAATAGACATGAATTTAAAAATTAAAATAATAATAATTCTTATAAAAAAAATATAATTAACAAACCAGAAAAAAAATAACTCAGACATGCACCATAAAAAAGAAGACCTTAAAAACAAAATCAAAATGAATGATGTAGTTATTCAAATAGAGAAGTTTAGAGGACATCGTAAAGGAAATTATCCCTTACCTTGCCATCAGGGCCAGAAATAGCCAAGTTCTGCACAGTGAGCTCGTTCACGCAGTCCCCGACGTTGGTCACCGTGACCTGGCCGAGCAGCTTCACACTGGTTTCCTTGTTGTCAGCCCCGCTGAGGTAGATGGAGACCGTGCCTTCCACGCCATAGTTGTACTTGTGCCCGTTCAGGAATGTTGATGTTGATCCTGGGTGGAGGAGTTGGTTAGTAGTAGTCTTAGATATGGAATTTGATTGGCACAGGAAAGGGTTTGCCAAAAACACTAATAAAGTGCGGATTGAGACTGAAATTAGTATAACTCAGAATAATCTTCAGCTTAAGTGATTATGAGGGAGACAGTAGGTAAACGATAATCAGGACATAAAGAGTGTAAAAAAATAATCAATGAGAATGTATTACAAAAAGAGTATTATGGCAGCTCAAAGGTTCCGGCTAAATAAAATTTCAATTAACTCACTTATACCAATTAAACAATGAAATTACTGCAAAGTTTTCATTGTAAACAAGAGAAGAGTCATATTTGTCTGATATTTGTTTCGTTACTTTGTTTCATGATAAAAGCTCCCGATAAACCTACAGACAATTTTTATTACAAACAGGAAGAATAAAAAGCTATCGTTTAATTTAAAAATAAGTAACACTCACCTCCTTTACAACTTAACGAACATTTATCTGAAACAAACAAAGTAATTATGATCATTAATAAGTATAATAACACAAATTACGGGCCCATCGAAGACAATCGCTGTTATCAGTGAAGAATGGCCACCACCAGCGAAGAACGATAAAGGGACATAAACTGTATTCTACAAATTATTGGAGAATAATTATCATATTGTTATTGAACTAAAGGTCATAACGATATAAATTATCATAAATTAAGTACTTAAAGTGTCAAGATTATTAGTAATCTTAAGCTTTTAACAAATATAGTTGTTACCAAGATTTAAGACAATCTTTGGACTTAAAAATAGAGAATATGGAAGCATGCTAATAGTTATGAATTCGAAATAAATTCAGGAGTGATTTTTTACTGTTTTAGGCACAGATTGTCTGGCATAAAGATTGCTTTTACAGCCACCAAAAGTGCAACGAATAAGTATAAGCCAATTTTTCTCAAGTTTTAAAATCGAACTACCATAATATGTAACTGGAAAATTTGTTGATAGGCAAAGTACATAAATAACTTCAATATATTTTATTGGAATGCTGTAATATTGAACACAAGCATAAACAAACATGAAAATCAAGCCAGTTGATTAGAAATGCGTAAACTGCGCAAAGGTCAAGGAAATATCGTTGGTATCGGGACAACAATGTGTGAGATCCGTGTTAACAGCCGGGTTCGCTGTTATCAGTGAATTAGCCGGCGCATGTGTGATAAGGGCCGAAGTGCAGGACGACCTATGTTTGCATCGTTAAAAGTACATGTCAAGGTATTTGCAACAGATTAAGATACGGTAGTTGCAGTAAAAGAAAAATTCCAAAGCTTTTAGAGAGTTATTGAAGAACGTACAAAAACATTTCGGAAATTTTATATCTCGTTAAAAATAACTTTGTTTATGAGACCTCTGAGTTAGAGAATGCCGTCTTTATCTGTATATCCCGGAAACCATTTATGGAAATTCACTATTCATCAAATCCACTCGTACTTGCAAATTCTTGGATCGGCGCGCATATGGTTAATCTCGGGAGTTGGTTTATATGGAAGACATTAATATTGTTAGTCCTTTAAAACAAAAGAAAGCGCTTCAATCGATAACTCAAATATCAAATTGGATAATCGCGTTTTCTTTCTCAACTGGTTGTGATTGATCACGCGGCCCCCCAGCCAATTACTCAATTTGACGAAAGGGGGCCTATCGTGGTCCCTTTGAGCTTCGGTCGGAGTTTGGCGACCTGTGACACGCACGATAAGCACTAGTTCTTTGTTTTGGTCTTTTAATCCTATACTTTAATCGAGCAATTCTGAATCACGGAAACAATCCAACGATTTTCATGACATTTTGTGTTTATGGGATTTCGGAGGCAATAAATCGAGCTAGCTAGGTTTCATTTTTAGAAAATGATATTATCACCGTTGAAAAACTGCTACAATATCATTTGAATACAAAGGTTAATTTCACCATCATTGGTAATGTCGCGATTACTGAGGTGGGTAAGCCGCGCGGTTCGAAGCGTCGAATGCACTGGTTCGAATCCAGACTTATTTTGCAAACTACCGAGCAAAGCTCGGACACTGAGATATCGATATTAAATTCAACATTAACTTGAACCGAACTTTCTTGCTGATTGCAAAGCTCTTGGACATGGGTTTTTAGAAGTTTCGATATCAAAAAAAATCAAGACCTATGAATGGTATAGAACAGTGGTTGGTAGTTGATAATCATCATCATCATAATCACTTAGCCCACTTGCTAATGTGAACTCATTTTTTTTATTTACGGGTTTATATCAGCCATAGTGCTCAAATTTGGAATAGATGTCTTAGCCCAGGAACTAGCTCGCAACTTCTCGAAGATTCTATCGGTAAACAACGAGTACCAATTATTCGCATCCTGTGTGTACGGATGTATTACTTAGCAGATCGGTTACGAATTGTCATGGCAGGTACCTCAAGACGTGTAATGGGTTTTGTGTAGTTCTCTCATAGCATGAAAAATTTAAAACTTTCCCTCTAACTAAAAGTCGTCTGAAAGTGTTTGTTTCAGGATACAAAACGGTACAATCAGGGATATCCCACTTTATCTTACGATACTCAGTACCTATATATCAATAACGCCAATTCCTTTGTTTCTTGTAATGAGATGTAACAATAACATTTTTGGGTTAAATGTGTGAATTATTCTGTGCGGTTTTTTCCTTAAAAAATAGTGTTAGCCCACAATTATCAATTAGGTACTGTTACGCTTATCAATTATAATACAAACTATTTATCTCGAAGACGTTTAACAAAGAACTATAGGTTGCAAATACTGTGTTCAAAGATACGAGGGTCATAGGTCAGGACCATATCATCATGTTTTCTGTTCTTATCTATGAACAATGTTCTATTGTATTGGTCACTGCCAAGGCGAGAGATAATGGCGGAATTGACACTTCAGTTACTAAGGAATAGGAGCTTTATTTGGAGTCAACTTTGAGGTAGAGAAACTAGAAATCAATTGATTAATAAGCTAACTTTCTGGTAACTGTTTGTAAGTGAACAAAATATACCAGGTAAGAAATAGTTTTAAAAAGGCTACGACATTACAGAGATTGCTAGTATTGGATATTTTTATGGCGTCTCAAAATCAAAACTGTTTAGCTAAACTTAAGAGAAAGTAAGGCCCACTTGCGCATGATGATTTAAACCAGGATTACGTTAATCCTAGATTAAATCTTATTTTTGTCTCTGTCGACGTCTAAAAAACTGACAAAGAATGATGAATAATCATTGAGCAAGTGGGCCTAAGGAATGAAGTTGGTCCTAACAAATGAGATAATCCAATAAAATACCACGGGTTGTTGATTTTACATGAAACAATACGTTTTCTTCAAAACAATACCTACTGTGGTATTTCCTTTGTTTTGAATCATCTCCTCATCTTTATGTTGAGATAGTGAAAAGAACACATTCTCCCATTTTCAAGTACTATAATGGTTTAAAGAGGATGTGAGATAGGCAGTCTAATTCCCTTATAGCAATCACGCCTTTACGTACACGAAGGTAGATACAATAACTTCAATAATCGGCATAAGGGTAGCAACAATGATGTAATACATATTTAAAGCCGCTTTTCCCAAGTCACGGGTTTGAAATAGACAGTCGATAAGCAATCGTAGGTCAAAGGCGAATCATTATCAGCGCTGGTAGGTAAACATGAGATACAGCTCGTTAAGGTGATACTGTCAATATTTTAGTTAATTATAATTATTAGTTATGTTGATCAGCCAACATTTCCATTAAGACTGCTGTTTATAAGTCAAAGTTAGTGCCTATACCTATTACTATTTCTAATCAACAAGCAATAACTTCGACTACGACGTTTGATCCTTTCGACTATGACGTTTGATCCTAACTTGATCGTTCTTAGCATTAAGAAAATCATGTTTTTAAAGGGGCACGCTATTTAAAACTTTCTTTGTTACTTTCCAGGTGACATTTTAACACTTCGGATATGAATTTGATATCTAATCTGAAAGATTTTCCATATTAAATAGGAACTTATAAGGATTCGGTTATTGGTATAGGACAGAAAAAAAATTATAAACTAAACCGACAAGAACACTGCTCTTAGATTGAGGAGAAAATTAATAAGATAAGTACATCAAACTTTTTGTCAACTAAGTACTTAAGTTACCAGGGGCATATTTAGGAGTTGTCGTTTGTTTAAAATTAAGATAAACATAATTTTATATAACCTATTTTAAACATACACGAGAAGAATACTCTTGGGTAACATTAAAAAAAAAATAAGTAACTTGGAGAGCCTGAAAAATATGGAGGTACTAATTAAAAATATTTTAATCGCTTAGTACTCGCAGCTACCACGGCCCACAAATAATATGCTACAATAGCAATCTCTTGTACATTTGAGTCAACATAAAGTAATAAGCAAATGTTCTAGCTAGAATATGCCTTTGTGCTTAGGCAATGGATGTAAAGTATTCTTTATTTTAATAGTCTGCATTCTCACTCAGTTTTTTATAGTAGAAACTAATTTAAAAGTGTTGCGTCATGCTATGGGATAAAAAAAAATTGTAAGAAACTTTTAAAGAGAGAAAGGCCAGAGGAAGCCATATTTATAAAACAGTGCATATTTAAAAAAAAAAACAAAAAAATATAAACATACAAACTGCATTAATAAGTAAAGTAATCTTTCATATGAAAAACTCATATGGAAAACTTCTGAAATTCTTTCACATTTTAAGAATCTTATACTATAGGTACTAACTTAATTTAAAAAATCTATTGAACTTGGTACTTTACTTGAAATATATATATATATAAAAACTTACCATCGGTGTATGCAGGTTTCCATAAAACGGAAACTAACAATATAACACTAAATGTTATTATACTCCGCCCCATGGTGATGGGGTAAGCACTATAGTTATCAGTCTAATAAAAAAACTTATGCTAGCAATACTTTGGTGCGCTCTATACCCCGGCAAGAAGGTAAATGCGTCCCTGAATACGGCCCGCGGGCTTTTATAGAAGAGGCCTGTACCACGAAATTGACGTGAGGGAGTAACGGTCGCTATCTCTCGATTTGTTTACTAATCACAGACCTATATCTCAGTAGATGGTGATGCAAATGTACGAATATTATACGAATCCAATATTTTTTAACGAAATAAGGGTATGACCCAAAGGATTCGCCCGAATAGGGCCTAGACTGAGGATTTTACCAAAAATAATAACAGAATTATGATAATTTATAAAATCATTTTTTTTTATATAGCATGGGGTATTTTTATAAAAATAAATAAGTATTAGTAACAATTATTCCATTTGATTGAAATTGAAAAGCATGCGTGCCATTTTTTGCCATCACAAGAACTATTTTCTAATAGAACTGATATAATAGCATAATAATATAAATTGCACTAAAAAGACAACTGTGAACCTGTGACAGACGAGGAACCTTCCGCATTTCTATACGTAGCTATGACTGAATGGAATAGATGTGAATGTAAATTAATATAATGCCAGGTAAGTATACTGGAAGCTTCATTTTGTGAATTACTCTATTTGTGTCTAAAAATCTCGTCCATTCCAATCAAATCAATGGAATGAAATTACTTTCTTGATTTACTTAAATGAGATGTATTTAAAATTATAAAATTTGATAACTTTGGGGAAGTTGGAGCATGAACTAAATAAAATGGCAGCAAGACAAATTTTGAGCAACGCAACCCACATAATTTAATCAATTTTTGACACGTGAAATACACAAATTAATTTGCGGCATCTTATTAAGAACATTTATCTGTGAAATAATTCATAGCAATTGATAAGCATGATCCGAATTCAAACGAAAAGAGATGAGATCGCGGTTCGGGGTAATACTATTAAGTATTACTAATAGTGTTAATTAACTTAAAATAGTTTCATTTGTATCATATCTTATGCGACTTACTGTTGACTCTGATGAGCCATAACCCCACATTAAGAAGGCTTAGTAAAGTATTTTTATCGGAATAAATAAGATGTATTTTCATTAATTTCTCTACGCTTGATGTTGTAAAGTTTTTATCGTCAGAAATTACTGTTAATTGCAGGGGGTTCTTGTAAATATACGCAATGATAAAACTATGCTTGTATGACGCCGTCTTATTCTATCTACCGTCTTATTTGAGAAAGAACGCATATCACAGCTAATACATTTCTATAAATTCCTGGATTATAAAAACTTAGGTGCAAACGTTGTTTAGACGACAGATAGGAGAATGTTTAACTTTCAGTTTAAAAATAACACGTGTACAGTTTAAACAACGCTAGATTAAGGTTTAAAGACAGGTAGAGAAATGACAATAGTTTATCTGTAGGTCGGGGTTATAGTTATTGTATTGAGTATGCTCGTAGACACTATAATGCTATCTGCATTTGAGGGCTTACGAAAGATTAGGATTTAACCATATCAGTTTCTTTGTATTTTGGGAATATGGGAGCAACAAATTTCCCACCGCCTCTTGACTTAAAAATATGCTTGCGGCAGCTCTTTGATGGCGAATACAAACGTCACACAAACCACGGGATGGTCGTGATTGGCTAGGTGACCATTTGACCACGTGCGTGACCTGCTATTCATTCTGGCTAAAATCTCTTGATAGTAGTCGATAAGCTTAGTTAAGTCCGTTAAGAAAACACCACAAACTTGTCCCGGATTTGGGACGTGTATCTTGTATGTACTCGTATTACATTATATTCTTTTTTTAGATAAAATAGGTTTAAAATACCGTTTAAGTTATTATGAATAAGGGGGTTAGACTGTAACTGTAAGGTTGAACCTGTTAATTCTATGGATCTGTTATGCATTTTGTAACCCGCTGCCTGATTTAAATAAATAATATATAAAGAATGCGACCAGTTGAAGAGAAAATAAATACGTTTAAACGCTCAGGGATCGATAGGCCGCCGGCGGTCGCGTATACAAAAGAATGACAAAATAAAGTTGATAAACACATCCGTGAGGGTTTAAGGACAACTTTTTTACTAAGCTTTCGTGGAAAAGTGAATATTCCTCCACCTCATTTCATACGTGAGGTAAGGCATTTGTCCAAGAATTGGATTTTATATTAATCAATACTTTTTACTTACCTAGTTTAAGATTCTGTAGGACTTAGGTGCCATAAAGCTTGGCCCGTCAGTCTTTGCTGTTAGCACCGTAGAACGCCGTCACATTTTAGTCCCTAAACGAGGGTAGACCTATTTCACGGTAGCGTTTCCACGTACATAACCCTCAACTGCCCCCGTGATTGGTGGGTGTAATAGCCTTTTCCTGTGAAAAGAGATCAGTATTAATATTATAAGAAAATGACAATCAAATTTTCGGTGGGTAATGAATGAGGTCGTAAGAATACGTTCAGTATTCCAATAACTGTCAATTCAATTCCGTAAACTACCTACTTTGGTTATGGTTAATGAACGGTATAAATATTTCAAGTACAGAAACCTACAAAAAAAACTTTTGCCATTAAAAGGACTTTTTGTGAAAATTATTACATTTCTTTAATTTAACATTTGAAGGAATGTCATCTAATTTTACTCTCTTTCATATGCTAAGATTAAAGCAGGATATCTTTTTTATTTTTAACCTTTTCGCCAAGTCATAGCATGTACTACAATCGTTATAAACGCATTAATAAAGTCGTAAAGCATTGTTGTTATTTAATTGATAAGTATTGTTTACTTTGCGAATGACCGAGCGTGCGTTGAACTTATGTGGTCGCGTATATAGGCTAAAAATGGACAAAGGGTCCCATATCTTTTCTTTTGACTATTTATTTAAAATAATTTTAGACTAGGATCACTCGAACATAATTGTCTCTGTTGAAAGAATCCTTCATCATCATCAAATGCTAGCTAGGCTCTTGTCAGTGGAGTTTTTTCCATAAAATCTCCAAATTACGGAAGATGAAGTGTGGTGGTTTCCCTCTTGCCTTCCACATCGCAGTTAAAGAACCCGGGGGTTTCCACCTCATAATATCCAGTCAAAAGCCTTTTCTGATTTACTTTATTATCTTCAGCCTTCTGCCAGTACTGATGCTGCTACCGATGGCGATTACTCGCCCTGACCCAGGATCGTCACTAAATATGGGAGCTTTTCATAAAGAAGCCCATCCACTAGACTCCCCACTACATTCTGGTAATCCTGCCGCTGTTTGGTCGGTAACTGCATGTTCATCAACTGATACAGTTATATTTCAGTATCTATTAAACAATAATAATGTAATGTAACATCGCTTAAGAATACCTACTTGGAAAAAAGTATGCCAAACGGCTAAGCTGTACACAGATTTACCTTTAACCTTT
This sequence comes from Pyrausta aurata, assembly GCA_963584085.1. Classification (NCBI taxonomy): domain Eukaryota; kingdom Metazoa; phylum Arthropoda; class Insecta; order Lepidoptera; family Crambidae; genus Pyrausta; species Pyrausta aurata. The sequence goes on from OY757278.1 coordinate 706,403, forward strand.
AAGATTTTACTAGTTCGCCATCCACAAGTTGTGTGAGGAGATTGGTGAGCTATGGTAAGTAAGGAATACTTGTGTTATAAATGATGATAAGTTGGTCCAACCTTTGGCTTCAAACCTGACGGTGGTTCTCACATTAACGGCCGTTTATTTATTTGTTTAGTACCGTTATTGAAAAGCCTCCGTCAATTTGTATATCGCAAGAGCGTACAGAGCTAAGTTTATAGTAAGTGAGATTTAATCAAAGCGCTTAGTAAGGTATGTTTTCTAACACCAATTACAATTACAACCCTTTCTCGTTTAGCACGTTCTATCACCGTGATTTCTGTGTTCACTCATAGATAAACAAAAACATTAAATTGTTTATATTTCTCAACGATAATTGTAGCTCAATTAGCAAAATTGCTATGAGTAATTAGTGAAAATAATGTTGAAATACTTTGGGAAATAATTGGTGGATTACTCTTAAGTCAGCACTTCGATAACTGATCTAGGCACAGTATATACATTTATTAATGTAGGTAATTAACTAGTAATTATTTTGTTGCATTGTTTATCAATTTAATGGGCGGATGTTTTGAACTGAAGATACTGTGGAAGCACGTGCAAGATACGAGATGAATAATCTATTATATTATCAATTTCACGGAAGCTGGGAAATTGCTAGAACATAGAAAAAGCTTCATGATTTGGCAAGTTTATATCAAAATATGCTTCTATGATTTTGAGCTGTAAATAAGGATACACAATGTACTACTAACTACATAGTAATCCCCAAATAAAATAGTAGTAATACCACGGATATTATAATACTTAATGTCATGTGCACTAAATCACTAAAATAAAATAATATTAAATATTTAATAAAATAAAATGACCGTCGCAGGATGATGCCATGCTGAATCACCTATTTGATTTTGGTCCTAGACAGGGTAGGTACTACCTGCTGATACTAGAACTACTTGGTACAGCTTAGAGAGAGGCTGCCTATGTCACCTACCTTGTTCATAGCCAGACCAGACACCATTAAACAAGTAATCACAACGTTCTTCCAGACACTGAGAAAGGCAGATGACGTCGCTAGGGCCGTGCACCCGTGGTCATTCCAGCACCCCTAGTGTAAGTAATGCAGGACCTCAGTTCTTAGTCTTTCAACTGTAAACTCATCTACAAATAGTACACCCTGATGTTACCGACGAGGCAAATACTAGCGAGACTGGGCTGGGACGACAGGACCTGACTGTAGGGTCTAAGGGAACCTGTGAAGACGTTAAAAGTGGTTAGGTTCGCAGGGTTTACCTTATTGTTCAACAGTTGATCCGTCAGTCCCGTGATCGTTGGAAGATCATTTATTTTGCCGGTGGATATTCAACGCTGCATTTTTGATCAAAGAATATAAAAAATCTGCCTCAAAGCCCATCAGTTGTTTGTGCTATATGCAGCAGACCGCTTGCTGTCGGTCACTGTGTAAGGCCGCGGCCCCATCTCTACGGCACGGCGCCGTACCGTACTACGGCGCGAATTCGTGCCGTAGCGGGGCGCCGCGCTATGGAGGCTATATGGAGGCTATGTTCAGCAATGGACGCCCTGTGTTTGTTATTATGATGATGATTAATTATTAGGTACTAGTAGGTAGATAATTAGTAGGTTAATAATTATATAAGACCTGCTTTATTTTATGGCGCTGAATGCTGGACCGTTAAACATAATCATGAACAAACATTTTATGTCAATGAGATGAAAATATTGAGATGGTCAGGGGGTGTAACAAGACTGGATAAAAATAGAAATGAGCATCTAAGAGGAAGTTTTAAAGTTGCACCAATACCTAAAAAAATAACAAAGAGTCGACTGAGATAGTACGGCTACGAGATAGTCGTATGACGTATGAGATAGTCGGTGACAATGTGTTTCGTAAGGCTCTGGAATTACCCGAAATTAAACGCGGTAGAGGGCGCCCTCCCAGCATCTCCAGCATTTTGTTTTTGCTCTAAAAAGACTCAGGCAAACGGTTTCAACTGAGGCTGCTTTAACAGCCTACCACGGATACGTATCTTCAACACTTAACTACGGACTGATAGTGTGGGGAAACTCTGTAGAGGTGGATAGACTGTTTAAATTACAGAAGCGATGCATTCGGGTAATAAACAAGGCATGGTTTTTAGACAGCTGCAAACCCCTATTTAAAAAATCAAATGTTCTTCCATTGCCTTGTATGTACATAAAAGAAATTTGTCTTTTCACTAAAACGCACCCAGATTTATTTAAAAAGCGTAGTGAAATTATACCTCGACAAAAAAGGGCTAATTTTAAGAACTTGTTATATAAATTTCCCTGTCACAAGGTGATCTACAGGGATAATGTGGATAACATGTGCATTTTAATATTTAACCACTTACCTCAAGATATGAAAGTGTTAGAGGGTCTGGCATTAAAAAAAAAACTAACCGATTGGCTAATGTTACATTGTTTTTATAGTGTTAAAGAGTTCCTAGAATATAAGACCAATTAATTAATTAATTACTATTTATTTGTAATATTTGCACGTCTGCTTGCAGGCTGAATACATTTACTTTGTTTGCAATTTAAGATCCAATTTTATGTATGTATTAACGCAAATAAATTTTCTGATTTCTGATTTCACCTGGTGGACAAACATTGCCCGAACAATAAAAAAATGCCCAGTTGGACGTAAAGACAATCCAGGACAGAATTGCCTGGCGCAAATTAATTAGGAGAGCCGACCCCACCTAAAGTGGGAAAAAGGCAAAGAAGATGAATTATTAGGTACTCCGAGAGTGCTACTCAACCTTGTACTCAACTGACAACATGATGATAGGGTTCGATTAATTAATAGGAACAAAATAGCTCACTAAACAAATCTGTAATTGGCAATCAAGAATAACGAATAGGCAAGTTGCCCGCGAGCGGGATCCACGTGGTGAAATCATAGTTATCTATTAGTACCTACTTAAAGCTCGAGATTAAATACAATGTATTGTGCTGCACAATCATTTCTATAATCGTATGTTAACATGGATACAAGCCTAATAATTGAATATTCATAAATCCTTACTCTATCCCTCTCATTACAAAAGAGTAAGTTATAATTTAGCGGCAAAATTTTAACCGATTAGAGAATGCAATTACGATGTTTTCAATTTGGATGGAAAATGAACAATGAACATGAAAATGACAAAGTTTGAAATTCTTTCAAAGAAGTTGAAGATTTTGAGTTTTTGTTTGTTTTTGTATAAAATCTAAGGTCCGCGTGAAATGATAACTGACGTCTTTCTCACTTATAAGGATATACTTGAATAAGTATAGGTTAGTTTTACACTATTGAATTAGATTAAGTTTACCTGTAATGATAGTGTAATTTAGGGAACACTGTTAGTGAGAGGGGATACCGAAGTGTTAGGTAAATAAGCAATGTTTTATGTTAAGAGCTTATTAAGGAAGCTTATTGTTTACCCATTGAACTAGCACCTACTAACTGTTACATGAAAAATCGATGATTGCAGTACAGACAACTATTACTGTAGACCACACTAATAGCGTATAGAAAGCACTAGAGCCGATAGCTGTCACGTAGGTTGTTTGACAATAGAGCCGCCATACAAAAGCTTCAAGCAGTCAGGACGGACTGCTTCAAGCTGCACGGGAGCTATATTATATCTAAGCTATCTTCAAGGGAACTACAGATTCTACGTACCTACACACATACACGTAAGACGTAATAAACTGTTGACTTCATAGTCAACAGCTTGGTAACTGCTAGAGCGGTCCGTGTATGTTGATCACTGGCTTACTGCACGAGCTGTCCGTGTATGGCGGGCCTTACACCGATATTGATGGTATTGTCTAATGGATGAAATCTAAGGCCGTAGATTCTGATGTTGCAGTTGCATTGCAGTCCGACCTGACTGTTTGAAGCTGTCTGTGTATGGCTCTAATTATAGAATAAAAGTTCATCATCTTGAACACACTGAGTTATCTGTAGGTAAACTCCAATGAAGTAAAGAAAGCGCACATTAATGAATTATTAAAACCAATATCGGTATATAAATGAAATTTCCAAGTATGGCGTAACAACACGTATCAACTGCTAACGATATTGACTGCAAACAAAGAACGCTGTGCGGGTTATCAACTGCGTGGAAGGTCGGAAATATTCCTCATGAACTTGCCTCTTGCCTTTATGTAATTGATCTGAGTCAGGGCTGAATTATACATTAAACACTCACCTAATCTAGAATAGACTCTTATACTGTCAAGTTAAGGATACCTAATATTATAAATTGCACTTGTAAAAGGAAACATTTTCAGACGGAGAGAGCTTCTCGCAACATTGATGAGGTGACGAACTAAATTCAAAAGGCTTGCCAATGTGTCTATCTATAGCAGAGTTGAATAGGGATGCCACCCGGATAGCATTCGACCCAGGGTTTTGGTCTTTGGTTTTGGTCATTTTATGCAAAATAGCAAATTGATAAAAGTCCGTAAAAATATTACCTTTCTGAAGCTAGGCATCAATTCGTTTGGTATCCTATGCGAGCCGCTGTGTCCAAAGTGAAAAAAAATCCGTGACGATCACAAGACTGCGACAAAAGATGGTACCGTAAGAAGAATAAGCTCGGATGACAGGGAAAAAATATTGAGGTATGTAGTACCCTCACATTTATATTTACGAATTTGGGAAAGTAGTAGCCTAAAAACTAATGACGGTGAAGGTAGGCGGAGATGTAATAAGAAGGTGATAATTTCGAGACGTACGTCGAATAGGTATCAACTGTTTCCGTTCATTCATTATATGGCGAAATTAACAGATTGTTTACTAAAAGCGGACTTAGTTTAAGTTAGCTCTGATAAAGAAGGCAACGATCGACATTCACCTCCAAATCACGTTTATCTGAGCTAAAAATTAAAATTTACGCAGCTTCGGAAAGTTCATTCACATGGACTACATTGAACTAATTTATCGATCACATTTCAGTTACACTAGCTTTGCTCCTCGGCTTTGTCTACACACTTTCATCGCTGTAAACCTCTAGAAATGAAGTATCTTAGAGCTACTTTCCTGTGGACATCAAATTCATAAAAACCGTTTTAGCTGACATTTCATATACGTAAAATGCTGCTTTGCTTTCTGATGAGCGATATTGCCTGAGAGGGTAGTATACAAAAAATATCTTGTTACAAATCTAATACGATTATGTGCCATACTTAGTACGAGGGAAAATAGTTCGTGTGTTTAGTCATCAAGTCAAAGGAACAGAAATTATCGCTATTTTCTGGAGTCAATCGTTCTTCAGAATAATAAACTGATAATAAATTTAAAGTAGGTAGATCAATAGATCGGCGAAAACAATATGAAGTCTAACTATGTTCTACCGTCATTAAAACTCAAAATATTTCCACGTATGAATGAATCAATATCAAAAGAACAGGCACGGATATTTTAAGTATCTAGTTTCGCGTAGTCTTTATATCCTTAGCAATAACGTTGCAATTAGATGCGCGTGCGCACCGATCACAGCTGGACTGTAAACAAGTAAATAAGTTCATGAACAAGGATGTGCAAACAATGTTATCAGCTACTCTAATTATGATTAATAATTATTTGTTGAAGTTTAACCCCATTAGTAAAATAGGATCTGCAGAATATTACGTCAATGAATCGGTCTTGGTGGTCGGTTATTATTTCATAAACATAAACAATGAAAACGGAATGTGTGCTGTGACTTAATAGTCATAATCACAATCAAACTTAAGATCACTTCAAACTCATTAAAATTTCATATTTATTTGATCAACATTACAAAATAAATAGATTTCCACGAAAGATTAATGTGTAATCTAATTTTTCTTAAGCTACTTCGACCTCTACTGATAATTCAAACTACGTACTAATTACTACGAGTAATCACTACATAACTAAATAGTTTTTAAGTTCAAGGCATCATACTTTATCACAATACTATTTTGGACTTACCTTAAGCGGTTTTCCTTTGGGGTTGTTGCGTCGAGAATCCACTCGTAATTTCAAGTAAAACACTGTCAATTTCTAGACTACGAACGATACCGGTTTTGTCTGACCGTTCGGCAACCGTAACAAGAAATAAACTTCACCATAAAGAAGTCCCGTGGATTTTTACAGAAGTATCATACAAATCTACTTATTTATATTGCACAGTTACTACCGCCAGAAATCTAACAATATAATGTAGTCACATCTTTGAAAACTTTACCAACGAACGGCTGCCCGGTTGTTTTAAAGAATTTAAGGTACCCTCCAAAACAAATTTATGAAACGCAGATCAGAAAGCTAATTAAAGTGTTGGCAAAAATCTTTTTATGAAGATTTTAGTACCTAAGTACTTTTTAAACACTAACAAGATAATTTATTGGTTTGAAAACTTGGTTTATTAAACGTCTTCTTTAATAACAATAATCACGTCTTTACCCTAGCTGTCATTTTCAGAACCTCACACTCCTCTAATGTCAATCATAACGTTAACTTCTGCAATTTTTGCAAGTGCAATTTATATTATTTTAACTTCTGCATTCGTCTTTCAAATTCAAACGTTCATCTCCTTACTCTCTCTTTCGCGTCTGTCATTTCTTACTTCTTACGTTCCGTTTCACATCCGTATAATAATTATCCCCCTAGCCGATTTCGACTAAGATGGTCAGTCACAACGACTAACCGACTGCGCGGGACGTATTATAATGCACAAGTGTGTGCGCAAACACAGGTGCACTGTCTATTCCTTTCACTCTCATAGCCCAATGGGACAGCAATCTGACACGACCGGAGAGAGATCAGGCGCAGGACCAACGGGTTTACGTGTTTTCCGAGGCACGGGGGTGAAACACCGCCAACTTCCAAACTCCGGGCTTCCCTTAGAATTTCTGAACAGAAAAACCCAGGTACATATTTTTGACTTACATTTGTTTGGAGGTTTTGTTAGGAAATACAGCCTTAAAACAACAGAATGTAGCAAAATAAATTTTATTCAAAAATAATTATACTTTTAATCACTTTGGCTTATCCGCTATCACTCGTAATAATAAATTCATATAAAAATAATTACAAAATCATGGCACTATCAGACCTTTATGAAACTTACTTTAAAACATGTTCATTCAGGTACGTAGTACCTAGTTATTATTATGGCTATACGTATAAAAGCACATAATGAGTTGAGACAGTACATAATTTATTACCTCATACAAAAAGCCAATGAAGACATCACATTATCATATTTAGGGCCAGAAGTTACTGTTAAAGATTGATTGTTGTTTTTTTTACATTTTTTATATTGAAACTGAGCCCATTACAATACAACAATCAATTATTTAATGTAATTTATTGGTATGCCCATCTTACTTTACATATCTTTTATGTCAACATTTTGATTCTGGGTCAGATAAGTTTATTTATTTTGCGGGATAACTGAAAACTGGTTTTCATGTTACAAGCTTTCGGTGATGTTAAAAAACACTCAGATTAGGCTTAAAATCATCTTATAGTGCTCGAATTTTGATATATTAACTCGTCAAGTATGTGTGAACGAGACACAATAGAAATTCCATTATTATGCGACTCCCGGCAGTCGTTTGATACCTGACTGATTAATATAAAAATTAACCAATTAAAATAATGTCATAGATGACATTCTATTCGAGGTATACTCTTCTAATTGGTCGGGTAGTTTCAGTCTTGGTTTCAAAACCTAGTCTTTTATTTTTTGTAAAAAGACAGACTACATTTTATATTACTTCTGTATGTTTATCATTACAATGGTCCCCATATGTGTATGTATGTCCTTTACAACTTCAATAGTAGTTTTTGCGCACCCAGCGCATGCGCGGTCCGCCGCGTTGTGACGCGATCTTGACGGACGCACCCGCCGCAGCTTTCACCACTTCTTGCACCTGAGAAATATCAATTTATTAGTAATACATGAAATTAGTAGTTTGGAATGTGCGAAAAACATGCAAGGGGTTTTGAGGTAACAATAGACAATGCATAGACCTCGTTCTTTGACTTTTTGTAAACAAAAGATAAATGGAGTATTGTATATCCAGTCATAGAACTTGACATTTTCAACGACAAAGAGTTAGCGATTTTGATATACATTGATCAGGGATTCTAACTTTGGATTACTATATCTCTGAGTCGAAACATTTTAACTACGTATACTCTGTAGAATAATTGATTAAAATTTTAGCTCATATCACAGGCCACACCCTGTTTATTTTAAAACTACCACTAAAAATAACTACTACAAGCCAACTATCTACTGTCTAACACTACAATGCCACACCATGGTAAAACATGTGTACGTTAAATTACTTTTAAGACCACCTATGTAAAACCGTGTTTTAGGCAAATAAATTTCATTTCAAAAAAAAAATTCATTTCATTTCATTCATTTCATTTCATTACAAGTCTGTGCTATTATTATTGACTATAACAATTGTTAAAATAAATAACCTTGATGGCTGTACTCACATTAGGATTGTACAGTTTATTCTGTTTTCATATTTCAGCAACGTTGTTAGTTTTCAAAGAATTAACCATAAGCACGAGTTTAGTAAGCTTTACATATTTGAGGAATTCTTTAATAAGAATGAGTTGTTATTTTAGATAGAGATAAAAAAAAGTCAAGCAGTTTAATATGAAAGTCGTTGTAATGTATTAGCGGCCAATGATGCGATTGATAAAACAAATGTAGCTTGCTAGCGCATAGAGAGTTTGCAAACAAAATGACGCCAAGCTTATCCGGTTGCAAATGCTATAAAAGAGCGATCGAATAAGATAAGCTTGCCAGCTTATGTCAAGACTGGAAACTGTTATACAAGGGCTTTGGAATTATTACTATGTTAATTTGGAATTATTACGTGGCTCACTTGCTTTATTTTTTTTTTACAAAATTACGGCCACTATTAAAGCTTTAAAAACCGATAGATCCATCAATCAATACAAATCGAAAATACACTTTAGTAAAATTTCGTTATACGTCATGTCTTTGAATTATAAGCTGTTAAAGATATAGCACTAAAATTCAAGCGTTCTTTACAGCCTGTTCGTGGCTTAATAAGACGGTTTAGGAAATTAATTTTTAAAGGCTTTATTGATGGCCGTTTGAAATTATCAAACAAAATAAATGCAGACCAAAAAGCGAGCCAAAAGTTCCATACACCGTTGAAACCGGTGGGAAATCGCTGACTATAATAAAGTTTTTGTTAACTTAAGACACAAGGCATATGAGTGTTTTGATACTTACGCTCAACATCAAGTTCTGAGCATTGCCAACTAACATAATCATGTCTTCTTGGTCTTCTTTTAGTCCTGTCAACAAAAAAATATATAGGTTTAATATGTATTAATATAGGTATTTGAAAGTAGAAATAGAATGGTAGATTAACTCGTCAAGTATGTGTGAACGAGACACAATAGAAATTCCATTATTATGCGACTCCCGGCAGTCGTTTGATACCTGACTGATTAATCGATTAAAAGTTACCTTGGTGTCCTAACGAAGAGCCTTTAACTGTAGCCAACATTTTCAATTGACCACTGATAGTTGGGATCCTTTCGCAGCATTGCAGCAAATTCTGAAACAAAAAGAACCGTATTTTTAAAAGTCAACGATAAACAAAGGAAATGTTACGGGACAAAAAATCTTCCGTGGGCCTAATTTTCGGTAAGCACCGTCTAAAACTAAAATAAATATATCTTACTAGCTTTAGCCTGCGACTTCGTCCGCGTAGAATAGTGACTTCTTTCTCCCGTTTTTTACACATTTACCACTATATCTTTGCTCCTATTGGTCGTAGCGTGATGTTATATAGCCTATAGCCTTCCTCGATAACTGGACTATCCATCACAAAAAGAATTATTCAATTCGAACCAGTAGTTTCGGAGATTAGCGCGTTCAAACAAACAAACAAACAAACAAACAAACAAACTCTTCAGCTTTATAATATTAGTATAGATTAGTATAGATAGTATAGATTTGGTTCTGAAGTTTACGCGAATACTCATTACTAATTAAAACACACTTATAAATATATCTTTATCTTAGAAATTAATAAAAAGCTACAGGCTACAATTATTTAGAAACTTTAAACTAAACAGCTGTTAGTAGCGAAGAAAAATATAAACTTTTGTGTACTTTAGTACAGTCCATAGACAATTTAGTGACGACCTCTTGTTGTCCCCGCTAAATAGTCTGTGGATTCATATTTTCACTTAGCAACTGTTTAGTTTGACGTCCCTAAATCATTTTAATTTGCCTGTTTTGATTTTTTTCAAAAGATAAAGATACATTTACTATAGTTTTAGTAACATTAGTATTGTTTAAATGACGACACTGGTGTACTGTAGTTCTAATAATAACAGCTTTTATAGATTAAACTAAATTATGAAATAAAGTTCTAATAATAATATCTTATAAAGATATGAAATAACGATGAGAATTAGACATGACGGGTCTAAACACGAAATATTAATATGAGTAAATGCTACTCACTCACAATATTTACAACACCTAAATTCTATTCATGCTAAAACAAGGTCTACATATGAAATTGAAAGGAACAGATCTTTAGCATTCTTGGATGTGCAAGTTATGGTTAAAACTGATGGCACATTGGGCCACTCTGTATATAGAAAACCTACACACACTGACAGGTATTTGCACGCCACTTCTCACCACCATCCTCGACAGTTGCAGTCCGTTAGGACATCACTTACCAACAGAGCGCATAGACTGTGTGACCCTGAGCATCTACAGTCGGAGTTGTCGCATGTTCAGGAAGTACTGTGTCGTAATGGATATGATGCGCAAGGACAGGGAGGAAGGAGAAAGCAAAGGGTTAAATATCCTGAAGTTAGTCGTCAAGCAACGTTCTTGCCTTATATAAAAGGTGTTACAGATAAAATTGGAACAGTCCTTAGAAACTGTTCTATCAAGACTGTATATACGCCGTTATCCAAAGTGTCAAGATTTCTGCGAACTCCTAAGGATATTATACCCTTTCAAACACCAGGCGTCTATAAGATTGATTGCAGTTGCGGTAGTTCTTACATCGGACAAACAAAGCGGTCAATAGCTGAAAGAGTGAAAGAACATATCGCGGCTGTGAAAAACTTACAGGTAAATAAATCCGCGGTCGCTGAACACATCTTGCAAGAAGGAGTTAACCACTGGATGGAGTTACATGATCCGAAAATCCTCTCCACCGATCGTCATTATTTTTCAAGAATAATACGTGAAGCGATTGAGATTCGTAAGTACAAGAATTTCAATCGGGATGATGGATATAAGTTGTCATCGGTATGGAACCCAGTGATTAACAAGTGTAGGCCGCGAGTGTTACCGATTAATGCAAACCGCGATACCGTGAGTGTTGTTTGTCGAGGTGACTGTACTGACAATAATTTATCTAGTGTTGTGAGGGTGGCGGAAGAAACTTCAAGCCGCTATACTGACAATTTATTAAATGAAGTGAGGGTGGCAGAAGAAACTTCAGGCCGCCCGCGCAGACGATGCCGCGATCCACCAGTTGGCTCGTGACCACGGCTGTTGCATCGCAGCCGAAACGTCGAGCAGTGAGTAGCATTTACTCATATTAATTCTTCGTGTTTAGACCCGTCATGTCTAATTCTCATTGTAATGCAACGCGAAAGTTTAAAATCTCATATGAAATAACGAATTAGTACTTACAGTTTTAATCCTAACGTCGGTGCACTCGTGCGCAAGTTTCCTCGCCAGTTCGGCGACTTCGTGTGATTCCGTCACTATCGCTTTCGACGTCGCTAGCAGCTCACGTTTCCTGTCTGTTAACAGAAAAACCGGTTAAGTGCGTGTCGGAACCGCGCACTGAGGGTTCCGTGCCACCCTTAACTGAATTCAGGGTTTACTTACTTTCATTTATCGAAAACATTACAATATATTGTGACAGCAAAAATAACTTTGTTTTTCATAGTGTTTGTATGAAAGACAAAGTTATATTTGCATTTGATAAAAATGTGCAATATCTCAAAAACTACTCAATACTCAATACTCAATACTTTATTGCTTCATAATGTACAAATGGTGTTACAATAAATTTTAGCAATGTGCGATCATTATGAACCCTCTCGGGCGCTGCAAAATAAGTTAATGCAGAGAGAGAGGAAGCTTTATTATACAAGAGAAAATAAAAATAAACTAAAAAATACAGATAAATTAAAGTGTACTATTTCGTTATTTAACTTTATCTTCTAAATATTCCTGAATGCTATAATAGCACTTAGAAATTAATAATTGTTTTAATTGTTTTAAGAATGTGTTATTGTTGTTTTCTTGAGTTATACGATTGGGTAGTTTATTATATATTTTTATAGACATATTAAATGTACTAGAAGAAGTTAATTGAAGGCGGCAAGTTGGGATTGTTAGATTGTTTTGATTACGGAGAGAATATTTATTGCATGTGAATTTACGTTTAGTGTAAAAGTCGGGGTTAAAACGGACAAATTTGCAAACTTCTAAAATATAAATACATGTCAAAGTTAGAATTTGGTATTTTTTGAAGAACGGTCTACAACTATCCGTTTGCTGTAAGTTGGCTAGTATGCGAATGAGTTTCTTCTGTTTAGTGAAAAGATCAGGGGCATCGGTGCTATTTCCCCATAAGATAATGCCATAACTGAGCCAAGCATAAGCATATGCGTAATAGGTGACAATGGCGGTATCTAAATCTGTTGTCTTTTTGGTCTCTCGGAGCGCATATGCAAAGCTGGACATTTTGGATATTAGTTTTTGGATATGGGATTTCCAGTTCATATGAGTATCAATATTTAAGCCTAGTAATTTAAATTCACTGACTTGTTCTATGGGGACATTATTAAAAATTAAGTTTATTGATAAAGGTTCTTTTTGATGTGGATTAAATGTAATTATTTTTGTTTTGTTAAAATTTATTTCTAAGTTATGGTCTTTCATCCAATCTGATGTTTTGGAGATCAGTGCTTCTAATTTTGTATTTAAGTCTAGACTATTGTTGCAAGAAGTTAGTAGTGAAATGTCATCTGCAAACATGACGCATGGCTCGTTCATGATTTTTGGGAGATCATTAATGTAGATAATGAACAGGAGACACCCAACTACACTTCCTTGCGGTATAGATGCATTGACTATTTTACTTTCAGAACGAATATTTTTGATAAGTCCGGTCGAGCTGTCAAATTGTTCTATTTCAACAAACTGTTCCCTACTACTGGTTCGATTTCCTTCAAACCAATTTTCGTTGCAAGTTTTTGTTGAGATCTAAATCATTTTTTTTTTTTTTCAAAATTTTCACTTTCTTAATTCAAAAGTTAGATGGGGGGGGACGCCCATTTTACCACTTCGGAAGCGTCTATATCTCAAACCTTACACTTTTAGAAAAAATGGTTTCAGAAACCTCAATATCATTTTCAAAGACCTATGCATAGACACCCCACACGCATAGATTTGAGTAAAAAAATTTTTTTGGTTTTAGTTGCATGTATGGGAGCCCCCCCTTAAATATTATTTCTTCTTACTTTTTGTATCTGAATCGGAAAGCGGTGAACAAAATACACCTATCTACCAAGTTTCAGGTATGTGATGCTTATAGTTTCAGAATAAAGTGGCTGTGACATACGGACGGACAGTCAGACAGACAGACAGACAGACAGACAGACTTGACGAAACTATAAGGGTTCCGTTTTTTGCCATTCGGCTACGGAACCCTAAAAACCGCATTTAAAAATTCTCTTAAACATGACACCCATTTATTTTTATTCATGCAAATACAAATACAGTTGTTTATTTGCCAGAATACATCATATAAAATTTACAGAACAGGTCAAAAATCCGCTTCGTAGTTGTATCCAGCGTGCATTTTCATTCATATAATTTTATTATTTATTGCACAAACAAAAGAAAGTACAAATGGCGGACTTCATGCTCAAAGCATTCTTTACCAGTCAACCGTTGGGTGAAACAGAACACAAAAAAGCAACAAATTAATAATAAACTACTAATATACCTACATAAATACCGTACTTGAATATAAACATTTATCTTTAAATAAGCTAACAGAGATTATAGGGGAAACAGAGAGAGGACGAACTAAGGTACTAAACAATTTTAGTATGAGCATCTTCCTCTGTGTATGTTCTTCTTCTATCTTCTTTGAATACAATAAAGAAAGTTGCGTTAACTAGTGTAACTACACTACTTATAACTCGAGAACTGCTGGATCGATTTTCGTGATTTTACTTAATCAGATTTGACTTAACCCGGAACAGTTTTTTTATGGCATAAAGGCAGACTTTTGGCCACAATCTGGATGAATCATGTCTGACTAGTAACAGCTTATTTACTCTCTTCTTGAATTCGCCCAGATCATAGTGGCTAGAAAACACTTCTAACAATCCTAAAATGAGGCCGGGGGCGGAACGAAGTTCGATGGGGCCGCTGGTTGAAATATGTTAGTCACACTCACCGGTATGCATGTAGCCGGAGAGCTTAGCCATAAGCACAGCCATTCGCTTGGCAACCGCCACGATGTCATTGTCTCGAGCTGACCATTCGCGTACCGCTGTGTGCAGATCTCTCGCAGCAGCCTGTGAGATTATTACATGGTGTTTAATTACATTAAATCCCTTTTCATTAAATAAGATGTGCGCCAGACAACACACCAATTTTCTTGGTTGCAAACTAAGGAATTTTCTTCCTCATGCTAAGAATATCGGACAACAATTATGACGGAAGCGTCTCCCATAATTAGTTAAATAAACAAAACATACATGACTTAGATAGAAATGTTCGTGCTCGTCACATAAAAATTTTCCCCTTTGCGGGATTCAAATCCATGACCGCAAGCGTAGCGTAGTCGGAAGCGCTAACCACTACATAAAACGTGTCGTCATTGACTATAAAGAATTGTTGAAGGAAGCTTAAGAAAATCAATTCTTCTTTTTCTTTTATTTGCGGCGATGAATCAGTCATACTTTGCTCCGTACTGATTTCCAGTCGGATTGAAACGCCTATTTATTTATTTTATTGGTGCAAACTACATATCTACAACCATTTCATCACAATCGAATACATTTGGCATTCTAATTTGTTGCAGCTCCAAGAGCGCTTACACACAGAAATATTATTGAAAGTTAATCAGAAATACTTTTTTGCTAAGCGGTACCGCCACCTAGTGAACCTGTTGTAATTTTTATCTGCTTTATTGTCAACTATCGACGGATTTTGTTTCAATTTATGCGAAATACATAAAACTAAAAATAATTTCAAGTATTTACAATTTACTTACAAAAATTGGCTGATCAGTCCCTTGTTGTTTGTTGAAAATCATTTCTCCTCCTAAAACAGATTCCACTTCTCCTGTGGTACGTAGGATCTATAAAAAAAAGAATAAATTATATTAAAATGGTCAGGTGCTTCATAAAACTTCAAACTTTAATATTGATCGATCATGTTGAATTATAATGACGAAAGTCTGCTTTTATTATTATTTATTTTTTATTTATTTAGTATGGGTTTGCTCTTGACTCCAGACCAAGCCAAGTGCGACTAAGACGGAGTCGAGCTTTACAATGTTCTACGAGAATAAGACTCAATCACCTCATATTTTAACAACAAAAGTTTATGAACAGAAAAAACATGCGAAATACAATTTGTACTGATTTGGGACTATTCATTATTCGTCGTCCATATAAACATCAGTTTTTGATAAAATTAAACAGATTAAAAGTTAACTTTTTATATTTTTTTAATTTAGTTTGGGTTTGCTCTTGACGTCAGCCTAGGCCGAGTGCGACTAAGACGGAGTCGAAGATGGAAAAAAGTTAACTAGTCCTTTATATGGACGATGTCATATTCTACTCCAATGGTCATAATAATTATCATCGAAGAGTAAATAAATACCTCGGCAGTAGTCGTTTTGAAGTCGGGAATGCGGCTGGGTCGAGCGTTTGGCGGTGGTACCGTTGCTTTTAACTTCTCCCTGGCTTCTTTCAGTAGCTTCTGCAGTTCAGGGTCTTTTCGCACGTCGTTGGATGAGAGACTGACGTTAATTACTCGGTTGGCTAGCCTGGTGGAAGATACAATGTTATTAACACGTTCCGGGACACTACTCCAGACACAATAGATGTTTTATTGTTTTCACGCCTGTAGGCGGGCACTGTCCCGGAACGTGTTAAACTATACGGTAAAGCTTTAACCTTATCGTTATATGTAGAACATGTTGTTTGAGCGACTGCATTGTTGATGTAACGATTAACTCGCTGGTCACTTACTACCCCAAGAGGTCCGGATTCGAATCTCAGATAGAACCGAAATTTGTTTCTGGGTTTTTCTGTCTTAAAAATACTCGGAGTCAGGGAGTTGGTGGTGATGACTCCCCCGTGCCTCGGAGCACGTAAAGCCGTTGGTGTTTATCTCTCATCGGTCGTCGGAGCCGTCTCACCGAATTAATAAGAGTGAAGGAACAGAGAGTGCAATTGTGTATTGTGCACACATCTGGGCACTATAATATATCCTGCGTACCGGACCTATCTCTACTGAGTGAGCCGCCATTGCCGTATTACCGACTGGTAGGAGAATAGACAATCGCAAGGTGTCTACTGCTGAATATTTGCCAATGATTTTCAGAGTGACTGTTGTCCGATGTCTGTATGAAGCATAATCCTAAGTTCATCTTACTGGTGGATCCATCCATATTGACTGATTTTTAAGAATCGAACAATAATATAATATTGTCGTGATGATGATGAAGTGACGTTGGACGACCCGACGAAATTAGTGAAACTAACTAATTTGTTACTTACTTGGTAATAGCAGTAGATGCGTATGCACATTTCTGCGGATCATTGTCATGAGTGTCTTCCCTCATCCTTTGCATAGTTTCACCTAGAAATAAATAAATAATTATTTTATTAGTTGTAATAATTATCATGTACAGATGATTATTAAATGAAGTATAAATAAAGGCAACATACATGTGTTATAAATAAATTTTATTCGCATTTTTTTTTATTCACAGTGTCGATTTTTTTGAAAGTGCGAAAGAATTAATTGTAATAAATAAACAAAATAAGTTTCACCTGCAGTCTGCACAAAGTCCATGGGGTCCACGGCTTGGTCGCACAGGTTCCGTACGTTGGCCAGAGACTCCGCGTATTGAGCCAACAGCTTCTGATAATGCTCAATAGCCGCCTGCAACAAATCACAGTCATTACTACCGATACTACTGAGATAGACCGAAACTTTTACAGTAAATTTTACATGACAATACAATTTATTTATTTTAATTATAATTTTCGCTTTCGCTGAATGAAGCACCACATGTAATTAGTTGGCGAAGAATGCACTAAATTAGAAATAGGTTAAGGATAATGCTGTGCTTAATTATTTTTAATTTTATTTATGAATTGATTTATTTATCGATGAGTTTACCTTATCATCAGGCGACGTCACTCTCTGTTGAGCAGCCTTCACGAGCATTGGCGCGAGTAGTTCAGTCTGAAATATAAAAAAAATGGAAATGTTACTTCTGAAGAACGTATTTGAGTAAACGACAAAAATGTGTGGACCTTGATGTAAACACTACCTTGATGTGAACTTAAAAAATCTTTTGAGTTCTGAACAGATTTTTGGGATAGTAAGAACATTTTGTATTAATTGGAAACAAGTTTTGTTTTTAGTGTTTCGTCGTATAGAGATTGAATAGGATTGCCAGACAATTGACAAAATAAAAGAAGTCCTATATGCCGTAGGGTATTCGAATCACATACATGTATGTTATGTATTTCTTCAATAGTGAAAATATATGAAAAATAATATTTCCCTTGGTTACGGCATCGCGGCACCACGTCTGAGCGGCTTGACCGATTTCGGTAATTCTTTTTTATTATTGTGTTTGTTACTGTCAGGAGAAGGATCTTATGAAGATCTTATTAAGCAAATTGCGCGGAATATTTAAGAGTATTTACTTTCATACCGAGGCCGCGGCGGAACGAAGCCGAGGGCGAAACAAAGTTCGATGGGTCCGCTTGTTAGTAATAAAATACGTTGTGTTACCTGGTTACTGCACTTGATGAGGTCATCACTAATCTGTGGGCCTCCACTGCCCGCGCCGGCTACGATCCTGGCGGTCTTGGTGACGCGGCCCAGGTGTGCCAGGAGTTCTGCGATCTTCCTCTCAAGGAGGAACTTGCGTTTAGTTTCATCTGATGGAGGAAATTGTCATTATTATCGTTGAAAGATAAAGTTAAGAAGAACTCAGCGTACACGTATGTGTTAGGCCTTTAATATTGTGCCAGTGCGTTTCCTAGTAAGTTCAAAATATCTTCAAATACATAAATTTCTTAAAAGTATACCGAGACTTAATAAACAGTATCCACTGTCGATACAATATGATGTTTTTCATAGTATTAGAAACGAAAATCGAGATTGTTGTGTATAACTGTTTTCAACTGTAAGTGAATATTTAATAAAACACAATTTACGGATAATTTCGCGATAATTTATTTGATTTTTCATCCCGACGTTTCGAACACTTTACAGCGTTCGTGGTCACGGGGTAGACTGTGTAAATTGTGTTTTATTAAATGTGTAATATTCGCGAAAACTTCAGAAATAAGTATGTAAGTGAATAGTTATAATTTATTTTATGTGTTCCAATTTAACGATAGACTAATCTTGAACATTTACTCACCTTTCTCAACTTCCGCAAGTATGTCAAGATCAGCCAAAGGCGCCTCTCCCTCCAAGAAGTCTTCCACCACCCGCGTGACCACGCCTCTCTCGATGTTCTTGCGTAACTCTTTCAGGCGCTCCATCAGGGCACTACAAACAGAGTTGAACTCAAAACTTGATATAACACGCAAATTATATCATAGCTATAATATTTCACGAGAACATAATAATATTACGATAGTTCGTAAGTTTACAAACCGAACAGAAAAATATATTTCACGTGGCTTCGGCCCATAAATTTATTAAATACTAGCGGCCCGCCAGCGACTTTTTAGTTTTACTTCGTTCCCATAGATCGTAGCAAAAATATTTATAAGCCTCTAAGCATTAAACTAATTAAATAAATTCACTATTTAACAATGTATCTAATATATTTTATAACCGGACCAATAGTTCCTTTGATTAGCGCCTTCAACCAAACAAACAATAACGTCAGTTTTTAATTTATAGACAAATGTTATACCTTGTGTAGACTCAACACGTAGCCCGGTCTTTAATCTGGTCAAACTTACACGGGGATAGTATCTTTTATTTTACAACGTAATGGAAATACTTTACGCTTTTCGTTAATCGTATATTTCTTTCGGGTGTTAAAAAGACCAGGCTACTCTGTGCGCTTACACAGCATCATGCCACATAACATATGGCTGTGGGAGAAGCAAATTCCCTCAAGTCTTCTCCCGCTACCTTAAGAGTTTGAACTTGAGCTTTGTTTGAATTCAAAGGGAAAATTATATGTAGGGATCAACCCCATCATCATCAATCATCAACACCCAAGGCCGTCCACTGCTTAACATAGGCCCCCACGAAAAATTTGCAGAAAAGTTCCAGGTCGGATACCCATCCACCGCAGGAACAGCATAGAATGTCCACCAACAATATGAACAAACGATCTACATACTACACTGGACACAGACCGCTTGATACCCTGTTTTAACACAAAAAAACATTCTTTACTATTTTAAGGAATACAATCTCTTCTCGAGAGCAAAATTAATAACAAACATGTGTCAAAAAATTGTGTTGCATTGTGTCTCAGATATGTCAAATGATTGTCAAAAATGAAATAAAAAATATTTTAAGCTTAAGCACTAAAGAGTATTTATATTAACTTTATAGCCAATCATCCCCAAAATAACTTTTTACCCCTTTTAAACCCCGTCACAAGATAAATTTCAATAAAATTTGATACACAATTTTCGTTATTATTTTTAAAGAATGTTTATACAAAATTTGAAGTAGATCAGACCAAGGAATCACGTTGTCCCATACAAACTTTGCACCCCTTTTTGACCCCCTTAGGGGTGGAATTTCTGAAAATCCTTTCTTATCGGATCCCTTCGTCACACAAAGAATACACCCTCCCAGTTTCAGGTCTCTACAATCAGCGGTTTAGGCTGTGCGTTGATCCATCAGTCAGTCAGTCAGTCATTCAGGACAAAGCATTTTATTGGTATAGATTAGTGATGTGAAATATAACTGTCACTTTTAAACAAAAGAACCAAAATATCAATGCGCATCGCCAAAAGCAAGTTAAAATTTATACGTTCACAGAAAATGAACAACTAATGCAGTCATATTGCTAAAAGCGATCTCTTCTAGGCAACCTATGGGTAGAGGAATAAACTATTCGTAGGAATACATAACACATACCTAGCCTTATCACTTTCATATTTCGCTAGACAGTCAGTTAATAACGCCTTGCTTTCTTGTGTGAGCTGTAGCATTTCTTCTTTCTCATTGTCTTTGAGGTCTTCGGCCATCTGTAAACCATTCGTTATCATTTATGAAAGCAATACCATTAAACGAAGCCTAGATAACCCTTTAAAAATTTCCACCTTATCATTAAAGCATTAAATTCTAAATTATTACTTATAAACTCAATCCATTTTTACTGTTTAATCCTTTAACTAACATATATTTGAAAGAAAGAAAGAAAGAAACATTTATTTGACACACAACAATATAGACATAATAAAAATAATATTTAAATAATATTTATGAATTTTAATCTAATGATTGAATCTACAATAGCTATTTGGGCAATACCATGTAGAAAAAACAATCTTAGGGTAAAAAACTCCTTGGTGTTACCTGTTCTCCAAGGTGGATGATCTTCCTCGCAGAGTCTTCCCCGGCTGACTTGACGTCGGCTTTGGTAGTCGGTCTCCTTAGCCATTTGTTAGCCAAGTCCAATCTAGGAATATCATATAAAATCTGTTAAATACTTTAAAAATAGAGTTAGGGTATTGAATAAGCTTATCCTACTACTATTATAAAGGCGAAAGTTTGTAAGTATGGATGTATGGATGTATGGATGTTTGTTACTCTTTCACGTAAAAACTACTGAATGGATTTGAGTGAAACTTTACCACAATATAGCTTATACATCAGAATAACATATAGGCTACAATTTTTGAGGTTTCTAATGTGAGGTCGTAAAAAAACCACATTTTTTGCGCTGCTAGACGGGACGAACCTGAAATCCACGCGAACGAAGTCGCGGGCAAAAGCTAGTTATTTCATAAATGAAAAGGCGAAAAGATAAAAACACTTACTGTATTTGAACATAGCTTCTCTTCGGCTGATCCGCATCCTGAAAACCAAATAATCATTTTAATCCTTGTATTTATTTACGTAGGCATTCTCACGGAGGTTGAATTTTGCTTCAGAAAGTCAATATTTCAAGTTATATATAGTAAGTACACGTCTTATTTCGATGAAATGTTTTATATCGCAATTTTAAATTAAAATAAATGTACAATACATTTTTACCTCTTCTGGATCAGATTCTGATGGTGGTAGAACGCCTGCACGTTTTCCATTTTCTCTGTAAGAAAGAAGACTATAATTGCATACTTTATACAAATTACTGCTATCATAAAATTGAAACAGCCTTTTTATACCTTTGCCTCAAGCTAAACTAACACTGGCCGTTCCCTATATGCAAACTATAGTCAAAGGAAGATAGCTATTCTCAAACGGAGATAGGATTTCCTACAGTCAGAAGTTTTATAGGGACAAAAAATCGAAAGGTAGATAATCATTTCTGGCTCTAGTACGGCAAAACCACAGATATAACATAGAGAACGGCCGTAAGGCAGTCGGGACAAAGACAGAGTCAACAAAGGAGCAAGCTCGCCCAAAAGAAGTCGGTCACTCTCGCCTTTGAAAACCTTATAAAATATTTTAAACTTACTTGACGCTATTGACGAGTGCCTCAAACATGTCCAGAACAGCTTTTCTGCTGGCGCCGAATGTCACCCAGGTCATGGGGTCCAGATCGTCTGATGCCTTCACTTCGCGGAGGAGAGCTATCAAGTTGTTGTTCAGGGCCCTGCGTCAAAAATAAAAAATAAACATGTACTCAGTTAAACTAGTATATTTTTCTAAGCTCTGTCTACAAAACAAGGCAAGAAATATGAATAGATGTTACAAAAATTATATAAATAAAGCATATTAATACGATATGTATTATCGTAATCCATAAAACGTGCTACTTTTGTTCTAACTGCTTAAAGCCTTAGAAATCATTTAGTTATTTTCGAATTGTTAAAGTTTTTAGTTAAATAAATATTGATTGTACTTCAATCAACAATAAGTTTAAGGCTATATTATACGAAATATTATCATATTGATTGTATTTCAATCGAAAATAAATTAAAGCTAGATTAGATGGAATATTATTATATTCAGTGTAAGTAAGGGGTGGAATCGCTGTCGGCAGGAGAGGCCACTATTATTTGGGCGACTTTTCTGTCTATATGCTATAAAAAAGTATGTACTAGCATACCTAGAGTTCTTAAGTACATCGTCGCTGCGAGCCTTTGCTTCAGGCGACACGTTCCTAACTTCAGGCGCGAGCGAAGCGCCCTCTACAGCGCCGTCCACTGATTTCACCGAGTCCAACAGGCGGATGGTGAAGGTTGTTAGTCTGGCCTGGAATTTAAACAAAATATCTGTAAATAATGCTTGCTATTTTCCAACAATTTCCGTAACGATTGCTATGCAGCTTCTTCTCAGCACTAGCTCACAATTGTCGCGAAGCTGTGGTAGATATTGGGACCTGTATAAGTGCTCCAGTGGGTCTTTATGCAGAAAGTACTTTAACTTTTAAGCTATCAGTTCAATTTGTATTTGTTCAATAGTTTAACTTTAAGGCAAGCAACAGACGGGTAACCCGTTCTTCTAGCACTGACTTGCTTGACCAAACTATTGCAACGAGTTAGATGTTACTTAAACTTCGGGAAGTAATCCTAAGGTCAGAACACCTAGTTATGTAGACTGATTGATATTTTTAATTTTCCAGAAAACAAAAACAACACGTCGTATACTCACTCTATCAGGTTTCTTTTCCTTCACCACAGCATACAGCGCCTTGGCAGCAGAATCAACATTGTCCCCAGCGGCGTTGAGTTCCTTCTTCAAGGTATCATTCTGGGTCCAGTCGCGGGACTCTGACACCGCTTGTTGCAAGTCTTGGATCTGCTTGTTGAGGACTACTTCTTCTGCTTTGGCCTGAAATAAATAGAGTGAAGATTAGTTTGAAAGTTTACTAAACGTGTTTCTTGTTCTCGTACATACATAAAAAACAGATAAAACACACTTTATCTGTTTTTCTCCCAGTCGGCGGTCCCAACCTGATTCTGACTTTCGAATCAAAATGCACTGCTGTGGCGGGTATCGGCGTAATATGAATTGTGGGTGTTCTACCCTGCAAAGAGTTGACGCTATAAAGTATCTGGGTGTTATGGTAGACCAAACTCTTTCCTGGCACAGCCATATTGATTTGATCATAGTAAGGACTAGAAAACTTATGTGGGTTTTTAAATCGTTAAGGTATGTTATGTCTAATACTTTGATAAACCGCATCTACGTGGCATTGGCTCAGTCTGTGTTAACTTACTGTATTCCAGTCTGGGGGGGTGCAACTAAAACCAAATTCCTTGAACTTGAAAGATCTCAAAGGTCACTTCTTAAAATTATGTACTCTAAACCTAGGATATACTCATCAGAAAAACTATACAAAGTTAGTAACCTTCTTACGGTAAGAAAGCTTTATATACTGTATACAACTCTGAAATTACACAAAAGTCTGCCAGTGGGCCTTTCTACATTAAAGCGTGGACGTAGAGTTGCTGTGGCTCAACCCGATAGGTTTCATACAGCTTTTGCTAGACGACAATACAGTTGTCAATCTATTTTTATTTACAAAAAACTTAATAAAATTTTAAATATATATAGTATGAAAACATATGATTGCAAAGAAATTATAGTTAAATGGTTAAAATCACTTAAATACAATGAAACTGAAAATTTGCTAGAAAGAATAATATAGATTTGATATAGCTTTCACAAAATGTACACACACACACACACAATCACAACACACACATAATATACACACATGCATCACACAAACAATAACACACCAACACACACTCACTGACCGTACACAAATAAGAAAAAAGAAAAAACTGTTTTTTTGTTTTTATTTAATTTAACTACATTGTCTACAGTATGATTTTGGACATGTATTGCATTTTTGTTTATATACCTACTACTGTACTGTTGTAAAGGCTTTGAGCGAAACAAACCCTAACACAAGCATTTCTCAAATTGCTTAATAGGGTGGTTTCATATATTATATTATGTAATGGAAATGTTTAAGCAAATAAAATCATTTTTATTATTTTTTATTTATTTTTATTTACATAAGAATATTACATAACCGAAAACTATACACAAAGATTTGCTACTGCGGTTGATTAGGAATTTAATCCCAATTAACAACAATCAACATCAATCAAGCAAACGTTAGTAACGTAACGTAAACGTAAAGTTTGGTTATGTGTTTGTTTGCTAGTCGAATGTTGTAAACAATCTTTATAGAACTTTCATAATAATATCAGTGGATAAATTTCATTAACTTTATGATTTAAAAAGAACTCAGTATTCATCGATGAATTACCTATTATGTAGGTTGCGAGTTTAGTGTTTACCTTATTATAAAATGATTCATTTCGTTAAAAGGAATGTCCAGATTTACTAACAATATTCGATCGCAAAAAAAACGGACTTTAACGAGTTAGTTTGATGAATTGCGAGCGAAAAAAAATCTACGATATATGACACAAATTGCCATTTGTGGATAAATGGATAGCAAAAATTTACCACGCTGTTTAATTTAATTACCTGCTCCACGTCAGTCCTGATGATCCTGTGGCACGTGTCCTGCACGGCTTCAGACAAGCTCTTGATCCTGGACGTGTCTATGAAGCCTGCTGTCGCTATCTCTTTGTGCTGATCCGCTATTGAAAGCTGCGAGACAAATATTCATGTAGTTACCATTTGAGGTTATTAAAAACTTATGTATAATGCTGTTTTATTATAAAGATGTAAACTAATATAACAAACGAAATAGATGCAATTGTCATATTAAATGAATTACGCTTTTATGTAAAGTCTGTATTTTTTGCTAGTCGAATATTGTAAACAATCTTGAAATTCCGTTTTAAAGAAATAATTCATTTTGAAATAAGATAAAAACACAAAATTCACAACCTACAAATGTAATTTGTCATTGAACACTAAGATCTTTTAAAATTAAATTAACATATTTATATTATTTTGAAAGTTACAAAAAGATTGTTTACAATATTCTACTTTCAAAGAAAAACAGACTAGAACATAAATAAAATTTGCAATGAAGATACTTTTACGCATTTACATGAATAGTAGAGAAAAATAAAGATTTGAGTTCAAAGAACTTCAAACTGGGCTAAAACCTTACCAGGTAAGCGCACTGAGCTGCGTACTCGGTGCTGTTGCAGACGGCCGAGCTCACGTAGCTCAGCGTGCGACTGAACTCTGTCCGCGACATGGGCTCGTCGTTGCTCAGCTTTTCTGTTAATTAACATACAAGATTATTTTTAAAATTATCTAGTTATTTGCTACTATTTTGAACTTCAACTGAGGGGAAGATTTTCAAGCTACTGTATTTTTAATGGTCTTCTTTCTTTCACAAGTCTTATATCTTTTCACCATCCATCCAGAACTTTTCTAGAGCGGGATCTCCTAACACAGGACGTATACTCCTACTAGGTAGATCCCAACCACTAACATGTAATTTTGTGATAGACTGAAATAAATACTTTTTTATTTATTTTTTTTCTAGATGGTTAACTATCTGACAATAGTAGATTGTTATACAAGGGGAGAAAGCGATCCATTTCACTCGAGATGTTTCTGGCGCTCGAACGAAGTGAGAGCGCCAATAATTCGAGAGTGAAATGGTGCTTTCACCCGAGTTAAACATACTATTTTTCATTTCGACTGTGAGGAAAAACTTTAAATTTACAATAGTGGTTGCAGATGTCATGGTCAGGTATTATGTAGTACAGCGAGTCAAGTTTTTGCACAAAAAGACAGTTAATTTACAGTTCTCCAAACATCTAACATGATTAGAAAGAATAACGACACGAATGCATACATGAAAACAGTACGAAAAAGCAGACGATACAAAATAATTAAAATCCTTGTTAAAAATATCGATCAAATTTTCCCCACAGATAATAATTGTAAAAATTTAAAAAAGTAGGCATAGAGTTCAAAAAGAAAAAATGACACTGACAATGTAAAAAAAAGTGTCATCTGGGTATTATGGCGGGAAGCCGAATATTTTAATCACAGATTAGTTAATGTATATTTTAATTATAGATTGAATCAATTATTATTGATTGAATTAATTATTTATATTTTTTATATCAACGATCATAATAAACATGTTTTTCAATGTTTATCTAAGCAAAAATGATTATTATTTTTGTAATATGATGTGACTCAATTATCTTTGATCCAAGCTTTGACTGCATGCCTTGACTCTATACCATGCCAATTAAAACTAAATTACTTTCCACCCTAGGGATGGATAAGCTATTTTCCACACGGCTATCTACACAGGAAAGTGCTATTTTCCGAACAGGAGAGATGAAAAACTTTTTTGAAAGTCCATGGGGTGAATATTATAGCAGCATACACGCCATGTATGTACGACTGCTTCGTCGGTGGGATGTTCAGCTCTCTGACACTGGGTAGTGATGTGGGTGAATGAAAAGGTCCTGGGTTTGAATCCCAGGTCCGGATACGTCCAGGAGGACATTATTTACTATATTTTTATTTTAATATGGCACTTTGCTTTCTAACACTTGCAGATAAAATCCACAAGCGGCTAAAATTCTGCTTTCGCTTAAAGATCGCTTACGTATGACGTCGCTCTGGCCTCGTAAGGCCTCCACGCTCGCAGCGTAGTGCATGCTGCAGGAAGGCTGCGCGGCGGACTGCAGTAAGCCCTGCTGCAGCTGCAGCGAGCGGGTCAGCTCGCCGCATTCACGCTGCAACTTGTTGGATGGGTTTGTGGTTCGAACCTGTGAAAAAATAAATATAAAACCATTTAACTACTATTACTAGCATAGAGAACTGACACCACGAACAAATTTCTTACGCCATGATTTGACGCCACTTGGCATAAAAGCATACAAACAGTTTTAAAAAAAAGGAATACGCCACAATCTTTTTATTGAAGTTCGACACATGTTTAGCTCGGCATAGCTTCTCTATAGCAACTCAATGTTTTAAATCACCGATTTAATTATCGCTGCACGGTAAACACCATGATACTATCTAAATTATGGTGTCTTTATGCCGATTTAAAGGTATTCCAAGCGTTATTCAGTATTAAAACAAAACAAAAAAAACAGTTGTAATATTTCAACTATGATTTTGAATCTAGCCAGCGATAAGAAATAAATGTTACGAACGGTAAACAACCAAACGAATTCATTGAGATGAATGTACTCCACTTACCAACTGGTTGATGGCATCGTTCAAACGCCTGCATGCATCTAATAGCTTTCTCCTTGTTGCGATGTTGTTTGGTTCCTAAATATGAAACAAATAAAGTTGTCATGAATTTTATTGGCAAATCAAACGAAGCAGGAGTATGAAAGATCTAATCTTACTGACCTGGCTGACCGAATCTGCTGTATTGAGAACGTTGTACGTTTGCAGCGATATTTCTTTCGTAGCCTCATCCATTTTCTGACTTTGAGCGAGATCCTGAAAAAACAATATTCTTAAAAAAAATTGATCCTGCAAAATTGCAATCGCTACAGAATGGTTCATATTTTTTTGTATTCGAAAATGTATTTCCTCCTTCATAGTTAAAAAACCGGGAGTGATGCTTTTTTGTAGATATTTAATTTTCTATGAAGGAAAAGTACAAGCAAAAGAACTTACTTACGGAGCGCAAACGGATGGAACAGGAAGGAGCGAATCGGGTATTAAAAGGATCGATAAGATCCGGAATACCACAATACGCCCTACTGGCATAGCAAATGTAGGCGAAAAGAGAGCAAAGCTTAAATGTGTGTAGAATGCACCCGAATAGATGGGCCCAAATCGTCACGTGATGTATACCACCAGATGGCTACCGACGAAGGGGTAGACCTAGAAAGAGGTGGAGTGACGATCTGTCCAGCTTTGCGCGAGGTTTGCCGCTGACAGAGACGAATGAAAAGAATTAGGGGAGAACCTTGCCCAGCAGTGGGATGATGTAGGTTAGATAAAAAGAAGGAAAAGATTGCCTTACGTTAGTCCTGAGCGCCCTGGCATGCGCTGTCACACTGACAGCTGCGTCTAGCGCCGCGTGCGCACTGCGGGACAGCGCCTCGGGCTTGTGTGCACTCTGCATTATAGTGCTCGCCGTAGTGGACAGCTTGGACGCCGCTTGTTGAAGCTTGTCTGCTATTTGCCTGAAAGAAACAATAATATTACAGGTTTATTATGTTTTCGATTACCGCCTTGCTTTTTACCTTTCATAACGAACGATAAAATGGCGCTAGATTTGAGCTGAATTTTACTGTAAATATAATTTACTCTAAAAATGCGAAAAAAATAATATGACTTACTTGTGATCGCCCTGCACTTTGATGTCAGGAGGGAATAGCAGTTTGTTCATGTCTACTTCACTCAACACTGAAGTTTGCGCTTTGCCTTTAGTGGCTTGCAGTTGATTTTGATGACTGTCCAATTCCTGAAACACACACGAAAAAATATGCTAAATAAATGCTGATTCCACCACTTATACACTGTCAAAAGGTTTTAAGAATTCAAATAGTTTTGGTCGCGATTCCTAAAAATACCACATATTTATGGAACATAAATATTGCTATACTTTACTATTCATCATTAACTGCAGATTTAGATATTTTTAATTATTTATTTCTCTACACAAGTTGGTTACACAGTTAGAATATATTTGTTAACCTCATAAATAATATAAAAATAATGATAAGAACTGGGTATGATTTAATTTTAAAAAAGTTAATTAACGCACTGTTTCTGCAGCCTTAAGGACTATTTTGAATGGTTTTTTTTATTCATTAATGCATTTATTATTTTTTTCATTTAGCAAATATTAAATGATGAATTTTAATGCGTGCAGGCGGAATACATTCACAAATATAAATTTAAAGGTTTAATTTTGTAAATTGATACAAATAATTGATTTGATTTGAATTGTCTGTGTTGGACTTTATAATATAAAAATAATTATTAAAATACTCGCAGCCACCATTTAACTGTGTTCTTTTAGTGAAAGTGTCAAAAATTTATTTTACCTGTAGTATCTGCGCAGTGATCTCGGCAGTCTCCGGGTGTCCAAGTTTCTGCCAGGTGGCCACGTGGCGGCTCGTCGTCATCGTCAGCGCCTTCAGCAGCCCTAACACTTTGCGAAGGTGCTCTTTATTTCTGCGGTAAAGAAAATCAAGCTTGCTACAACCGTCGACTAATGCTAAGCACTAAGATATATGCAGTTGTAAATTGTAATAAAAAAAAGAAAGAAAGAAAATAAATTTATTCGACCTAAAATTAACAAAAAAAATACATTGAGAGATTACTTAAGATTAAATACAGATCCCACGAGTAATTCATTAAAAATAGGTAAGTAGGCGTAATCAGTCAGGTATCAAACGACTGCCGAGAGTCGCATAATAATGGAATTTCTATTGTGTCTCGTTCACACATACTTGACGAGTTAAGTCGAAAAGGCACTCTAATAATAAATATGTAATAGAGGTAGTTGCATTAAAAATCGTGTCATGGATGTCTTTATCAAAATTCTTTTGTCATTCTTTAGAATACGCGATCGCCGGCAGCCTTTAAAATGAAGGTTCCTCTGTTTTATATAGTTTGCGCGTTAGCAACTGAGTCGTGAGGCCATAAATGTCAATAGTGGTAGGAGTGTTTAACGCCGTTCAGGCCAGTAAGTGCGAGCGAGATATAGGAGATATTTATGACCCGACGACTCAGTTTAAAGTTTCTAAAACAAATGTACTACTTTCCTCTTGTTCGTATTTCATTTCAATTCATCTATAGAACTCATTGAACTACCATTACAAGCGAACTGACACCACGAACAAATCTCGTGCGACATGAAATGACGTCACTTGTCATCAACTCATACAAACGGTTTCAAATCGGAAATTCAAATTTCAAGGAATACGTCACAATCTTGTCGCCGGCTTTGCAACACATTATTTGCTTGACATAGCTTGTTTATACGTAGTAATAACAACTCACTGATAGAACTACGCAAACTCACCGATTCCTGTCCGTCTCATCACCGAGATCAGTATGCAACCGCACGTCGTCCATGTACGCGGTGTAGGCCGGCGGCAGCTCGCTCGCTGCGCCCGCGCACGCCCGGGACACGCCCGACACGACGCGCCCGCGCCCGTACGTGGACCACGTTGGCTGGATTCAAATATGATATAACAAATATAATATATAAATATAATAAATAGGTTATTACAAATATAAAAGACAGATTTGAAATGTTAGTGATGTTTAAAATATTAAAGGTTATAAATTGGCCGGTTTTAAATTTGATCCAATTTTTAATGGAAAGTAATGTAACCCATAGGCCGAGGTCATGAACTCTTGTATCTTATACTTGAATAACAATATAAATTAGTTGCTAATTGGAATCCTGTTAGGTTATGAGTTTATGCATATAAAGTATTATCTAATAAACCTGTCGTGTTCGTTGTTGCAAGGTATTTAATTTAATAACAGCTACAAATAAATTGAACTGTTAATTATAAGGGAAAAAGGCTTAATTTCAAATCAATTGCAATTAAAGCATCTTTTATAGATATTGCACTTGTAAAAAGCTACTGTGTCAGACGAAGAACCGAACTCTGTGTCTTACGCTATCCGGGCGGATGCTTATACCACTCGGCCACCGATATAGTGTCAGACACGGGGTTCGATTTCTTGTCTAATACAGTTGCTTTTACACTTGCAATTTTTATTATAAAGTTTTGTATAGTGACAAAATACACCAAAAATATAATTATAGCATCTTTTATAGCTCACATTGTTTTTGGACTTCTCCCCCTGCGCGAGCATCTCATCAATCCTCGCCTCTAAGTCAGTCAGGTCGTCAAGAGTAGCGTCCAGTGATACACCCTGGCTAGATGCGAGGGCACACTTCGTTGCGAACCTAAATGAAGTTACGAATTTCCATTTAAAAATCACTTTAAAAATATCCTTTTTTATGTCTAAATATCACCTATCAGTTTATGATCAAGATATGTAAATAAGGTGTATTTTACGAACTACGTATAAGATATGATACGTATACGATAAAAGATCTTTCATTTAAAATGCAACAGATATTCAGATTAAAATATGCAAATACTTAACCCCAAGTTGGGCGCCACTTTTAATTTTGGCGACGAGAAAACTAAAATTTAGTAGAACTATCATTAATATTAGACCCCATAATCAAATGGATAAGCATATTTTCTGGTAAAGAGAAAAATCTATGAAACTTATTTAAATTCAAGACTTACCTAAGCATATTGCAATCCTCAGACAGCCGTGTCGTCTTCTCCTGCAAGTCGATCTTGAGTTTGCCATCGTTAAGACCTTCTATCATGTAATTGATTCCCTTCAAATGATTGTCACATTCCTGTAAAATGGGTTATAGTTAATTACAGTGAAAGGTAATGGATGGATTCTGAGGTAAGGGACTAGCTGTGTTTTATCCAACTTTAACTTATTTAAAAGATATGCAGTTGGTCTATTCATTAAAGAAAACTTTAAGAATATTATAGTTTTATAATCAAAAATTTGGTTATGTAAGACGAGTACAGGAAAATAATGGACCAGATCGAAAAAACCACTAACCAAAGAAACATTAAAAAATAGAACGTAATTTCGAATGAAGTATTGTACATACAGATTTCTCTGACTAGAACTTACTAGGACATTTTGAAACAGGCAGTTAGTATTATTCGTGCTTTGTATTACTATTTCTGATTACACACCTCAGCGAACTGCTCAATTTCCATCCAGCCAACCTCATCGGCCATTTCACTTTGTTCTGCTGTCGTCAAATGTTGTGCCCGGCTTGACATCTGCTCGCAATGCTGTTTTATTGTGTCCAACTGTAAGAATAAAATCGTTGTGTAAAGTTCTATCATACTATTTGACTGATTCGAATTTATTTAATTTTGAGTTAACTTACCACAGACTGAATTTCCGGTTGTCCATTCTTGCACTCTTTCCTCAATTGGTCAGCATCATTTCCAACTTCTTTTACGTATTCCTGTAATTTTTTATAGATATAATTAAGAGTACTATAGGAGTATAGGCTACGTTTAACGTCTAAGGAGTAGATATCAACGAAAGAACTAGCTCAGCTCGTTATCAACTAAGTCTTGAGGCTTAACCTTCGCAGTCCTCTGGCGCCCAATGTTAGGCGCCTTGAAAATTTTACATACCGGGCAGTTTATCTGGTACGGTTAGTGGCCCGCCAAATCCGAGTCTAGTGAAGCGCAAGGGTACTACCTACCTTTACTCAAAGTTCTTCGTCGGTTTTTTGAAGGTGTATCTTACCGTTAAATCCACAATGTTGTTCTGTGGCCGGCCATCTAGTGACGGTCTGGTCTGCAGAAGGGTTATCTGCAGATTCTGGACTGCATACTCCAAGTCCTGCCGTTTCTCTGAGTCCTGGTGAAGTGGAAAGTAGTTTCAATAATGATTGTCTTTATTTTTTGTCCAACTAACACTTGTTTTACTAGTCAGCCAGTCGTATGAGGCAATCACTTTTAGTTTTTATTTATTTAAACTTTATTGCACTGTAAGTTGTTCAATTGGCGGACTTAATGAATTATGGCAATCTCTACCAGTCAAGTCAACCGCTTGGGAATGCAGAGATATTAGATAGATAGATTTTTATGTAGTTTTTTTCGCACTTAGTTCAATAAGTTAATGATACAGGATTTAAAGCTGAAAAAACAGTTATTTGTCTGTTTTTACCTTGTCACCAAGTTGAACGCAAAAACGTTACGGTAATATTTTTGTATTGGTAATGGAAAAGATTCCAGAAGTTCATAATTGGGTTAAATTGTAAACTACTTACATGGGGCGACTTGCGACACCTGTGATAGGCCAGATCCAACTGCTTGATGGCTTGTCCAAGCTCGTTCGCGTACTTGGCATATTTGACGCGCTGCTCCGGACTCATGAGGGTTGATTCTGCTCTTTTCTGTAAATAAATCCAGGTTATGGAGTTATATTAATAACTAGCGGCCCCAGCGAACTTCGTTTCGCGGCCCCAGCGAATTTTAAGACTCATTTTTCTACACCTTCGGTTACATTGTTCAAATTTTACCAAGGATCCCTAATTTTTTTCAAAATGAAATGTAGCCTATGGCAAATTGGAAGAATGTAGCATTATATTGGTTAAAGAATTTTTAAAATCGGCCCAGTACTTTTTGAGCCTATACATTACAAACATACAAAAATAGGTACAAATCTTTCCTCTTTATAATATAAGTGTAGAAGTGTAGATGAACAGCAGAACGCAGACATGGGTTACAGTCAGACAGTCTTAATGTTTTTCAAAGGTCAGAATCGTCAGCGTTGGGGATTTAAAAAAAGCCTGAGCAAATAATATCTGCACGAAAGATAAAATAGATGCCTTTAATCGATTCCTGATAAGAAAAACACACTTCAATAATATGGCATTTTTATGTTTAAAAATTCGTTACATAAAACCAAACACTTTGCTACCTACAAAGTAAAGAAGATAAAAAAAAAACACAATTTACCTTGGCTTCCTCTTGCACCACACACGCCAGCCTCCTCAGCGGTGTATCTTCCACCACCACCCTCTCCACCGTTCTCCTCTTCACCAACTTCCCTGTTCCCAGATCTCTTCTCAACTCTTCTAGAAGTTTCTCTAAGCTCGCTGCTTCGGTCTTGAGCTCAGTGATTTGAGAAGAGGCTTCGAGAGGCGCCCAGGTTGAGGAGTAGGATTGTAACTTGGTGGAGAGGTCGTTGGAGGCTTTCATGAGGGCCTCGTTGCATTCAGGGTTTTGGATTGAGGGCGCTACAAGCTGCAAAAACAATTGACATCAGATACACAGCAGATATATAATTAAAGGCTGAATAACTGAGGAAAGCTTTTCTTACTTTTTCTTTATTTATTTATTTCAAAAGCCAGACCAAGTTCTCACCTAATGGTAAAACAATACGAGAAGTAATAACTAATCGTATCAATTCAATCCTTTGAGAGTAAAATGTGATTAAAGGTTGATTTTTCAATAGGCAGAAAAATAACTGACTGACACCTTTTTAATATATCATTTTTTATGGGTATCTGCTGATAGGTATTGGCTTTTTTATTATTTTTTATCTGAATATTATATGAATATTGAGAACATCAGTCTTTACTCGTTAGCGGTAACGATTAACTTGTTTTTTTTATTAGTTGGCTTTTGACTGTATGCCATCATAGAGATTATGTCCTGGCTGGACACTTAACAACTGATATCTTTAATTAACTTTACCTTGGCAGTGTAAGCGAGGGTAGTGGCAGCTTCAGCGCACTTCCCGCCGGCCTGGCACAGCGCCTGCATCTGCTCGGCGTCGAGGGCGGAGGCCGAGTCCGCTCCCAGCACGGCCAAGCGAGACGCGCTCTCGTTTATATTCCTCACGCGTTCTAACACCTGGCAGATAGAAATGTGTTATATGTTTTTTTTTATAAAAGAAAGCAGTGAACTTTAAAATTTATCTAATACTAGCGGTCCCAGCGAACTTCGTTTCGACCCCAGTCCCGTCCCGCCCCGGCTCCGTTTTATGGGAATTTTCTTTGCTATAAACCTCACGGAGCCTGAGACCTTTCCAACGAATGCAAAACCGTGGAAATCGGTTCAGGCGTTCTGGAGATAGCGTCAGGAAGGAAAATCCGACTTATTTTTATATAGTAGTCTACCGTTTTTTATAAAAGGAAGCAGTAAACTTTAAATTTTATCTAATACCACTATTCATTCCTTGTGACTTCGTCTGCGCAAGTGTCCGATTGGCCAAACTAGCTCTCATCTCCTACTTACTTCATAGTTTTCATATGATTTACAACGAAAGCTCCTTCTTTTAAGTTCAACTTCTTAACATAAGACATCATAGACGTCAGTAAAATAAGTAAATTATCCTGTAAGCATCCCACTGCTGGGAAAAGGCCTTGCCTCAAGTATGAGGTAGTATGAGCCATACTCCTCCACGCGGGCTCAGTGCGGATTGGCGGAGGGATGTTTGCAAGGCAAGCGACTCACCTTGCTGTCAGTTTTATCAAGCCGCATATAGATAACTGATCACACAAATTTATATGCCATAGTATCAGCATTTTAAGAAACTGGAGTCTGAAAAACGGATTATACTTATAGCAGGTAAAAAAATATTATTTTTACATACCTCCTTTTCTTGACTGGGGTCTACGTCAGTACTGACAACATACAGCAGTTTAGCAGACTTGTTGCCGAACTCGACAGCAGACAAATCCAGTTTCTAAGAAAGTGAATAATAATTCATTAATTTATAAAACAAATTCAATGGTATTTGTGGAATAAGGTTCAAAATTCAAAGATAACTCGGCTCTTACCTTTCTATCTTCTTTAGCAGATTCTAGCATATTCTTAGTCGCTTCAAAGAGAGCCAAAATATCGGCTAGGAATCGTTTCCTTTCTTCTTCATTCAAGGAACCTCTTAATAATTTTGCATCTGTAATAAACATTATTTTTTAAGTATTGATTGGTGAATTACATATTAAATTAGTTGACAAAGTTAAAAAAATAACTTTTACACATACCTTGAACAATATGAGGCATCAGATCTGCTAAAACTGTAGTTGATTTTGACGCAACTTCCGAATCTATGGAGTCTGGGTCTAGAAAATAAGAATCTCTATATTGTTAATAAGGTTTAAACAGCTACTATATGAATCGATGGCAATACATTGATGTTCCAGATCATGTCCAAATAATACCTAGATCTATGTAAGAACTCCTTAAAGTTCATGTTAATTTTGTAATTGATTATCTAATGTGTATTTTTTTGCAATAAATGAATTGAATTGCTGATTAGAATAGGTACTGTTTTCACCCTAAAAAACGGAGAAGGTGTATATGCGTTTGGGGTGAGATGATGTTTGTTTGTGAGTGTGTGTGTCCGCAAATGAATGTTCCCATGTATCTCCAGAATGGCTTGACATATTGACATGCAGTTTTCTGCAGTGAATTCCTAATTTATCAATTCAATATATTTATTTCAATTTAGGTCATGAAATAACACTTGTGAACGTCAAATATACAGTGAAAAAAAAAAAATGTGCCCTGAAAAGGTGAATCATGTATCCTTATCGGTAATGGTTCTTAGGTAGATACTATAGAATTAATCCCCCAGGGGGCGCTGCAATTACCATTTTTTTCGTTCATTAAATAACTTTTAATTTGAACGGTTTGACAGATTGAAATGCGGTTTTCTACAAATAAGTGGTATCTACTTACGGCTGCTCGCAACAAGGTTTGAAGCCGCGACCCCGGCCAAAGCCAACTTCTGTTCCATCTGTTTCTGAACCACAAGTGTCTGGTCTACGGACAGTGCTGGTATCACCTCATCTCTGGCGCTGTATAACTGTAAAACGAGTTTATAACATTAATTTATAGGAACGAAGTTTTAAAAGTTTTTTTGGTAGTCAAATATATTTAACAAACTTTTTATTACTTTTAAAATAATATCAATTAATAACATTATTTACCATTTGATTTAAAAAGATCTAAGTGTTTAATGACCGATGTAGATAGTTAATTTTGTGTTTATCTTATTTTGAAATAAATTTATACTATAAAAGGAGCGTCTAGATTAAAATAAAAATGGGCTTTACTGTCACAATGCTTGTCAGATTTAATAAGGCGGTTTCATCGATCAAAACCGATCTTTTCCGTGACAACTTTCACAAGAATCCTATAGGTAAACCACTGCGTGCGGGGCGCGGACGGGTGTATCCCCTCACGCCCCCGCTCTCCGATAGAATCGACCGATATCGATTTACTGTAAAGTGCGAATTTGCAAGCCTCTTCATAGTAATTAAGAGGGCGACCAAACTATTAATTGTAGTATTAAACACTCGCTCCCTCTGCGGCAGTAAAACGTGGGACTGCGACAGCACATTCTTATCTCAACGTAGTGCTGCAATGCACACTGCAAAATTATCGATAAGCGCGTGCGCGTACGGCTCTCTCCCTAGGTCAGGAATGATTTATGGTCGTAGAGGAAGCGAGTATTTAATACTACTATAGCCGATATAAACGGGTAGAATATTAACTATTAGACATGACGGGTCTAAACGCGAATAAAAACTTATGAGTTGCTATTACTCACTGCTCGACGTTTCGGCGGTATTGCAACTGCCGTGGTCACGAGTCAACTCATTCAGTTGACTCGTGACCACGGTTTAGACCCGTCATGTCTAATAGTTATTGCAATGCAACGCGAAAGTTTAAAATCCTATATTACAAACCGATACGGGTAGAATATTATTTACAATTTACAGTTTCTTTTTTTACATTACTTACTCTAGTAACATCATCCTCAGCTTTCTTGATCCTCAGTGCGCCGGCGTCGATGTTCCTCGCGAGCAGCTGTTGCAATGCCTTCTCGTCGTCCGTCTTCCGCTTGTTCTTAGCTTCGACGGCGTCAGAGGGCATGGTGTTGCTGGCATCTAGGGGGAAATTGAGAGTAAGTAAGATCAGATGTGTAATATTTTTTTATATTCAACTAATCATTGTTTTAATGGAGAACCTAAATGATACAAATTATTTATTATATTTCATCTTTGAGAAATCAAATATGACACTATGAGTGTTTGTTAAGAAACATTCTAAACCATATGATACAAATCATCTAACTAAAAACTTCAGTTGGGCACTCAAAGCCCCCCTTTTTAATGGGACTACACAAAATCCTTATCAAATCAGTGGTATTTTGGCCATGTAACATTAAGGCTTGATAAAATTCTGTGTAGAGACCTTGAACTGTTTTAGTACGGGTCAAATAACACAACCAAGTAAATAGTTTACGACAATATTAAGGTGTCAGGTTAAGATTAGCTGGCAAATTAGAATGTCCGTCTAATTACTACTTGATTACTAAATTTTAAATTTTAATGTTATGGCGAATGCTGTGTATGTCTATGATAAGTGTAATGTACTAGAACTAAACTGTGTCTTAATCTAAGTAAGTGTTGTGTACGTTATGCTCATAATGTACCTAAATAAATAAACAAACAAATTAAATTCTGTAAAACATTTTAAGTATTCTAATAGTAAAAATAAATAGTATCTCTTATTTCCTATACTCACTCTGGCTCTCCTCACAGCGCAACGTGTCGAGGAACTCCTGGTTGATGTCCCTGCTCCTCCGCTGCGACAGGCGATGCTCATTGGACACCGAGCGCTTGGGCGGGGGAGGGGGCGCGCGTTTGGTGGGGGACTTCAAAGCTGAAAGAGATGGAGATATATTAGCATTTGTAAATGACTGCAAAAAAGGAGGAGGTTCAATGTTCGACTGTATAAACGTGTTTTTTTATTTTGGATTTGCTTGTAAGTCTACCTACACTATGCCAAGTCTGGCAGATACAGATTCGTCGATTTTCAATTAGGTTTTCAGAATTGAGAACTGCATTGGAGTATTTTTACTGACGTGAAACTTTTGTCACCGGAACTCTCAACTCAAACATCACCGCACTTTTTCATCACATTATCATCATCATCGTTTTTCAAAGCAGATATAACCTTCTTGCTGTGCTTTGATTGAATACAGAATTATAGCTAATCTATGGGGTTGTAAGGTTCAAATAGATAGAGACAACTATATTTGTGATTTAGGGTGTAGGAAATAGAAGGAAAATAAATTTCACGTTTACATGGCGATGAGGACACTCATGACTATCAGCTGATATGTATCTTAAGTCCCAGCTTACTCACCATCCTCATTTAAAGCCGCTCTGATCTTCTCCACCGCGTCTTCCAAGTCCTTCCATCCCTTATCTAAAGCAGCACCCTTCTTCGCTTGACTGTGCCCATCTCCGTGCCTCGCCCAGGTCAGTGCCAGCTGTCCCGCTGACGATGATAGTGCGTTGGCGGCTGAGTGCATGCTGGCACGGCATTGAGGCTCATGGATGCTCGGGGCAGTTAGCTGATGGAATAATAGTGTTTTTTTTTTATACACCAATCACATACATCGCTCTGATCCCAAAGTAAGTAGCTAATGCACTTGTGTTATGTAAATCAGACACAACGGTGGTACCACAACACCCAGACCCGGGACAATATAGAAAATATGATTTCTACATTGACCCGACCGGGAATCGAACCCGGGACCTTGGAGGGGCGACGCTTTGAAACCCAGCGTGCTTAGCCACTACACCACGGAGGTCGTCAAGATTAGATAAAACAAAGCAGCTCAAGTTTCAACACTAGAAATAATGAGTGTAAGAATCAGGAGCATTAGTTTAAATAATATTAATATTGAGAAAGACAGGTAGACATTCGTCAAACTAAATTCAGCAGACTTTCAAAATTATTGGATACAACACAACCACATTCATAAATGCATATTTTAAGGTTTCTGCCTACTACACCATAGCTTACCATGACCGTGCTAGGAAAGTGCCAGGTTAATATTTTTTGTTTTGAAAACTATGGCATAGTGTTTCCACCGCCTGTGACATGCACGGAGAGTGTCAGCGCCGGCAAAATACGCTCTTGCGCTCCATATAACGGTGAGACAGAACGCTGTAGATCCGTTCAGTGGGCAAAGTAGCAGCATTTCGTGTTGCTTTTCGTGTCTGATATGCTCCTAGCACGGTCAATGCAGTGGTACAATACGTACGTGGACCGTTAACTACAAAAGAAGTAAGGTGATCTTACACTTGTATCACGCCTTTTTTAATTTAATAGCACTCTTCATATACTTTTGAGATATAAAAAATTTAGATAAGTCTACCAATTCATGCGATGTAAAGCAAAAGTCAAGTTTTGATTGCCTATCACGAAGAATCAATTTTCTCTATGATATGTTAGTTACCTGAGCGGTAGCCAAAAGAGTTTTAGCAGCATCAGCTGTCGTAGACCCTTGGTTGTCAAGCTCGGCCCCCGCCTCGCCACCTACTTCCGCCGCCAAAGCGTACACTTCTGTCAGAAGTACTGTGGCTTTTTCGCATGCTTGCGACGATAAGTCCATTATCTAGGAAGAAGAAAGTTATATTTTAATTTATGATTTAATACTACAACTAACTAACTACTAATATTAATGAAAAATGAAACTTGTTCAACTAAAAAATAAATACTTTATATTGAAGTAAAACATACCTGATGTTCTTTCGTCTGGTTAGTGCGAGGACTAATCACGTAGAACAACTTTCCAGAGTTAGTTCCGAATTTCACAGCATTGTAGTTCAAGTTCTGGAATAGTTTTAGTATTTAGTAAAATTTCATACATTTTTCCGTCATAATTTTGATTTAAAAAAATGGGCACTTAAGTACCAGCCTGCTAAAAGTGCTAAGAAACATGTTCTCCAAAAGTTATTTACTTCTATATATTCATCTCATTAAATATAATAATGAAAATAAACCTATACCTCATGGTTTCCATCCCTCAGACTAGCGCATACGCCTCGCGCCGACTCACACATAGCTTTTAAGTCATCCAACATTGCTTTACGATCCTTTTCATCCTTACTAGCACTTAGCGCTTTTGTATCTGTGTAGAAAAATATTTTTGTGTATTTTTTATACCATTTTAATATGTCATTTCATCAACATTATAAAATGGTGGTCTTAATGTGATCCCTTGCGGCACCCCCACCAATATTTACCTTTGACGATTTGTGGCATCAGCTGGTTGATAGCCTGAATTGATTGTTCTGCTACTTCATAATCTGGTTTGTCGCGATCTGAAAAAAGGAATCATGTTTTGATCATACTTTTTCACAACAGTTTTTGTTTTTTGTTTTTGCTCGCTGCTTTTCGTTTTAAAGACTTTGCCTGTACGTATCGTATATTGTTATCTTACAAAAATATAATACGTACCAGCCGTGGCTTGTAGAAGGGCCGCAATAGCCGCGTTCAGTCGCGCTAGACTATCAGCTAACTTGCTCTGTAGATCTGCCGGCGTCTGTCCCGACTTCGGTGCTACTATTGGCTGTAAAACACATTTTTTTTAGTATAGGAACTTTACTTACAGGTTCACACACCACTATCTCTATCTCTCTCTCTATCTCTAAGACTTACTTTAGGTTTATACTTATCTGTCTATCCTAACACCGAAAAGGACATACCATAGTAGTTTATTTCAAAGTAAATAATGAGATTTACTTTCTTCTTTTTTCGTTTAATTATACTCGTGAGAGAGATTTTTTGAAATTGATTTGTCTATGAATAATTACTGTGTAAACAGTTACGGTCTCGACACAAGAAATTGATTGACTTAAAACACACTAGGAGTCATTGGTCTTTACTCTTACTCTTATCATCATACTACCTTGGTCAGTTCCTTCTCAGCCTGCTGCAGCACGTGGTCGACGGCCGCTGCGGACGCGGCGAGCTGCAGGCGCCGCTTGTCCGGGACGCGCGGCGCCGGACGACCGCTCTTCACTTGCATTACTTAGAATATAAACATTTTATTAGGTAGCATAAGTAATTTATGAGAATTAGACATGACAGATCTAAACACGAATTTTATTATAAATATGAGTAAATGCTACTCACGTGGTCACGGTCCACCAGTTGGCTCGTGACCACGGCTGTTGCAACGCAACCGAAACGTCGAGCAGTGAGTAGCATTCACTCATTTTTATATTTCGTGTTTAGACTCGTCATGTTTAATTGTCATTGTAGTGCAACGCGAAAGTTTAAAATCTAATTTATGTAATTTATGGTGGCATACGCAAACTTGTCAGAGATTTATCATCATCATCATCATAATCACTCACATGATTTAGTGATTAGATGTCGGTTGCCTTTATAACATACATAACATTCTACTACTATTATAAAGGCGAAAGTTTGTATGGATGTATGGATGTTTGTTACTCTTTCACGTAAAAACTACTGAATGGATTTGAATGAAACTTTACCACAATATAGCTTATACATCAGAATAACATATAGGCTACAATTTTTGAGGTTTCTAATGTAAGGTCGTAAAAAAACACATTTTTTGCGCTACTAGACGGGACGAACCTGAAGTCCACGCGAACGAAGTCGCGGGCAAAAGCTAGTTTACTAATAAATCTTAAAAAAATGAAATAAGAAACCAAAAATTGCGCACGGGCGGGACTCGAACCAGCATCTTTCTGGCTAACAGGGCCAACTGCTCTTCCAATTGAGCTACCAAGCTGTCACTCCGACAAAAAAAAACTTGGTCTCTTATGGATACGTCATTACGTGGCGGTAGCTCAATTATGTTAGCCAGAAAGATGCTGGCTCGAGTCCCGCCCGTGCGCATTTTTTGGTTTTTTATTTCATCTTTTAAGAATAAAATATGACACTGTGAGTGTTGAAAAAATATTGTAATACTAATAAATCTATTAACTTACCATTTCCAATGTCACCAATTCGACAAGCATTCTTCAGCCTGTCTAATTCTTCATCCAAATCAGTTCTTCCCTTCTGTATCTCAGTGCCTATATCTTCAAACTGTGAGTCCTTAATAAGAGGCATCCAGACAGTAGCGAGGCGTTGGTTGGCAGAAGAGAGAGCGTTGGTGGATGAGAGAAGGCTCGCTTGGCAACGCGGGTCTTGGATGCATGGGGCTGTGAGCTGGTTAAATAGAATTGATTTATCTTCGGGTACAAGAATAGTATATAAATGAATGTAGACATTCAGGGGAATAGTCAAATTTTTAGGTGGAACCATTATAAAAATGCGTTACAACGAATATCGAAAGGCTGCTAATGTTGATATTGGTTTCAAACAGTTTTATTTTTGCAGTAGTAATATTACGAGTACAGTTGTGTGACATGAGTATCAATTTAATTGAGTGCATTAGCATTTTATGGGATCGGAGCAACACAATATGAACGTAATTGGTGTGCAATTTTTTGATTTATTAACATTGTAGTAAGATGTTTAAATATTATAAAGTTTGATAAATATAATACCATCTAAGGCGCGTAAAAGAACTTAAACTATAAAACTTTTTAAGCATATTTACAAGCAATTGTATCTTTACAGTTTATTTGAAATGGATTTCTTTTTATTCCGGACGAAGCCAATTGTAGCAAGACTGAGTAAGAGAGTTCTAAAAAAACGGTTGATTCAGACTTCGACTCTTGTGGTCACATTCTAAATGTAAACAGCATAAAAACGAACGTTAAATATTTTTGGAAGTACATATCTCAGCGCCGTCATTTATCTGAAATACCGTGCAGTGTACAATACCAGGGTTCTGTATCTCATAGTCCTGGAGAATGCTGCGAATTATTTAATAAGTTCTTTCAATCAGTGTTTCAGCCATCATCTGTGCCTGATGATTTCTGTATTGAAAACCTTAACTTATCGTTTGAAAATGCCCCTGATCTAATGATTCAAGACATATCAGTTTCAAAGCTTCAAGTACGAAAAGTCTTACAAATGCTCGATATAACAAAGGGCGCTGGCACGGATAACTTACCGAGCATTTTCTTTAAAAATACAGCGACTGTAATTGATCTTCCTCTTTCTTATCTTTATAATAAATGCTTATATCTGACGGAGTATTTCCTGAAATTTGGAAAAGTGCTAGAATAGTACCAGTTCATAAGGATGGATCAAAATCGGATGTTACAAATTACCGACCGATTTCAATATTGCCCATTTTGTCTAAGGTTTTTGAGCGTCTTGTCCATGATGCTATTTATCCCCACCTACACAATATTATCTTAGAAGAACAACACGGCTTTGTAAAACGGCGTTCTACAATTACAAACCTGGTAATTTACACATCAAACCTATTTCATGCATTAGACTCTAATACTCAAACTGACAGTATTTATACAGATTTTAGGAAAGCATTTGACTCAGTTGATCATAAAATACTTCTTCAAAAAATTGCATTCAACGGTATACACGGTAACTTATGGCGATGGTTCAAGTCGTACGTATCTCACAGAACACAAAGGGTTGTGATCAAAGGCTCAGAGTCAGAAGTGGCCTATGTTACGTCTGGTATCCCTCAAGGATCCATCTTAGGCCCTCTCCTGTTCGTGATCTTCATAAATGACATTAAAACTTGTTTTAGGAACAGTCGAATTCTATTATATGCTGATGACCTAAAAATTTACAGAAGCATCAATAGTTTCGAAGATCACGTTTTGCTACAGGACGACCTGAGCAGATTCAACAATTACTGCATTCAAAATCACTTGCAACTCAGCCTTAATAAATGTAAAATAATAACCTTCACTAAAAAGAAGATAATTAGTAGGTTTGACTACTCCTTAGGCGGCACAGTTCTCTCAAGAGTGACTAATATTAGAGATCTTGGAATCACACTTGATAGTAAACTTCATCTTGATATCCATGTTCAAAACATAATCAGTAAAGCGTTTAAAATGTATGGTCTTGTAATGCGTTCTTGTCGTGATTTTAAAAATTCTAAAACACTAATATACCTCTATAAATCATTAGTTAGGCCTCAACTTGAGTATGGAGTATCTATTTGGAACCCTCATTATGAAAAATATAATAACAGTATTGA
Source organism: Pyrausta aurata (assembly GCA_963584085.1). Taxonomy (NCBI): domain Eukaryota; kingdom Metazoa; phylum Arthropoda; class Insecta; order Lepidoptera; family Crambidae; genus Pyrausta; species Pyrausta aurata. The sequence continues at coordinate 751,348 of OY757278.1, forward strand.
AATGATTCAAAAGAAGTTCTTACGTCGAGTCAATTACAAATGCTACCGAAAGCGCTTATCATATTTGACCCTTTTGAAGAAATATAAACTCTTAGACTTAAAATCTAGACGCTCCCAGCTCGATGCTAGACTACTATATGACATCTGTAATAATAAATATGACTGTACCGATATAATTAATCGCATTAACTACTCAGTACCATCACGAACTCATATGCGATCTACACGCATCAATCTCCTTTTCGCGGTTGCCACGCCCCGGACAAATGCTGGTATCCGATCCCCCTTACGACGCATGCTCGACACGTATAACAAAAAGTTTAATTCAATTGATATCTTCTCTTGCAGTGCCAGATCGTACAATAAAGAAATTGTTAAGTTACTTACTAACCATTAATATTAACACACACACACACACATCTACTAACTACAACCACTCTAACACACCCTTTTTATTTTCATTTTGATATTAAACTGTATATATATAAAACTGATAAACACACACCTTCTACAACCAAAATAATTATTGTGTTTTAATAGTTTAATATAGACATTTAACTTGAGTCCCACATGTTAATTCAACTTTTTACCTAATATGTAACCATCGATGTTGAGTTTACAATGATTGTAAGGTTTAATGTCATGTGTCATCGTAACAAATGTTTATTGTAAACTTGTTTGTGGTTCTTTCAATAAATGAAAAAAAAAAAAAAATGTTGGAACGTCACTGAAAACGATAATACCTGAGCAGTAGTGAGCAGCGCATTGGCCGCGTCGGCGACTTTGGACCCCGCTATGTCGAGCTGCGACCCCGCCTCGCCCTCCGCCGCCGCGGCCAGCTGGTACACGGCGTTCAGCAGACGAGAGGCCTTCTCGCACGATGATGATGACAGGTCTAGGATCTGTGAAGAATTGTATTGATGTTGTAAAACAATTTTAACGGGATGTTTTTTTTTTTGGACATTTCACACAGCGCCATCTGGTCCCAAACTAAGCAAAGCTTGTACTATGGTAACCAGACAACGGTTATAAACATACTTAAATACTTTTTTTTTTGCAAAGACATACATATTATACATAGAAAACACCCAGACCACTACAAACAGACATGTTCATGCACACAAATGTTTGTAATGTGCGGGGATCGAACCCGCGACCTCTGGCGCAGTAGCCAATTTCTAAACCACTGCGCTAAATCGGTCGTCATATTAGTCTACTATGGAATTGAAAGAAGCTTCTTTGCACCTCAAAGATAAACTTTTTATAATGTTACCTTAAAGATGAAATAAGAAATCAAGTACACTAGCTGGATTCAAACCAGCAACCTTTGGCTGACCGGGCCAAAGCTTATTCCAATAGAGTACGGTGCTGCAAAGAGTGCTGGTTCGTATCCAGCTCGTGCGCGATTAAAATAAAAATAACACTGAGTGTGTAAAATATTCAAAAAATAGCATGTTACCTCATGCTCCTTGTCTTGGTTGGCGCGCGGGTTGAAAACGAAGGTGAGTTTACCAGACGCGGTAGCAAACTTCGCTGCAGAGTTGTTCAAATCCTAAAACAAAAAAATACATTTCCCATACCAGTATTTAACAAAAAATAAATAAAAAGGAAATGTCAATTTTTGGCCCAAGCCACGGACATTTCGTAAACTCGAAACGAATATCAATATCTCTGAGATATTCTCAGATTTTTTTTCAATTCTAATAGCTCGTAGCGAAATTCAGGATTTTTACCCAGCTTTAACGTTTTTTCTGAAAATGAAAATAATTTTATTCGATGCTGTCCTTCAATATGGATCAATTATTTTATGACCAGTGGTCAATTGCCTTCGGGTAAATAAAAAGGCTCAATAAAAAAGCGTCAAAGAAGATAAATGTTTACAGTCATTATCTTTTTTGTTACATCAACCAAAACACATACGAATGTTTTAACAGTTATTAAACGCTTAGCTTATGCTCACCTCATTGGAGGCGGAGCCGGCGCTGTCGCAGAGGCCCCGCGCGGCGCCGCACAGCGCCCGCAGCTCGGACAACATCTCCGCACGGGTTTTCTCGTCTTCGCCCGAACTTACTGTCTTTGTATCTATATAAGGGAAGATAAAATCATTTAAAAGATATCTTGGTGTCTGTGATATAATCTGTGTAAGTTAGATAGTGTATGTAGTGTGTGTAGTGTGATTTACATTTTATATACAAAAATTTTAGTAACGGTCATCAGACAACATGATATTGGACAAATTAGGCTCGAAGCAATCGACTCCACTATTACCATAAGAGGCTATATGATAAAAAATACTTCATACCTTTTACAATTTGAGGTAGCAATTGGTTGATTGTATTCATAGCGTTGTCCGCAGCAACGAAGTCTGGTTTCTCACGATCTGAAAAGAAGTAACGTCAATATTACAATAATACATTGATGAATAAATAGTCAGGTTTAAAAATAGTTAAAGTTTTTTTATACATTTTAATAATCATACATGATAAATAGGATGATTCACCACTGACATTAGAGGTATTAAAGGTCAAATTCACCACTCAACAAGTCTGTCAAGTAACATCATGAATAGCAGTTTAGGTTAGGTTAGATAATATTATCGTAGTTTAGGCATTTTAAGGAAAATGTTGACTACGTCTACAGGGCACGCGGGGAGACGAGAGCGGGTCGCGTGAGGGGCGCGGGCGGCGGGCGAAGTCTCAATGAAACGGTCTAGCTGTAGTGTACAGTTATCGTTATCGTACCGGCAGCGGCGGCGACGAGGGCCGCCACGGCCGCGTTGAGCTGCGCCACGCCGCCGTACAGCTTCTGCTTCAGCTCCTCGCTGGACACCCTGCCTTTCGGAGCCACGACCGGCTGTGGAACAACAAGCATGTTATTAACACGATTCAATTCATTTAACTCGTCAAGTATGTGTGACCGAGACACAATAGAAATTCCATTATTATGCGACTCCCGGCAGTCGTTTGATACCTGACTGATTAAAATGCAATTACTCAACATTAATCGATGCGAAAATACAGTACAGTCAAATCAACTTAAAAGACCGAAAGAAGATGATATTAAACAATACAAAGGCAACTAAAAAAAATCTAATCAAAGAAATCTAAACCAAGCCCAAACTTTTAGACAAAACTTAACACGTTCCGGGACACTATTCCAAACACAATAGATGTTTTATTGTTTTCACGCCTGTATGCTGTCACAGTCCCGGAACGTGTTAAACATATTGATCTTTTGTTACCTATATCATCCCAATGATGGTCAAAGTTCTTCCAAAGAGTATGAATCATTAGCAAAACAGACCAAATCGTCAGACCATCGCTTTTTGGTCTATAAACTCGCTATCAAACTCGATACAAAAATGACGTTTGACAGCAAAGCATAGCCAGCATGTTCTAGCGCTTAGAGCTTAGTCATACGCCATGTTGTTTCTCGGCGCGTAGACGGCTATCTAGTTTCTGCGCACATAATATACATACCTTGTTAAGTTCTTTCTCGGCAGCATCTACTTGCTTCTTCGCAGCTGCTGCGGTGGTCACGAATTGTAGACGATGCTTCTCTTGTATTCCAGACTTTCGGTCTTCAGGATATCCATCTGTATTAAAAATGCATATAAGATGTAAAGTCAGAGTTGAGGGAGATGGCTCAGTAAACTGGCAGTAAAGAAACAGAGTGAGTAGGCTTGTCACAGTGCATAGTTAGCTCGCGTCATATCTATGCATGCACTGTGACAATCTGAATTTGATCTCAGATACGATTGTCATCGGTGGAAAAGTATTGTTATATTTTTTTAGCTAAAAATTGGTTGTTTATAAAGTAGGTTTACGATCGAGATGTTTACGTGATAACTAGAGTGAGAGAGACGGAAGATCGGTCCACTCACTCGAACGCTATGCCAGCCTCCGCTCGTGAGGATTCCGCGTGACAAGTTTCACGGAATGACATGTAAATACGGTTTCCTTTAAGCTAGCGCTTTATGTTCAGAAAAGCAGCATGTAGGTACTTACACTCATACATAACTTAGCGGGAATTTAAAACAAAATAATTTTATAAAATTCTTCTTAAACTCTCTGTCACGGAATGACTGGCAGCGCTCGAGATGAGACGGGTTATACCTGCGATCGCGCTCGTGAGGTTTTGGTGTGACACAAGTTTCTGAACATGTCACCCGGCTAAAACGATTTTAAAGACGTTATCACGTCAAAAAACAAGTACTATGAGACTTGTAGTGGGATAGTTTTTAAGCATCTCTGCTTTTTTGGCGCTTTATAGTGCCAAATGCTAGCTATAACGGTAAAGCAGTAGTACTCACCACTCGCAGCCACCTGGCAAGCCTTCCTCAGCCTCTCCAGCTCTTTCTCCATCTCTTGCCTATCTCCCTCCAGCTTCTTCTTCAAATCTATGAACCTAGGGTCCTGGACTGCCGGTGCCCAAGTGGAAGCCAGCTGCTGTGCCGCGGAAGAGAGGGCGTTGGCTGAAGAGAGGAGAGACGCTTGACAGCGAGGGTCTTCCATGCAGGGAGATGTGAGCTGGGAAGAAAAAATATAAAATAAAACAAAAACTAAGATATACAAGGTGTTTGGTACATCATTCATCTCAATGGATCTGGAGCTCTATCTTGCTCAATCTCCAAAATTGTGATTGCTCAAAATAGTTCATAGACACCTAGCGCCAGCGGCTAACCTCAGAAACTTGTAGGCTGTATGCAACTTAGTGTGCATGTCAAATATCTGGTGTGTTGTGCAACCAAGCACGTTGTTTCATTCGGAGCTCCCTTAATTCTATAAAATATAATAGCGTGATATTAAGAGACATAAAATTGTAGGTTTTATAGGTAAACCGCTTCATTGCGACTTCGCCCGCGAAGCTGCGGGGCGTGGGAAGGGGCGAGAGCGGGGTACGTCAGGGGTACGGGCGGGTGTCTCGCCGCCGCGCGCACCCCGCCCGCTGCCCGCTCTCGCCTCCCTCTGCGCCCCGCCGCCCCGCAGGCGAGGTGTCAATGAAGCGGTCTACCTTTATATAAAGCTACATTTTTATTTATTTCATCACTACCATTCAAATATACTGTTGGAACCCAGAATTATAAATTAATCATGGCAAAGGTTTGTGATAAGTACTGGCTGAGAAGCCTTTAATAAAAAATATAATGAAATACCTGCGCAGAAGTGAGCAGCGCGTTGGCTGCGTCGGCGACCTTCGACCCTGCCTGGTCCAGCTCTGTTCCTGCCTCGCCACCGACGTCTGCAGCCAGTTGGTACACGCTGGCCAGCATTTGAGAGGCCTTTTCACAAGCCGCCGATGAAAGATCAATGATCTGAGGAAGTGGGTGTTAAAATGATTACGTTTATTAAGAAAATAATTTGCAAAATCTACTGATTGATGTGGAATCTAGAGTCCCTCTATGTATATAGAGGTACAGATTCCAGATTTTGTAAAGTACCTTACTAAATAAAGTAACCAGGTTTTACATATTACCCAAATTGAAAACTTATAACTTGATACTCCAATTTTGGGTGAAATTATGTGTTTAAAGTTTATTCATTCTAGCCATACATGACGAATAATAATTGATTTAAAAAAATTAAATGCTTTTAAATTACACTAATTTGAAATTATTTGTTTTTTGTATACATTTTTGTTGTTTTGTAATTTCAAATTACATTAATTTGATATTTGTTTAACATACCTCATGTTCTTTATCTTGGTTGGCGCGAGGATTAAACACGTAGAACAGTTTTCCTGAAGTCCTGGCGAGACCGGAAGCGGAATTGTTGAGAGCCTGCAAGGTATTTGTTTTATAAGTTAGGCTAATACAGAAAATTATCTGATATTTCGAAATAATGTGGTTGTTTTATACTAAAAGCCACCTGCAATGGGTATGCTCTTAATCTAGACTAAGTCAATAATGGCAAAGACAGAGTCTACTATGGAGTGAGCTCACCAAGAAGAAGCCTGTTTGTTCACTCTTCATTTGGTTGACGAAAATACAGTTGTCATTCTTAGAAAAAGGTCCTTTAAAATGATGACAACGCAATACAAAGGTCATCATCAAACTTGAAAATAAATTACCTCAACGCTTCCATTTTCGCTGGCCTCGCAAATCATTTTAGTGGCGTCACAAAGAGCCTTAAGGTCGCGCAGTAAGTCCGCCCGACTCTGTTCATCTTGGGTGGCGCTTAAAGCTTTTCCATCTACAAGAAGTAAAAACACAGTGATGTTAATATCCGTTAGCTTAGCAGTTATACATAAGCGCTGAGTTGTACACAACCCTACAGGGTGGTAATAGATTTAAAAAAATACAAGTCAAACTAAGTCGGTGTTTAGACGGGTGACCATTCCGACCATATAAGTGGCGTGGCATCTCCGTGCTTCGGAAGGCACGTTAAGCAGTTGGTCCCGGCTAATATCGGTTGATATTAGTCGTTAAGCCTAGTCAGAGGCCCTATGGGCGGTTTAATAAAGTCTGACAGCAAGGTTGGTCGCTTGCCCTGCAAACACTCCTCCGCCAATCCGCGCTGAGCCCGCGTGGTGGAGTATGGCTCATACTATAGGTAAACCGCTTCATTGAGACTTCGCCTGCGGGGTACAGGGGTGCGGGCGGAAAGACGAGAGCGGGGAATGTAAGGGGTGCGGGCGGCGGTGATACACAAGAGACGAAATTTGCCGTGACAGTTCTCAAGATATGTGACGTCAGTGGTCACAATAGTTGTCGTCAGTGTAGACACTTTATAAACATTACATAACATATTGGAAAAAAATATTCGATTCAATACAATTACACCAATAATTCACTCTTATTTAATTCTAAATATTACTATCCAAAATCGTGGATTTTGATCAATAAATAAAATGGAATTTTAAAATAAGATACATTTTTTGGCAAAATTAAAAACTTCAAATAACATTCCCTGGTAACTTTTGCGACTGTTTTGTTTGAGTGTATTATCGAGTTCATATTCATATCTAGTTTATATTCCACTGAGTTTAGGTCTATATTTTATTATATAATATTCGTATAAATTTAGAGCATTTATTTAAACACTGTTATTTAACAGTGTTCAAACGGTGGACTTAATGCTAGAATGATGTAAAATAGAATTTAAAAAAAACACGACAAAAATACAATAATATAGATTTTGTGTCCGAATATACTGCGACTCATCTTCAGACTTCAGTCAGACAGTATTCTCTTGTGTACTTCTGTCAAAGCGTCCGCAACTGTCAACAGATGCTATCGCTACCTGTGTAGCGAGCGTACTGAATTTTGAAAAGAATGTGCCTGCCGCCCGCACCTCTCACAAGCGCCGCTCTCGCCTCCCCCCGCGCCCCTGTACCCCGCAGGCGAGGTCTCAATTTCGCGGTTTACCTATACCTCACATTTGAGGTAAGGCCTTTGCCCAGCAGTGGGATGCTTACAGGCTAACTTTACTTTACTTTTTTACAAGTCAAACTCAATGATATAAATGAAGTAAATAAAAACAAACCTTTAACTATCTCAGGCATCAATTCAGTTATGGTGGCAACAGCTAGATCTGCCGTAGCGTAGTCCGGATTGTTGCGATCTGAAATATCAATGAGATGCAAGATTTTTGAAGTAGTTTTACCAAGACTTACTTTGCTATAAAACCAGAAACATTTTTCTTTCAAGTTAGTCTTTAACCTTTAATTTATGATAGGTACGACCAACTTTTTGCAGCGAAACAAATACGATTTATTGAGGATGCAGTGTTCAGCTATAAAGCACGTGTTTTACGTTGGTGTGTAGTAAGGCCGAAAAATGTATGATTTGTGACAGAAAAATAATGTGATTACTAGAATAAGATGAGTTATTTACTTACCAGAGCTAGCAGCAACGAGAGCAGCCAACGCGGCGTTTAGTTGCGCTACCCTCTGAGCGAGCTTCTTTTGCAGCTCATCGGCTGACGATTTGTCTAATGGAGCCCCGCTGGATAGAGCCTAAATTATACAGAAATCAATGTCACTATAGGTAAACCGCTTCGTTGTATACCTATAATTAAGTTGTATTTATTGTACAATCAATACCATATAAGTAATATCTGTGACAAATAAAAATAGGACAAAAAACCTGTTAAGCTTACTTCTTTAATTCATAGAAAAGTGAACGAAAGAGAGATTTTTATTCTTTGATAGTAAACACTTCATTTAAAAACATAGACATATAAAACATCCAAATATTAACGTTTTTAATGGTTGCTTATGTGAAGTACATCGTAACAATAAAACTAGCTTTCGAGAGAACTGGTTGAATTTGATAACGCAGTTTTTATATTATCATGCCAACGAAATTTTTCTAAAATATTATTGTGTTTAATTTCTAACTTACCTTCATAAGTTCATCTTCAGCTTCCTTCACTCTATTCTTGGCGCCACCGAGGGTCGTGATGAACTTTAATCTGTTTTCTCTCTTTATCCGCTCATCATCAGTTCCTTCATTAGCGGATCCTGTAAATTTATAAAGATTTTAACAGAAATCAATCTTGCTATTATTTGCTTATAGCTATGGTTACGATATTCAGAAATAAGATCACATCAGTTAATATATTTTTGTTTTAATAGTGTTTTGTCATTATACAAACTTAATAATACAAATTGCACTTGTAAAATGAAACTGTGTTAGACAAGGAATCGAACCCTGTATCTTACGCTATCCGGGCACATGCCTATACCACTCGGCCACTGACACATTGGCAAGCCTGTTGAATTTTGTAAGTGCTTTCTGAAACAGGTGCTTTTTACAAGTGCAATTTATATCACATCAGTTATTCTCAGTTTCTCACCATTCAGGCTAGCAAAGGCCGCTTTCAATCTATCCAGCGCCTTAGCCAAGTCTAAAGTGTGGTCTTTCAGGTCTTCGCCAATCTGTTTTCTAGATGGATCCTCTACTAATGGCTTCCATGTCGCTGCAAGGTGCTGTGCTGATGATGAGAGGGTTTCAGCTGCAGCTGTGAGTGCGCTCTGGCAGTGCGGCTCATGGATTGAAGGAGCTGTCACCTAGTCGAATAAAGGGTATATTTTAGTAAGCTTTAAAACCTCTTTTAACTTGATAGATAGAAATAAAAGTTTTTACTCAAGCAGATCAGGCGCAGGAGCAATTATAAATGTGTACTAATGTAACGGACATAGCCCTGCGAATCGGTAAGCTCAAGTGGCAGTGGGCAGGGCACATAGCGCAAAAAACTGATGGCCGTTGGGGCAGAAAAGTCCTAGATTGGAGACCCTTCGACGAAAGGCGCAGCGTAGGACGTTCATTGACAAGATGGACATATATGACCTTGTGAAAATCGCAGGATCACACTGGATGCAGACCGCTCACAACCGGTCGCTGTGGAAAACCGTGGGGGAGGCCTATGTTCAGCAGCGGACGTCCATTGTATAATAATGGTGATAATGATAACTCTAAGATGAATTGTGTAACTCGCCTGAATGTCTTTACGATCTTAGATTCAAATCCTTTTTGACAAAGGCCAATCTAACGTTATCAATATTGAACACCTACCGTAGCACAGGTCACCAAGTCTTTGGCAGCATCGGCGCACTTCTTGCCTGCAGCTCCCAGGGTCTCCACAGCGGCCCCGGGCGGCACTGCAGACGACAGCTCAACCGCTTTAGACACCAACTGAGATGTCTTCCGACCCACGTCCTTGGCTAGCTCGACGATATCATTGGGTTGGGTCTGCTTGCCTCCTCGCCTGAACGTGAATAGAAGCTTCTCTGATACGCGACCGTAGTCGTTTGCTGCTGATTGTATTTTCTGAAATTAAAGTAACTAATATGTTATACAGGATGTTATATGTATTTAAGTATTTATAGGAGACGAACCCGTCATAATCGTTGTCTGGTACTTCGTAACACAAGGAAGAAAATTCCTTACCACGAAACCAGACAATTGGTGTGTTGTCTGGCGCATATTTATTTATTTACTAGCTTTTGCCCGCGACTTCGTCCGCGTGGAATAGTGACTTCTTTCTCCCGTTTTTTACACATTTACCACTATATCTTTGCTCCTATTGGTCGTAACGTGATGTAATATAGCCTATAGCCTTCCTCGATAACTGGACTATCCAACACCAAAAAAATTATTCAATTCGAACTAGTAGTTTCGGAGATTATCGCGTTCAAACAAACAAACAAACAAACAAACTCTTCAGCTTTATAATATTAGTATAGATTAGTATAGATTTAAACCACTCCTATGTATGTTCCGCGATTTCTGATAGTTATCGAGTTATGTTTTTTTTATTTCATTGAAGACTTAACTTTGAACTATTTAAGAACATATTTTTGGTAGATGCTACAATCTACATCTTTGGATTTAATTTTCATAGCATTTTATAAACAAAACATTAATTGGGAACAAAATAAGAGACATTACAGAAAATTAAATCCGCAAGTAATAATTTGATTAATAACATTAAAATTACTTTATAAAACAGCTCTTTCTTTTGTCACTCTATCACTTTCTTCGCGCCGCCTGTATTTTTTCTGTTAAGACTTATAGTTGACTGGTAGATAATACTTTTAGCATTAAGTCCGCCATATGTACTGGTTATTTGAGCATGAAGTTTACAATAAAATAAATAAATCAAGAATTTGTACTCGTAGCTGAAGTTACCTCATGATCATCAGGGTCGGTGATGAGGCAGATCCTCTTGGCAGCGTCGCATAAGTCTCGTATCTGATCCAGCAAATCCTGTCTTGACTTGTCGTCTTTCACTCCGCTCAACATCATTGCATCTGTTTAACAAAACATTTATCATTTTAACAGTTTCTTCATCGTATCCTAATAAGAGGAACTCGCGCGCGGGGCGCGGGCGGCGCGGATACACCCGCCCGCGCCGCTCACATCACCCGCTCTCGCCTCCCCCCGCGCCCCGCCGCCCCGCAGGCGAGGTTGAAGCGGTTTACCTGATGATGAGTAAAAATTTGTTACCTTTGGTTAATTCTGGCAATAGCTCGTTGATGGTGTTCATTGATGTCACCGCTGCTGAGTAGTCCACATTCTTCGGATCTGACAGCAAAAAAAAACAAATAAAGTATGTATAAATTAAATAAAGAAAAGGTAGTGCAGGCTATTACATTTCATAGTAGTTCGTAATTTCGTATAATCTTGCATTAACACTGGTGGACAGTGAACGCTTATAGGCGTGATAACAATACCACTTTTTTTTACTAATAGATACGGGGTAAAATGTGATTTTAGTAAATGCAGGTATAAGAGGATTTTGGTATGACTGAAGATAAATTATGCTTATAACGTATATCTGTTTATACTTTACTAGCTTTTCCCGCGACTTCGTCCGCGTGGAATAGTGACTTCTTTCTCCCGTTTTTTACACATTTACCACTATATCTTTGCTCCTATTGGTGGTAGCGTGATGTAATATAGCCTATAGCCTTCCTCGATAACTGGACTATCCAACACAAAAAGAATTATTCAATTCGAACTAGTAGTTTCGGAGATTAGCGCGTTCAAACAAACAAACAAACAAACAAACAAACTCTTCAGCTTTATAATATTAGTATAGAGTATAGATTAATACCAAAAACAAAAAAAAAGACATGCAACATAAAAAAAAAGAGTTACATATTCATAAACGTGTATCTTGTAATTGAATTAAAGCGCTGTGGTTTATCTTTCACACTCACCCGAATAAGCCATGAGGTAGAGTGCGACAGCGGCGTTCAGCTTGCCCATCTTGTCTTGTGCCGCTTTCTCCACTTCTTTCACCGCTGATGCATCCAGGATTGGACCTTCGTAGCTCTGAATAGTAAGTTGGGTGGATAAGTCAATGGGAATATGAGAGTTGTGACGAACAGTATACAAATACAACAAGTCGCACTTGTAAATAGCAACTGTGGCAATCAAGAAATCGAAGCCTGTGTCTTACGCTATCCGGGCGCATGCTTGCCTTTACCACTCAGCTACCGACAAATTAGCAAGCCTTTTGAATTGTGCAAGTGCTTTCTTTCATGCGTAGTGCAAAACTCTATAGCAAACGCATAAAAATTGTATTGAGAATTATTACAGCTGTTTACTACTTATCTGAATGAATAAATAATGATTAATGAAAATTAAACATAAAACCCAGATAACTGAAGTACAACAAAAATACATGCACCAAAGATATAAAAACATAGTACAATTTCCTCATCTTACCTAATTACAACGCAAAATCTTTTTCTTTTTTTTTGTAAGAAGCATGCAAAAATTATACCCAGTCTTATCTAGACAAATATTACATGCATAAGAAGTTCTCAGCCCACCAAACTAATATTAAAACACTTAAAAAGAATTAAAGCGAAAGAGACAGAATACACCAAACCAACCTGCTCCAGCCCAGCTTTACTCTTGTCTATGTTTGCGCAAGCGACCTGCGCGGCGGCCATGACAGACGCGCGTCGGAGCGTCGCGTGCATTTTGTCGTCTTGTATGAAGCTGTTGCGAGACCGCTGGTGTCGAGGGTTACGGGAAGGATTAGTACACGCCCACACCGTGAACAAGATGCAAATGGAAGCCACATTGATGTAGAAAACTTGTTTGGAAACGTTCACAAGGAACAATAAAATGCTTGCTGAAAATTTACTTCGATAGTGAGCTTATAATTTTATTAGCGTTTTTAACAAGATTTTTTACATGAATGCGGCCTCGAAACTAAATGAAATATTTATTGGTAAAATTATTTGCCATTTAAAAATTACCCAAGTTTAACTTTATACACCCAAACCTTTTTTACTAACCCATGCAAAATGTTTTTATAGGAGCAAATAAATAGAATCATTCCTCTAAGAAGAAAGAGTATTTCAGTATCCTCTAAAATATACAAACATAACCTTACATGCAAAAATGGAAAAACTCTTACCCGACATAGGTCTCCTCTCTTAATAGTTCTGGGGTCGAGAGAGAAGTACATCTGAGTGGACAAATCTGCTATCCTCTTGGCTGCTTCTTCGCCTTCTTCTAGCTTCTAGAAGATTAACATAATTTGAAGTACAGACATTCATACATCAAACAATCAAAATTATATCCAGCCTTAAAGGCTTTGACACACTGGATGCGTTCTGTGGTCTGGCAAATAGAAACGCTGCCCCATTCCCGTCAATTTCTAATGGACCTGACCGCAGAACGCATCCCGTGTGTCAAATCCTTAAAGTTTGTTTTACTTTGTTTGGCGAACATTGTTTAGAATCTTGAATTTTTTTTTGTACGACTTAAAAGGATTAGGTTATTAATTAAACTACATGTTTTTGTATATATGCTACCTCATACGTCAGTAATTTGTAGACCTATTTGAAATAGTCAAGTTGACTAAACATGTGTCGCCAGCTAAACTAAACGCTAAAACGTTGCAATATTTGAACAAATCGTCGTAGTCATAGACAAATAAGAGCGCGTCTATGGTCGTAGTGATCATGGGGACTACCCGTCGGTTCTTTGTTAAATAACAAACGGAAGTTTAAAAAGTAAAAATGTAGAACTTACAACATTACTGCCGAATATAGCTTCTGAAAGCGCTTTCATAGCGTCAGACAGCTCTTTGAGTTCATTTAGCAGTTTCTTCTTCGCATCTTCAGTTGGTTGTTGTGCAGCAGACTCGTGTACTCCTGAAATACAGGATAATAATAATAATAAATATTTACTTTATTGCACACCATAAACAATAAATAATACAGAAACATCTTAAATATTAAATAGGAGTACAATTCAGGCTTATTGCTTGAAGCAATTTCTTCTAGACAATACAAGACGGATATAATTTAAAGCCCTTCTTGCATACTCATTTTTAATGCGATGCTAAAGTTTCTCTAAAGAATATGTCCTAAGCATCTTTAAGGCAAGAGTGAATAAGCTGCTACTGAGCATATGCCACCACTCCTAAAATCAGGAGTGATTGAAGTCAAATATCTGTTTACCCATGAATTAATTAAATAAAAGTCTTCTGCAGAAGTTTTTTTTAAGTTTATTCACTACCATAATTTGAAGTTCAGTTCCTTAATATAAGGTCAAAAATCAATCAACAATCTAGATTATGTTTGTTTTCGTATTAAAAGTTGAAAAAAGTCGAAATATACGAATAATTTGATGGGCTTATCTACCTTGCAAAGAAAAAAGACAAGACGACAGACCGTTTATTTGCTATTAATTTCTTTGATGTAACCAGAGACTCTTATCCCTAAGAAAAAACAATAATATACCTTTTTCTATACTCGGCATGTCTCCTGCCATAGTTTGTATGAGATGTCGCGCTTCTTCTATTTTACCATCATTCAGTTCTGTAAAAACAACCATACATTTATAAATAAATATAAATATTGAACACCAATCACGTACATTGCTCTGCACCCAATGTATGTAGCTATGCACTTGTTTTATGGAACTCAAACTCCGTACCTCTGAAAATACCCCACAAGGCACCCTCTGAAAATCAGTGTCGTGGCACGCGCATCTTGCTGCCACGATTAATGCTGAGAGGGTGCCTTTTCGGCTCATTCTCGATGTTAATGTAAATAAGTGTGTGTCTGTTTATTGTATATGTGTTTACGAGTCAGTGTATTGTATATGTGTTTGTGAGTCGAATAAATGTATTTTCTTTCTTTCATATTTTTTCATATCTTGTTCTGAACAATACTTACGAGTCAAATAAGCGACGACTTTGACAGAGTTGGAGTTGAGGCGGTTGAGTTTCCTTACAAAATCGAGAGACATGTCCTTGCGCATGGGAACTTCACCAACCTGAAATGATGGATATACAGTTATCACTTTCCAAATAGGTGTGATATTTTTTAATCACGATGATGGTGTGCGATTCAATTGTTTCTTACCAATACATTTTGATGGTTGCTTCCTTTGCCAGTGACGACTATTTGTTGGACTGTCATTATTTGTGTCCCCTGTGAGATTTGTTGACCTATAAGACAAAAAATAAAAATATATGATAAGGGGTATTGTATTGCTTTTATTTATTTATGGTTAAAGTCAGACTACCAGACTATAATTTGTATGATTTTTTTTCAACTTTAACTTCAACATTATTTTGAAAATAATAATCATGTACTTAAGACTTAGTAAACTTTAAGGTATCCCACCTGGCTCGTAGGATATTATTTTGCTCGGCCCCACAAATGTTTCTTCCACTAAGGCTTTAGAGTTGTGTTGCACGTGCTCCATTACTTGTGCCCTATAAAAACAAAACAGAAAAGTCATGTAATAACTCTTACAAGTTTATCTAGATGCAAATACCAACAAACAGACACCAGCATCCAGTCGAGTAAGCTAGTAGTTTTTTTAGTCGGCCCCCTGCCTTTCCCGACAGATTGCACATAGGCTGGATTTAGCACCAACTGAGCACAATTTATCCTTGTGGCGTCCTCGAGACATACATTCTTCTAGTCTTATAAACAAAGCACATTTCAAAACGTAGATGCACGGCAGCGTTAAGAGTTAAAAAGAGAAAGGTAGAGAGAGAGAGAGAGAGAGAGAGATAGAGAGAGCGTTAGAATGTTACAATCTAGCTATCAATCAATCAGTATCGATGTATGAATGGATGAATGAATGAATGATTTACTTATTGAATGATTTGACACACAAGAGGATCTATTATAAAAAAGCAAGGACAATAAAAAAAACAAAATATATCACAATAAATTAGACGGAACAAAAACATAAAGCCTCAAAGTGTGCCAAAAAGCTCAGTATAAGTCGTGACAGCAGATGGTAAGCATGCCACGACACTGATTTTCAGCGGGAACCTTGCTTGGTGCTGGGTGTAAACACACACTTGAGGGAATAAAAATAAACAATTAAAATTAACTATTACATAAATAAATATGTAAATAATATTAATATAAATTCAGATTAAAAATTACAACGTAATAATGATATACATTTCACTTGTAAAAAGCAACTGTGACTCTGTGACAGACGAGGGCGTATGCCTATACCACTCGGCCACCGTCACATTAACAAGCCTGTTGAATTTAGCAAGTGCCTTTTAACGCGTAGGCTGCGTGCCCTTCATCACTGTTGTGAGATTCCTCGTCTGTCACAGAGTCACAGTTCCTTTTTACAAGTGAAATTTATATCATTAAGTTTGTATAGTGACAAAACACTATAAAAACAAAAATCAACTAAAAATTACAATTCTCGATCATTGAATTCGATGTCTCACCTGGAAGCCCCAACGTATTCCTCCTCAGTGACATGGCTCTCGGTGGACTCGGCATGCCATTTAGCCTCCAACCGTCGGCGGATGAGGTCGATGTAGCCCTGCAGGATGTCGCGGATGCGGTGGGCGTCGTTAGTCTTAACGCTGTACTCTTTGTCACTAAAAAAATTAAAATAAAAATAAAAAGAGAAATTTTGATGAATGGAGTCAACATTGAGATACTAGTACAAAAATACTAAACGTGCCTTTTGGATTCGTGGGTTATCCTCGATTACACCAAGACCCCATCATTAGATCGGGATTTGGCCACAATGGGATCAACAAGACGGTAAAACCACTTAGTAGGTGAAATAAATTTTGAAATCGGTCCACAAATGACTGAGATATGAGGTAACATACATACAAAAAAACATATAGTCGAATTGATAACCTCCTCCTTTTTGAAGTCCATTAATAAATAATTAATTATTTAACTTGATTGCACAACATAAGGTGGAATCAACGCCAAATGGCATTCTCCGTTATATTATTCTCCTTGCTAGCTATCCCCGCTTATAATTATGAATTTCAAAAATTGGACTACCATAATAATATTTTACATATCCAATGAAATAGCCGGTGTTTGGAAATACGCACATTTAAAATTACTTTCGGGATTTTTTGAAATTATTCTAAAAGTAAGGTAGAGAATGGCATATGGTATTAAGTCCACATTTAGTTTTTTTCGTTTTGCAATAAACTCCATAGATGTACAAATAATTGCTAAATTTTAATATAATTTTGATATAAAATAAAGTATAAAGAACCTCACCTGTAGTCTCCGAAGTTAAGTGTAAATGTTTCAGCCTTGCCCGCGTGGTATGTCTTGACTTGTGTGAGTGGCCATACCTGTAGAAACATCAGAACATAAGTAATGATATCAATAAATAAATAATAATACTAAATATTGGACACCAATCTTAATACTCAATACTTTATTGCTCCATACATCGATTGCTCTGATCCCAAAGCAAATAGCTAATGCATTTGTTTTATGGAAATATAAATTGGAAACAAAGGTGGTACAAAACACCCAGACCAGAGACAATATAGAGATTTCTACATTGTCCTGACCGAGAATAGAACCCGAGCGGCGACGCCTTGAATGATTCGCTATTACACCGCAAAGGTTGTCGATATTGTTCAAAAGGTATTTGTGTCAAATAAATAAATAAATTTAAATCAAGTTTTTACCTGAAGGATTTCTTTGGTGACCTCGTCCAATCGAAGAATCGACTCTGCATTGATGCCGAGAAGTCGCGGTACCAGCTTCTTTTTACCCTTTTGTTTCTCCTGCCAAAGTGGAACATCGCCATGAGAAAGATTTAATACCATCACATGGGAAACCGGACAACTGAACTGGCTTACTGAATCAAATACTTTAAGCTCCTAAAAGTTTATTGGCTGCAATACCGATGAAAATAAGCTTTCCGGCAATATTCAAATTGTAGGGTATTTCGAGCATTATCAATGAACAACTACTTATAAATTGGTTGTATAATTAAAAAAATATTTTTTATTCGGACTAGATATGAGCGAAGGAACGAGAGTGCCCTCGTGTATTGTGCGCACACCTGAGCACTATAATATGTCCCGCGAATTCGACCAGTTGTCGAATTACGACATAATTTCCCTGTTGAACATTGAGTGGAGTTCATAAACGCTGAGACAAAATTTTTGTTTTCGTGTCTTGATTGAGAAGTTTTTTAAATAAGTTTTAACTAATATTTTTTTTTTCAAGATACACAAGTTTAAATAATGTTTGATGCAGCAGAAAGTCAGACGATTGAACTTATCGAGGCAAAATGTAAACAAAAACATTGCGATTGCTTCAGACTGACCGCAAGAAGACGTTACAATCTCTAATAACATACCTTGACCAGGAAGAAAGTGACACCATAAGTAGGCAGATCTCTCGCTGTCTTCGTGTAGAGGTACTTGGCGTCGATGGGGCTGAGCCCCTGGTGCTTGCGGTGCTCTTTGAGGATCTTCTTCTCTACGCCCCAGGAACCAGAGTACTGCTCCGGGAGGTATTCGTTTAGGCTGTTAGACAATTGATGTTTTTGTTGTGAATGCAGTCGTTTGCAGCGAATTCACCCGACAAAGTATAGTATTTTCGGTATGAACTTACATCTTCCTTTTTACCGCCACCCTTGCTTCGGAGACAAATTTTTTTCCTATGGCTTTTTCATAAACAATAAACCTCAGGGTGCCAATTCTTGTGCAGATCGAATTCGAAAAAAGTCACCGATCGAGTTTTCTTTGCCGAATTAAAAAGTTTTTCATTTCTGAGGGGCGAGATTTCTATGCATTTCGATTACTTCCGTGCAGTTTTTAACGTGTGGATATACTTATTATTTGTTTTTTTTTGGTAAAAGGGTTGAACTCGTAATAGAATTACCACACGAAAAAACTCCGATTGACGCGAAAATCTAGCTAGGCCTAGGAAACCTAATACTTTTGCATTGATAAAATAGTAGACAAGATAAACTTGCTTTATTCGTTTTTTTTTTATATTAAAAATTAGTTACAGTTAATTTATTTTCGTCAAACTAAGTCTTAAGTTGTAAAAACACAGGTAGGTTTTTATATAAACTCACTTTTCTATTAATCCAGGCTTGTGTTTGTCCTCTTGGAAGTCGCCATAATGAACCTGACACTGGATACCCGCGAATTCCACCGCTGAAACAAGAAATAGACCTAAGTTATTTACAATAATAATTTTAGCGCTAAGACGACTTTATGTTCATCTTCGTTAAATATTTTCTTCTGGCAGCAGAGTTTAAGTATAATTTTATAAAGTTATTTCGCTTTAAATTTCCTCTAAGCTAAGAGTTTGAGTACCTACCTACTTGCTGCTTTTCTACACATAAAGCGCTAGCCTAAACGCTAACACAGACTTTCGCGCCATATTTGTATGTAAGGAAACCGTATTTACATTTTCTACCTAAATATCCGCACAAGATTGGAATCACGTTTCGTGATTGAAATAAATAACTTTTTTTGTAGCATTATAACTGGCAGGAATGAATACAGCCTCACATTTTAAAACAGTATTCTACATTCGAATTTGGAAAAATCGGCAGTTCGGCACACGATTTGACAGTCCGATTCGACCCCGCGTCGTTGCCAGCCCGCCGCGTCGTGTGACGTCACGCGCATAAGGCGCGCTCTACATTGGAGGAAAACTCGAGAAGAAAGTATTATCTGCATCGCATTTATTTATGCTACATGGTTTTTTTATGCTACACGTAGGGGAAAGTGCCCTAAATACTGAAGATTATAGGAATCGTAAAGCGGTTAGCAGGTTAGGTTACCTACCTACCAAGTTTCAACTGTTTGAAGCTATTATTTTCAGAATAACGTGGCTGTGACACACGGATGGACGGACGGAGACAGACAGACAGACTTGTCGAAGCTATAAGGGTCGACTGACAGAGTGTGGCACTAAGTTCGCAAATCATATTATGCAGGCCAGTTTACATAAATTAATTTAGAAAGGGGTAAAAATTGATTCATATTTTAAATCAAGTTCACATTTTATAACTTTAAAATGAAATGCATAATCCTGATTCCATCTACACGCAAACCACGCTCTATGTGACCACACCCTAACAGCGATCGATCGTCGACGCGACGCAACGACCGGCACTGCCCGACTCAGTCGTTCCCCGGTCGCGCTGCAGCCATGCTCAGCGACCGACTAGACGTTAAACTCATCAGCTTAGTCCGAGACATGCCGGTCTTGTACGATGTGAACCATCCCAAGTATATGGACTTCAACGCAAGGGAAGTCGCGTGGCAAAGAATAGGAGACGAGATGAAGAGGCCGGGTGAGTTTTTCGTTTACATTTGGCGATAACGATTGTTTAGTGGTAGAGAGGTACCGCGTGTAACTCGAACGGTTATCACTTGACCAACAATTGTATTGTTTTGTTGTTGTTGGTGCTTTAAATCATCATGCAGATAGATGAGTAGGTAAAGATTTCATTATGTGAATAAGGTACATGGGTACTACTAATTACAGAAAACAATACCTAAAAAAACTATGTTATTTATTTTTACTTAAAGCCAAAAATAAATGATAAATACTCTTTAATGTTTTTTTTATGTTTATCAATTAGAACAAGTTCAGTTTTCGAAACATCGAGATCAAATTATAAATCTTATCCACAGCCGGCGACTGCAAAGTCAGATGGATAAACATCCGGGACGTCAACCGGAGAATACTAAAGAAGAATCTCACAAACCCTCGCTCGCCTCAGAGAGCGTACAAGTACGAATCCGAGCTGGCGTTCATGAAGCCCTTCTACAAAGACGTGGTGGTTCCTCCCGACTACGCAGAGGATGACAAGGGCCAATGGGACGACGGTGACAACGAACACTGCGACCCACCGGTAGACACAGACGACTCAGAAACCTCCACCAAAAAAGTCACAAAGACCACAAAAAAATCTAAGAAGAGAAAGAAGTGGGACTACGATGAGGATGAGAAACCTTTATCCACAATCAATGACACTCCGTCTACGTCTGATTTTGATCCTGCAGATCCAGTTGACGCGTTTCTTTTGAGCATTGGGGCAACTTTGAAGACGTTTTCGCCGTACCACCTCAATTTGGCGAAGAGCAAAATTTTTGCAGTCGTACAAGAACACGATTTGCAACAGATCGTACAAAAATCTAGCGATGTGAAGTCAACAGATAATATGTATATGGAATGAACACAATAATAATCTTATATTATTTAAGTAATACATTAATAAATAGTTGAAAAAGTGGCAGTTAATGTGTAATGTATGTTAAATAATGTTATTGTAAGTTATGTGGTTTCTTATTATGTAAGTATGTTCAGAAAAAAATATATAAGAGTTCCTTGATTTGTAAGTGATGTAGTTTATTGTTATTTACTTCATGTCATAGCATAGCATAATAATGAAATCAACAGGTTATTTCTGGGTGAGCTAGCTTCGAGTCTGTCTCCGCCACGCTTAGCCTAGGTAAGTGGAAAGCCAGAGTTATTTCTTATGATGGATAAACGAGCGGAGGTCGTATTACCATTCTTTACTTTCTTCTTAATTCATCAATTAGTAGTCGTCATGATTACGGCCTGTTCATTGTTTCATACGAAATATTTTTTTCCGAATTTAAATTATTTGTTATTTGTCGATGGTAAAACAGCCCCTTACTATGTTTGTGAAATTTATAAACATTTTCATTAATCGTTCGAATGCATCAGAATATTCATTCGAGTACCCGTAGTACCGCTGCGGTCGTGTGTGTATCGTACATCGAACCCGTATCGTGTTGTCGTGTCGTAGTGTGCGTGCGCCCAGACAGGGTCCATTTTATTACTACATGAACTTATGTGACAAGATTCGATTTTAAAGGTAGGCCAGCGTTTCTTTCTTTCTTGCTATAATCATTATGAAATTAAGGAATGATAGGAAGTTATGTCTTATGTTTATGTTTATTTGTTAAGTTGTTGTTTATTTTATTTATTGAGAAAACCAACAGCTTACAAATAAGTTGCACAAAATAGTAAGTTCTTAAAGAAATGTTCAACGTCTTATGAAAACAATAAATGGTATCGAAAATAACAAAATTAGCGCCTACAGGCGTGAAAACAATAAAACATCTATTGTGTTTGGCTGGAAGTGTCCCGGAACGTGTTAAAGATCACTTTATTAGGACACTATTACACAAAGCGAAATACTGCCGTATCTAATTATTCGATCTCAGATAGGTTTTTTTGTAATGTACTGGCGTTTGTACTTTTAAATACTACAGTATGTATGTATGTAGTAGGGGAGTAAGTGTTCACTATCTCATCATAGCATGGAGTATGGATGGAGTTGGCATCGTACGTGCCCCGTTACCGAATGCGACGTTGCCACTCCGCGCACGAGACGAGGCCGACGCGATCCCGCCACGCCGTCAGTACTCACGGAGCTCGTACGTGAACCGCACGATTTTTTGTGATTTATTCTGCTCAATATAGACCCGAAAAATACACAGTTTTTCTTATTTTGTTTGAAGTTAAGTGCTTTTCTTTACTTTGGATACAAATTGTTGTTGGATAAAGTTTATTTGGTACAAAATGCCGCTGCCGTTTAACAAATCTTTAGACTTGAAACTTATCAATTTAGTGAAAGAAAATCCAATAATTTACAACACGAAACATCCAAAACATTCAGATTCCGACTGTCGTGAAGTCATTTGGCAGAAAATCGGTGATTTACTAAGCAGACCAGGTAAGCTTTATACTTATTTACACTCTTTATTACAAAGCAGTAGGGTTCACAACAGTATGAACATTCCATTCTGTTGTGAACCCTTCTTTGTGCCAACCAGTCTTTGTGGCTGAAACTTGTTATTTTGTCGTCTTTATTACAATGGCTTAAGGTTCAGATTAGTAAATGCTGTGATTCAAGACATTAATATTGGTCTTAATTGTACTTCGACGACCGATCCGTTGACGATGACTCAGTAATGATATATCATTATCAATTTAATAACAAGCCAAGTTAGTACGCATATAATACATTAGGAAACATATCAAGGGCTTCAATGTCTTCATAGTATAGTAAACCATAGACTTATATATGAAGTCTAAAGATGGACTTAATGCAAAAAACATTATCTCCCAGTCATATCTTTAGGTCAAGCAGAAAGATCTCGCAGTCTCACATTACGTTCATGCAGAAATATTGTAAGTGTATGGCTCCACCGTAACATATTTACCTCTGAGCTAACTTGCACTTTAAGGCGCGTGAGTCACGGCCGTCGCCAAATAAAACTTGTGAATTTGTTTATTTTAATTAAGTATCGCATAATCACGCCGTACCGTCGGTGCAGGTAAATTATTCAATGTTCTTGCAGTGACCACAAATTGTATTTTCCAGGATCTGTCTGCAAGTCGCGCTGGATCAACATTCGCGATCAGCAGCGTCGAAAATTCAAGGAGCGAATGAAAAATCCGAACCAACACGTACACAGCTACAAATACGAGGCGGAACTGTCGTTCATGAACCAACATTTTAGGGAGGTGGGCGACGTCAGCGAAGATACTATGACGGAATATCTGGAAGACGAGGTGGAAATGCCAGCTGAAGTCTTCATTGACGACCACTTTGAGAATCAGGACACGAAAAGCTTATCCATATTCAAATCTAAACTTGACGAACCTAGGCATTTTAACGAAGTCTTAGACCTAAGTTCGGCGGATCCTTTAGACGTGTTCTTAATGACAATTGGAACGACTTTAAGGAAGTTCACTCCGTATTATCTAAATCAGGCCAAGTCGAAGATATTTCAGGTAGTGCAAGATTATGAATTACAGCAAATTGTTAATAAAGATGAAAAGCCTCGGAACAGTGATAGTTCTGTTAAATAGACGATTTTAGGTCAATTAGGAATACATGATTTAGTATTTTTTAGGCATTATAAAAATAAGAACTTATGTCTAAGTTGGTTTTCAATAAAATATCAAAAACGTACATGCTATTTTATTCATATCCCGATCACGAGTCATTTCATAGCACGTAAGTATAGATACGTAGATACAAATGTATTAGCATATCAAAACTATTTTGAGCTTTTTCATAGAAATAAATCGTAAGTAGTTATTAGAATGATTATATTATATTCCATTTTTTACAGAGTGTCAATTTCAGTCTATGCAGTACTAACAGAGGTGATTCTATCGGTAAACCAGATTACGAATCACGCAAAAAAAACTTGAACAGCTGTTAATGCGGATATTTATAATTTTTTTACAACTCTGTAGTCTATAATCTTCTTATTCTTCTTCTTTATCTATCTGTATATCACTTTTATTTTACAACGGGTGGACTGTTTTTGATAATTTTTACTTTGTTGCATTTGTCTTGGCTCCGAAAAAGATAATTATCATAAAACGTTGTCAGGACGGGCGCAAAACGAAGATCGCTGGGTCCGCTACATAAAATAAAGTCTTTTTAGTTACTCCACTTATGACCCGAGAACGGCTGGACCGGTTTTCATGATTTTTACTTTGTTAGAATCGTCGCTGCCCCCCATAGGACATAGAGGGGAAACGATGTCCGCCGGAATCGCTAGTCACAAATAAAACAAAGAAAAGAAAGCCACTCACCTTGGTCCTCTGTGACCGGATGCCGTCCCTCCAAGATGGCGTCCCTGGCCTGCACGTACAGCAGGTTCAGCTGCACCGGGTCGCGCGCGTCCACCTTCCGGTCGGAGTAGAACAGCCTTCGCTTGAGGAGTAGCGGCTTGTCTCCCGCCCCGAGTTCCCGGAGGGTGGACTTTTGTTCTAGCCATTCCACTGAAAAGAGACATGGGTAAGTAAAGAAAGCTTGTGTCCCTAAGAAGGTTAACATTTCTTATGCAATTTAACGACGCATTATTAATACTGCCTCTATGGTGCAGCGGTTAGAGGGCCGCATTTAAAGCGACGGCAGCGCCAGTTCCTAGGTTCGATCCCCGGGTCGGGCCAAAAATATGTACTTTGGAGGATGTAGGAAATTGGCGGTGTTTCACCCCCGTGCCTCGGCAACCACATAAAGCCGTTGGTCCTGCGCCTGATCTCTCTCCGGTATTGTCAGATTGCTGTCCCATCGGACTAAGACTATTGCGCACGCACGTGTGCAATATAATATGTCCCACGCAGTCGGTTAGTCGTTGTGACTGCAATGGCCACCGTAGTCGAAATCTACCAGGGGGACTATTATTATTTCTTGTATGTACACACTACGCCACACTTTACATTGAGGGACTTTTAAACTTAACTGAAAGGCGTGGACAGTACATAATTGTAACATAGATCGAGGGTGTAGGGTATCGTTCTTTTGACTAAACAATAGGCGCGCTGTGGTTAGTTACATTGTTAATGACAGAGTGAATTTCACTTCATAGAACAGTTTCAGTCATAGAGTGTGGGACGTGGTATTATCTTAGGTTGAGAAAATTAGAATAACAGTAGCTACTGACCATTGTCATCAGTCTTAATCTTCTTGCTGAGCTGTTCCAACTTGGCGTCCCTTTCTTTCTTCTGCGGGTTGCGCTTGAGAGTCAGCGTGCCCGTGCCGGCTGGCGGCTTGTTCTCATCAGATTCGTCGCGGTCGTGGCACTGGGGAAGATAAAGGAGTCAGAAAAGATGTTGACAAGTCACTTACATGTATTTTACTCGTAACTTCACCTTCCTTTACCTGTCGGTTTTCGCACTTTATTTAATTGATCATTCAATGTGTCATAATTTGAATACTTGGTCAAATCACGGGGCCAGATGTGTTTATGAACATTCTTTTATCATTCTTTTGTTTACGCAACCGCCGGCGGCCTAACGATCCGTGATCGTTTAAACTACCTAGTTCTGTTATTTCAGTTGTAACACAATCATAATTTAAAAGCAGAACTAAGACAGCTTTCGCTTAGGTCCAAATGTGCAAAAATTCAATCAATATAACTATTTCTTAAATAGTAAAATTGGCCCGGTTGAAGTGTCTTTATCTGTAGGTTCCGAATAAAATAAATAAGCATTTGAAAAGCCTCACCAATCCATACTCGTCGTGGTTCGTGATGCCGAGTCTCGCGCAGATGTCTGCCATGAGCTCTTCCACCGTTTTTGATTCGTCCACTTGCAGAGTTCGCACAGAACCTGGTGAAATAAGGGAACTTATACTATTGATGAGAAATATTTATATATAGCCTCTAATGATGAGAGCATTTAAAAACTAGCTTGGACAGCAGTTCAACAGGAGTTTGACGCTTTAGTATGATGGCAAATAAAAAAAAATAGCAGCCCCCGAGACTGCTTCCGCGGGTTTTGAGTTTACTCCCTCCCGTCCCGTAGCAGCGTGATGTTTTATAGCCTAAAGCCTTTTTTGATAAATAAGCTATTCTAATCGGTTCAGTAGTTTCTGCGGTTAGGGCTTTCAAACAAACAAGCAAACTCTACAGCTTTATTATATTAAGTTCGTATTGATGAAATGAGGGGAACATTTATGTTGAATTCTCGATATTGATAAGTTGTATTGTCAGACGTTTATAATGACCTGAACTGAACTACACAAATGAACTACTATTAGATCATTCAGTACAGACATACATTTCCAGGTTTCTTACCATCCAACAGCCTAACTCGAAGGTTCCTCATCCTGCAGAGGTAGTGGAGCTGGTCTCCATCCCTCAGCATGTAGTAGTCCAGCTGTCGGTGACCTTCCAGCCAGATGCCGGATCGCTCGTCATCAGCTGATGTCAGGAATAGACCGTATACTGAGGAAAGAATACGTATTGAATTAGTCGCTATTTGATACTAATTGACGACGCGTTTGGTGTAGTGGTTAACTACGAACATTTGCACCTAAGTCATGGGTTTATATATATTTAAGTATTTATGGGAGAAGCCCCCGTCATAATCGTTGTCTGGTATTCGTAACACAAGAAATAGAATAGAATAGAATAATTTTTATTTGCATTAAAAGAAAGAAAATTCCTTACTTCGAAACCAAGACAATTGGTGTTTTATCTGGCGTATAATTATATTAATTTTATTTTTAGGGACTAAATATTGGAATGAAAACGAAATATAGGAGTTGAGATTGATAAAATAAAACTTGACCAGAGGTCATAAGTCTCAGTCATGTCCTGTGCCTTTGTGGTAATAGTGAAACAGTATTAAATAATGTATTTTCACCTTTCCCGTCGTCCCCGGTGAGTATCTTCTCCTTGACTTGCGCCTGCGCCGCGGCCACGGTGGCCGTGGACTCGAACTTCAGCGTCCTGGTCACCGCGCCCTCGTCCAGCACTATCTTCAGAGATAGAGGCGCCATCGCTCATGGAATTCGCTGAGAATATAAAATAGTAATTAACATTGCTATAAAGACAAAAAAAACTAATGTGTGCTACGAATTCTTTCAGTGTCTGTTTTTATTCTGGCCGTTTTTATTCGTAGCACTTGACATCTGCACCTGGGGCATTATTTTTGAATCATTCGCGTCGATATGGCGTATGAAACTTTGATTAGTTTTTTTTATTTTCGAGTGAAAATTAGTTGAAATCCGCACGATAGCAATTAAAAAATAAATATTTTTTTTAGTATTGTGATTTTAGTTGCCTTTCAAACGAAAATCACTCGTAATATTTATTTTATTTTATTTTTATTTGTAAGGATAACCAGGGTTTACAAATAATTAGTAAGCTACAAGTTATACAATTTTTAAATCACTTATTGGTAATCACAAGTAGTAACAAATTAAAAAAAACGAACGCACAAATCGAACACAATTACAATATTGAAGCAAGTGATTCAAAAATAGGGCCTCTTGTCTCATAGGGCGAGATCTTTATATTTAGAAGTAATCAGTAACCAATTTAACACAAACCTAACAGTTAGTTGTACATACGAGTATATGTAGTTGTAATACTTGCTTAGATAGTTCTGAGTCACGTAAAAATATTAACATCTTCGGAAGAATCAATAAATCTAACGTGTTCTTAGTCATCATGACGATCATCATTGAAAACATCTGTATTTAATTGAAAAGATTCCGAGAACGGATGGAAATATTCTGACAACTCGTTCTAATGATAAATACGTGATTGTTCACTAGACTATTCGGTTTCTTGTCGAAAGAACCTAATAATTATAAAGGTGCATACATATATGAAGCTCAATATAAATGTGCACTTAAAATACGGTGTTTTCAGATATAAGTGATGCGGTATGGTATGGGTTCAATGAACACAACAACATTCGCGAAGTATCTTCCAATCGAATTATGGTTAAAGGTTACAACAATTTCAATTTAAAGTTATCTGCAAGTTTAATTTATTAAAATGACTCACTCATCGTTATCAATTCGACTTTCCTTTTCAATCTTAGACTCATGCCTTAACGTATGTAAGTATTTCTGAATAAAACTAGGTACTACAGTCACCGTCAGATATTTTGTAGCAAAAAAGGTGATCACATACTTCTGAACAGTTAAAATATCAATAAGTTTCATACACAAGCTACCATTAATATCTGAACATTATTTACTTTATTAAACAAAGCAAATCCTAGTTAATAACTGATCAGAAACTGCTTAGATATTAAACGAACGGACGAAGTAATCGCTGTTTCCTAAGTATTCCTTGATCAATACTTTTAAATTTAGCTACACATACTTACTTACAGGTAAATTGTGAGTTCTATAGAAAAGTGATTCAACGGCTATTTTCCGTTGATGATGATAACATACAAAATCACTTATTCGTAGCTGGCCATCAATGTTCGAATGAAATGTAGACTAGAAAACTCGTCATCAACTATGGATTAACGTTTGCATTCTTTCCTATCATAACGATTAGGTAAGTAAAAGGTAAATGTTTAAGATATGAGCAGGGGACGTTTTACCTGAGTCATGTTATGTATCTCGTTTATCTTTAATCACTTTTGTCACTATGCTTTAAAGAAGAAAGATTACGACATCATTGTTATTGTACATTTCCTCTAAACGATTTATTATTTTGTATTTTACCTATGTGATGTAAAGTTATCTATATATTTACGACCAAAATCTTAAAGAATATGCAAGTTGTAAAGCTCTAGCGCCTTGAATTAAAATAGTACATTCATACGATAAAAGAATGCTAGCCAACCAGCTGCTACGATTTCCATAAGACATAATTTTGATTGCTTTAATTTGTAAACAATAACCCTTTAATAGTTTCATCAATTAAGTATAATAGTATAAGATATAAAGTAACATTTATTAGTATTTCCCTGCAAACAATCTAGTGCTGACCATAGATCTACTCAAGTTTGAGGTGGTATCCATAATACGACAGATTAATAAAAAGTTACTACCATACTCAACAACGCGGGTTCAGTGCGGATTGGTGGAGAGAAGAGTTTGCGAGGTTAGCAACAAACCTTGCCGTCAGATGTAAACCAACCTAGAGGCTAAAATCAAACTTAATTTACGACTATTTATCGAGCCATATGGAAACCAGCTTAACATGCCTGCTTAAGCACGAAGATACTTGAGATAGAGTCACAGATTTGGTCGTAATAGTCCCCATTGTGGCACGTTAGGTATTCTAGTATTTATTTTACACATATAAATCTCATTTTGAACGCTATTTGCACAAGTACAGTGCTCTTATTGCGACCGCTAGCACTTGCATCCGACCTCTGGGTCAGCGACCTTGTGACATTAATTTGTCACGGTTAAGGTCATATTCGAGGTCATGAACTAAATCAATGGACTCATTCATCTTAGCACTAAAATGGTATTTAATTTTACGACTTGGTTAAGATTTACGGACAAATCACACCATGTCTCTACTATACAGTAAGGATAAAATGAATAAAATCTATACTATAATAGACAGTACTAGGTACTAGTACAGATAGGATAAGTAGCATATTTTGCCGCGAAACGCTCTTATTCAGTCTTTCTTTACATGTAGATACAACGGTTGGTAGAGAATGCCAATTGACGTAGTGTGGTTTTAATTACCTACTAATTATTACAACTTACTTTTAGAATTTTACTTTTATTATTATAATGGCAGTGTGTTAATATAAAAGTAGAATTTATTAAAAGTTGATAGTAATAAAAATAGACGTGTTTCAATTTGATTATGGTATGGAATATCGAATTATCCATACATAGGACGACATTGTACCATAAATGAATAAGCTTTGTGACTCAGGTAGTACAAAAAGGTTGTAGTCATCACAAAAACATTCCTGATACAAACGCAATTAGTACGTCTGAGCTACCTTCATAAGCTTTCCAATATCAAAGAGACATTTATTTATTAACGTAGGTCTACAACCCAAACAGCTGATAAAATCACTAAGTACAGTACAGTCAATACATCGGACGTAAACATTATCCTTGAAAAATAGCCTTTATAACAACTGCATAAGATACCACAGCTTAACGCGCTGTTCTTGTACATACTCGTAACTTGGTAAACAACATAAACTCTACTTATACTCACATTCAATACAAAAGCAATCCGTAATCAAGAACAAAAACCGGTTATGACGTCACTGACTCACTGTTATATTTCGTCACAGTCACAACTCTTTATTTCGACACAATTTTTAAATCACAACACAATCAAACTGTCTCTGTATCGATGGCTGGACTTACACTAACTGGAAAGACCGGTGCACAACCGAGATGTGTCAGTTCCTTAGCTGTGAATCATCGTGTTATGACAACATGAACACGCTCTACGCAGTCGGTTTAGCCTTGAGATGGCGAATAAGGTACGTGTGTACATTTTATCAACTAAGGGTCTGATAGCACATTTAAATAAGGACAGGATAAAGTGAGTACTACAAAAAGGAATTCAATAACAGATGATAATATTGTTATTTAAGTCCAGTTGTTTGAAAGTTGTTTTCCGCTAACAGAACCGGAAATCGACTGCTGACGCCATCGGTGTCGTCATTTTTGAACAGTTACTGGAGGATATAGGAAAAATTCGTATAATATGACTAAAATCAGGTATCATGCCTATAAATAAAAAAAAATACATTTCTTGAATTGCTTCACATAGTCGCAATTGACACACAAAAACAACAATTGTAGACTAAAAAAGCTGTGTAATTTAGGATTGATTCAAGTACCTAAACTCTATTCATCTTGGCTAGTCCAAAATTGTAAACAATCTTTTTGTAATATTAAGTTTTTAAATATGTAAATAAATCTTACTACACACACACACCCTGTACGTGAACCTTATAAGGAAGTGTATATTTTATAAGTATTTGCAGAGAAGGGATTATGTTATTGACTCCCTAACTATCTTACACCGATCCGATGACCCCCTCTACTTCCACTTACGTACCCAGAGGGTTCAGACCCCTCCCCTAAATCGGCATAGGTCACCGAAATGGGCGTTGCCAGTCAAAAGGTACAAAAAAATGAACGTGGCCAGATTTTAGTTCCAAAATTGCTGTTACTTATTATAGAATTCGCTCGAGCTTTATTTTTTCTTTTTAATTTACTATTTTTATTCTAATCTTTAGGTCACTAGAGACTTTTTTAATTTTTTTTGCTTGCTTCGCTCACGAATCTTTGTAATTTCAAACAAAGTGTTCCCTTTGCGCGCAAATTATTTTACCACTTTTTGTCTCTTTTAAAGCGCTTGCTTAACTTGCGCATTTATTTATACATATGTATAATGTTGTTACTTTGAAAGACCATTAGATAGAACAAACTATTTATTACTTAACATTATTTCATTGCTTACTTTGAGTATTACAACCCAATGTTTTATACCTTTTTAGCACGAACAAGTGGTTAACAAACAAAAGCGTATATTTTCGTAACTTCAACCCCATTACAGATCTTACCTCGAACTTTTTTATTTTCGTCGTTTTGATAGGCGTGCTAAACCGAAACCTAAGGCTAACTTAAAGAACCCCCATGGATTCACTTCCGGGACCCCCCAACGGAAAATTTTGAATCCTATGAATACCTAGTCCATAGATAGCATCCGTGCTCAATAATAGACTACCTCCGTCCGTTTACCGTCTAGCTTAATTCAAATAACTGAGGAAGATCTAACTGAATAAATGTTAAAATGGTTTGTTGTTATGTTAAGGGTATCGTCCGACTCTATCATAGAGCTAGTGTGATTTGTAAGCTGGCTTATTCCGAGCTAAATGCATCACACTGAACAGGTAGAATAAATAGTTCTCTAGATCAATTCACAGCAAACATAGCGCCAACCAAACAAGTAGGTAATGAATAAATGTACATTTAAAATTAATTAACATTCAAATTATGGTACAATTATGAATCAACTGTTTGATAAAGCTTCTATCCTGTAAACCCTTAGCTTTATCACATCCTATGATGTCGAGTATATTCCGGTTATTAGGATGACAGTCAGATCAAGTTTACTATCCTGTTCCCATTTAACCGTTCATCGGCCATAAGGTTTAGACTCGAAACCTAGACCTAAAACAAAGCGTTGTCGCCTTAAAAGTCTTAGGAGAACAAAATAAGGGTGTGCTATAAAAAGAAATATTAACACACTATTAGTATACTTTGACTTGGAACAGCACATCAACCTACCTATCCTGCTATACTCTAATCTTCTTACTAAAATATCCCAATGAATTCTGTGTGACCAAACGTACGGATGAAACTGTTCGATGAAACGATTCGGGTAGGAATAAGCCTCCGACTGTAAGTACAATTTATCTCTACAATGTGTAGGTACAATTTATAAATATGAAAACTTTGGCGAGTTAAACACCCGGTTATCATAAGAATGGACCTATCCAACATGGCACGTTCCCCCCGCTTCCCCGCTCATCTACCCGCGTTCGTCCATTACGTGTCAACACTGTTCATTTTAGCACACTTTTCAGGGTTCCGTAGCCGAATGGCAAAAAACGGAACCCTTATAGTTTCGTCATGTCTGTCTGTCTGTCTGTCCGTCCGTATGTCACAGCCACTTTGTTCTAAAACTATTAGCATCACACAGCTGAAACTTGGTAAGTAGATGTATCTTGTTCACCGCTTTCCGATTCATGTACTAAAAGTTTAAAAAAATGATTTTTACCTAAACTTATACTATGGATAGGTCTTTCAAAATGACATTGAGGTTCCAAAAACCATTTTTTCTAAAAGTCTAACGTGTGAGATATAGATGCTTCCAAAGTGGTAAAATGGGCGTCCCCCCCCCCATCTAACTTTTGAACTAAGGAAGTGAAAATTTTGAAAAAAATATATGATATAGATCTAAACAAAAACTTTCAACGAAAATTGTTTTGAGCGAAATCGAACTAGTAGTTTTTGAGATATAGCACATTTTTATCAACCGCAAATATAACTTTCATTCAAACACTATAAAAAACAAAGTTATATTTGCGGTCAACAAAAAATTGTGGTATTTTGGCTAATTGGAAGTAGGAATCCCTAATTCAGTTAAAGTTGGCACGGAACCCTCAGCGCGCGAGTCCGACTCGCACTTGGCCGGTTTTTATTGCGCGCGGTGACATTGTCAGGACCATTCTTACGATAACCAGGTTGTAAGAGTCTGCCTTAATTTGATAGATTGTGTGCCTTTATTGTACGAGAACATTTACATGTACTGCTCGACTAAATTGTACTATAGCTACACCAGTACTTGTTATTTAATAAATAAATATGCGCCAGACAACACACCAATTGTCTGGTTTCGTGGTAAGGAATTTTCTTCTTTGGGTTACGAAGTACCAGACAACGATTATGACGGGGGCGTCTCCCATAAATACTTAAATACATATAACATCCATGACTTAGGTACAAATGTTCGTGCTCATCACACAAACATTTGCCCCTTGCGGGATTCGAACCCGCGACGGCCGGCGTAATAGTCAGGAGCGCTAACCAACACACCGAACGCGTCGTCGTATTGAAATCGAGATGCTTACTCAGACTCAAAAAGTGAGTACACTGTCTCAATCTCCGGGAAAAGATGACTCATTTACACTAAAAGATAATGATTCACTTACCAATATACTAATCACAGCAGGTCCTTACTTACGGACACGTCTGTTGGGTATGTCACAGTAATGCAAATAAATATTGTTGTCCTGTTTGAGGATTAAAATAAACCATGGCATCATTATTACTTGGGATAACTTATTATATTTTCCTTTACGGAAAACATGTATGGGATGGCTTTGGTATAATTTTAGGCGTAGATAGGCACAATCGTCGTATTTTTTATACGAGCAAAAATTTAAGGCCAAATGGCACAATCTCGTTTTAGTTTAACTACAGATTAATAAATAGTTGCTTAGCTCTAGGGTTTTTCCATCAGTTGCGTTCAAATTCATTGATAGGGAGACAGAAGGACATTTTTTAACTATAGTTAAAATAGATGTGCAATTAGGCCTGTGAGAAAAAAATACAATAAAACAAGTATGTAGAAGAATAAATATGTTTATTTCGCTATAAAGAAAATAGTTTCATCTCTATACGTTTTATGAGGAGTTTTTGTACTAGTAACGTACAAAAACTGTGTTTACTTTCACTATTGGAGTTGGTAATTATACTTAAAGCGTATTTTTAGTATCTGGAATAGAGTTCTGCCCCAATTGCTAATCAGCTAACTACGTCCCATATTTTATTATTATTCATCTACGTAATTAATTCCGAATTAAGTAAGAAGTGTAGAAGATAAACTAATATATACGTTGGTAAAATAATGTATATAGAAATATCGCAGACTATTAAAGTTTTATTTAAAGATTATTTTCGTTCATTTTAAAAGCATAACATTTTAACTTACTTTTCCCAGGATCAATTACTAGTAAACTGCGAAGATATTTATATTCAAACATATCTTTTTTGACCCATTTTTATCAATGACAGTGAGCATTAACTGTCTCTTTTCTATATTTATAATGATTGATGTGACATGAAAGATCATTGGAAGAATTTATTGGCAAGATGATTAGTGGAAATTACTCATTATAATTAGCGTCTATGTCATTACATCCTGTCATAAGTCTAAATACATATATATAATGCCTATCGTATGTTTTAATTTTAAAGTATATTAAAGGCTTATTTATAACAGAAGTGATGCTATAACTATGACATTGAACAATCACAGCGTCACTTTGATGACGATCTAAATATTTTACCGTAAATCTACAATTTAGAATATATATTTTTATTCCCTAGTTTTGTATATTCCATATTAGATCATAGTTAAACATATCAAGGAATTTTTTATCGTCTACGACTAAGGTAATGGGAAGGATAACGAATTTAGCAGTCTATACACATTTGTTGTACCTACTCCTAAGCTAGGTACTGAATGGATGTTGATGTTTTCGTGTCCGCATTTTTGCGGTACTAAAAGAAGTCTTTGATTGAATTCAGTTCACATTTTAGCGTAGATTATAGAAAGGGATCCCTGTAGAAGTTACTATGAAGTTTCTATTACAGACTTTGCCCTATTTTAATAGTATTTTCTACACATTTAGGCCAAGTGGAAACTTGCTCATTGTACAGTTTAATTTATATAGTAAACTTATGACTATCAACGTTTTAAACGAAAAAGGCTACGTTTTAAAAAGCAACTAAGAATAAGACGAAAAATAAATAAAAATCCTTTATTAGAATAAATAATACTTAAATAAAAAACGAAAATGTAAAATTTGTAAAAAAATCCAAATAAGCACATGTTTTTAGTAAATTTAGATTTAGCAACCAATAATTATTTACAACTACGTCTTAAATATTATAATTTTAGATTAATGTGACTATACTTAGAATATTACAACATTATTTATTAAATTCATTCATTCGTACTTACAAAAATATAAGTCAATATTCTAGTTGCCTACAGTTAGGGATGTCAGGAGTACAGTTGGTTTTATTTTTTAATATTTTATGACAATAATAATTTTGTCCTGTTTATTTGTATTATGAATATTATACTTGTATCCCACTTTTAGGCAAGATATTAATTTCATAGATTTGTAAAACTGGTGTTGTCACATTCGCTTTACAAAAAGATAATCGATCTCTCATACTTTTATCATGATATCCCTATAGTTCAGCGCTACCAAACACCTGACTAAAGCTTTTTATTTACGGCAATTTTTTCAATAGTCAGATAAAAATATTCGTCAAATAAAGTACAGTCCCCAGCACATCAGGTTACCCGCTTGTTGCAATCTAGCCCTTATTACAACTGCATAAGATACCGCGGTGTTTACCTTGACATGCTGTTGTCCGTACAAATGGCCGATTCGAAAACGTCATTTGTGGACACACACCTTTTGTGGAAAGTTATATCAAGTAAAATTTTTTAAAAGGCGCATTATATTTTATCAGTCTGTTATTTTTTAACTGACTATTGAAAAATCATCCCTTAGTCAGATAAATTCAGTAACACCAGCCTAAAACCTAAACTACTTTAACAACAGAAAATATGGCTACGAAACTACATTTATCACATAGCTGATGATTATTGTATACATTTGGGGACTTTGCCGCCTAACCACTTTCAAACGAAAATCGCTTGCTCTTACGACACAAAAACGGGCGTCACTTCAAACAACAGTCGACATGAATTGCAAGCGATTTTGGCTCTTACGGTGGTAACGCGGCAGTGACTTGTACATGTAAAAAATTGTTAAATACATTTAGTACTTCAAATAAAATCTGAACTTATGTGTATTAACACTAGGTCTAAAATAGTTAAATTGCTGATAAAACTGGATTTGTTATTTAAACAGACTTTGTTTCAATGTTTATTCGAAATGTTATTTATAGATACAAGTTTATGATTTTGCTAGTATTTTTAAGACAATAACTTTCCATTTATATAGCGATTCATGTTGATGCTATTTTTTAAAAAAATCTGTTTAGAATACAAAGCCGCTATTTTACATCTACATCTTATTTATTATTAAAATATATAATTTCGCGTTTAAACTGCATATTTTTATATAAAATAACACGTTAGGACACTCATATCACCGTCTTGTATACTATAAAGCACATAGAATGGCACTTTCATTCTTGAATCACACTCCACTTGTTACCAATTTCGTTGTAAAATAAACACTGTTTTAGGGACAAATATACAAATGTTACAACTAAATTAACTTAAATTAGTTCCGTATTAAATACACACATTACAACAGCATTATTTTAATCAAATTAGAACTTATTGGTTTAGAACGTAAGGACGAGAATTGGCTGACAAAACTAGAAGAATTAGGCAAACGGGTCGACTTGCTGTTGACTGCACTTATGTACTTAAAATAAATAATATTACTTAAGCGAATATTTGTTTAAAACAAATGACATTCATCACATTATGCAACGGTAGAGAGAGGTATTTATAAAATAGGGAAAACTATAGCAACATGTATTTAAAAATGTACGGAGATTAACAGTAAATAGTGGGAAGGTTTATTTAAAAACTGGCGTAGATAATATGGGTAAACGTTAAACATAGATTTTAAATTAATGAGTACAAAATGATTCCTTAGACGTATTATTATGAATATTAACTACTGTAAAATGGTAATAAACTCGTGGCCTACAACGTAAAATGAAATCTGTCAATACCATAATCGTTTTGCGGATTTCGATTTTCGTAGTAGACCTCTTTATTTGTAATGTTATCGTCGTCACTAACTTGAGTCAAACAGAAAAACATTTTTAGGATATAAAACTATCATTACAGTTTTTAAATGAGAACCCAATCATTCCTTTAGACATTTAGCTGCAACTTAAATGCTGAAAACGTAATTTTCTTGTCATATGTGATAGCAAACATTACATTTACAAGTTGCCGTCAACAAACATAATTATTATCAACTTATTGTTATTGATCAAAAGCTGCCACTGGACTAGTAAGACCAGTCACAATGTTTTGATTCGTGACAATAAAAAAGAAATATGTAGAAGAAAACCTTCTTTGCTAATAAGCTGCCATTTAACCACATTTTAATTCATAATTGTTAACCATCATGTGACAAAAAAATTACTTCTTGTCATAAATATACGAAGGACTGAAAACATATTTCTTCTCTACATTTGCACTATTCTGTGACAAGACGATAAGGTCATCGATGTAATATGAACTGACTCATATAAGGGCCGGTTTCAATATTGATAAAACGATT
The DNA here is from genome assembly GCA_963584085.1 of Pyrausta aurata. Lineage (NCBI taxonomy): Eukaryota > Metazoa > Arthropoda > Insecta > Lepidoptera > Crambidae > Pyrausta > Pyrausta aurata. The sequence continues at coordinate 789,229 of OY757278.1, forward strand.
TTTAATATTATTAAGTTGTTGACAAGACAATGAGGTTAGGTATGTCACATGACGTCATAAGACACAATCTGTGACGATGACGATGACGACCTCCGTGGTGTATGTAAGCAATGCTAAGCACGCTGGGTTTCAAGGCGTCGCCGCTCCGAGGTCACGGGTTCGATTCCCGGTCGGGTCAATATAGAAATCATAATTTTCTATATTGTCCCGGGTCTGGGTGTTGTGGTACCACCGTTGTGTCTGATTTCCATAACACAAGTGCATTAGCTACTTACTTTGGGATCAGAGCAATGTATGTGATTGTGTCCAATATTTATTTATTTTTATTTTTTGCATATTCCCTATTGGCAAGCCGTGGGGGCCTCTGTTCTGCTGTGAACGAACGTCCTTTGGCTGTCAATATAATGACGATGATGATATTCCCTATTGGGTGAAGGAATATTGAAACCGGTCAACTCTTCGTTGTATCAACTGCTGGTATCCTTAGATTTGGTACCAGGGCGAGCGGCGAACCCAGCGCAGGCGGTAGCCTCCTTGCTCCGTGCGGATCTTGATCGATGCACCTTCCGCCGCTTTCACTGTCTCTTTCACCTGGATAATTTAAAAGGAATGCCTTGAAGAACAATGTGAAACTTAGTTAAATAGGCTAGTTGTCACCATCTATAGCTGATGCACTTTTTATTGTGTCAAAACGCTACGATTTACTATGGCGATTTACAACTATCTCTCTCTAACTCTCTCTTTCTCTCTCTCTCTCTCTCTCTTTTTCCCTCTGTATTATTTTTCTTTGTTCAACTAATGCACTTTTCTCTTACAGAGCTATCAATAGTTTTATATTATTTATTGTATTGTTTGTTTTATATATTGTATTTTATTTAAATATTGGGGTCATGCCATTGTTGGTGAGGTAACTACCAAATTTACTTAGGTTGTTACGATCAAGAATTCAAGAACCTAACTGTTATAAAACAGCTTGACCATGGTTCTTCAAAAAAATCTGAGTAATACAGTACCTACCTCATAGTTGCGGTAAGGCCTTTGCCCAGCAGTGGGACGTTACAGGCTAACTTGACTTTAATATAGTAATTCTGTATTACTCAAGGAGAGAGAGAGAGAGAGAGAGAGAGAGAGAGAGAGAGAGAGAGAGAGAGAGAGAGAGAGAGAGAGAGAGAGACATGATTGTAGTATTTATTTAATTACAGTACTTGTGCCAAAACTGTTTTTTTAAGTATGCAGGAATGAAATCAACACTTACACTCTGCATCAAGTTCTGTGCGTTTCCGACGAGCATCTCCGTCGCTTCCTGGTCTTCTTCGCTGCCTGAATTTCGAAATAATAAAAAAAAATCAATCATAAAAACATACACAAACTACGACTAGACTACCCCACACCCTTAGAGCCGAGAAATACGAAGCTTGTTTTATAATATATGATGATTTTTGAAACTCATGCCATAAAAAATGCTTTTTAGACTAGTCTCGTATAGCTCGGTCGTTTTCTTGTCATGCACTTTGCCACACACTGGAAACAATAGTGAAAGAAAGATTATGTTGCTGGGGAGGCATACTGCATAACATATCACGACATAATACACATTCCACCACCAAAGCAGTCATGCAGAATCGATAATGACCATGATTTGTCGTACGTAAAATAACTTTTCATTAACGGCAAAATATACCAACTAACTACACTTTAAAAATATAAATTGTACTCACTCTAAAAACAAAACGAAAAATTATAATGATTCATATTTTCGTGGCTGGCTGATCGATTCAGTTTCGATTTTACGAAATTCGCAAAAGCAAACAACTAAACGACGCTTTATACGGAGTTACGAAACCAAAAACACATCTCAGTGCATCATCAATGTCAAATAACAGGATAGAAAATATAGATTTCAAAAAAGTAACCAGATAAAAAAAATCATCCACACACGTCAAACACATCGGTAGGTATTTGGTGAAACGCTCAATCGCAAGGTGCAAAAGTGCTTAACGGTCATGCGTTAAAACAACAGCACAGATAACAAATGCGTAGCCGAAAATATCGCTTCCTTAGCAGTTAGTAGCGCTGACGACTGCTGACTATCAGCGTGCCTCAATAGATATTAGCAGCAAGTATTTTACTAGTCTAAGTGTCAGCGCGCAGTATTCTGATATTCGTTTGTTTGTGAATGGTTTCAAAAATTGTCAGTTGTCAATCAGCACGACACTGACATGGTAGAGGGTCTGCCATTAAGCTTTCAAGCGCAATCTTCGGCTGTATGCATACTTTATTATCTTTGGCAGCATAAAATACCTTTGTAGTCCGGCATGCCCACTGCGCGTCGGTTAGCGAAGCACATGTTTAGTACATAGTTGTGTTAATTGCAAATATTAAATAGAGTAGAACAAAAAATAACACACATTAATATCGAGACTAACCGAACCTTTTTTTGACATTAGATAATTTACAATTGTCAACCAATTAAACTTTTAATATCTTCTTATTGATCGATTCAATATGTATAATTTTTTTGTACCATTTGGATAAAGCAACAGTAATTTGTTAATAAAATATGATCAATAATGTCTTGCCCCAAAAAAAGCATCAAAGATAAAAACAGTAAGTTAAATTATTAAACACGAAAAGCTTGATGTTAATTTAAGCGTCTTTTAAAAAACTGCAACTTTTCGTAGCGATACAAATGTGATTTAGTCTTGATACATTCGTGGAACTATCTACTTTTAAGACTCGAACACAGTCCATTGTCGGCCACATCATAATATCGTCACGTACTTGAAGTAAGACTCGGTCAAACAGTTATAGGCGCTTCAAAAAGTCGCAGTGTAAAAGGCCCAAAAATAAGCATTAATCTTTATGTGAAAAAAATATAGAGACCAGGGTTTTAGAAATGAAGATCCTACCTTGAGCGCCCAACATGGTTGCTTTGACGGTCGACAGGATTTTGAGTTGTGTACCGATGGTGGGGATCCGCTCGCAGACTTGCAACAGGTTCTAGAAGAAAACGATACAAGATTAGTCACAGCGGTGTTATTATAAAAAATAATTACTAATCTGGGGCTCTATTTTGAATCACTCGCGTCAATGTCACGAGTGATTTTCGTTCGAAAACGAGTTATTTTCGTTGAGTTTTAATTCATCTTCGAATGAAAATCACTCGCTATCTTGAAGCGAGTGATTTAAAAATAGAACTCCTGTATACATATAAGAAAGTCGTTTAGTTACAACACTTATGACTCTAAGACGGGTGGACCGATTTTCATGATTTCTAATTTGTCGGATTCTTTGCCGCGAATAGCACATAGGGAGGGAAACGATGATACTGCTAGTAATGCATAAATCATTGACATAAAATGGTATACGTTTGAACAAATCACTATCTTAGAAGCGGCGCGAAAACTGAGGGAAGTTTTCTACTTTGCTGTCCTAAATTATCAATCTCAAAAACTAGGTTTTACCATACTACCAGGTTGACAGGGAGTTGACGCTTTTTATAGATCACGTAACATGGTGCAACCAAGCCCGAAAAGGCAACGGATGTATGTATTTTTTTGTTGGGTTTGAATCATAAATACTTACAGTCCTAATCCTCTTGTCGGTGCACTCCAAGGCGAGTTTCTTGGCAAGTCGGGTCACCTCCTCGGACGCCTCGGCGATCGCCTTCGCTGTGGCTATCAGCTCACGCTTGCTGCCTGTTGGGTAGGACGAAGGGTTTTACGAGGTGTCATACACAAACAAAGATGATAAATAGCACTTGAAATAATCAATCAATATATGATAATAAGATTTTTTGGCTTTGATATCACGCTTTGAAAATCATTGAGATATACGTTAACAAGACCGAAACACAGAACATAGTGCACACTTAAGTTTCATTACAGAAACATTGATAATCATAAGAAAATAATGAAAGGTGTATTTACGTATAAATACAATAAATGTGATAGATAATTATTATATTCACTTAGGATATAAAATTATACTCTCAGGTATGTCTATTTACAGCGTTTGAATTTACAATAATATAAATAACTAGCGGTCGCCCGCGGCTCCGCCCGCGTGGATGTCGGTTACCGCTGCAAAAAGCCTACCCAGGAAAGACACGGTCATCTAACAAAATGATTCCCAGGTCAAATCACAGACACCGACACTAACATCGATTTCTATCCTAGTTTACTCTCCAAGTGATGCTGAGTCAAATAAAAAAAGCCCCATCAAAATCGGTCCAGTAGATTCTGAGATTAGCTCGAACAAACAGACAGAAAGACAGACAGACAAAAAATTAAAAAAAAATATTTTTGGTATCTATTACGTGCAAGAAGCCCCCTCAATGCAATTTTTTTTAATTTTAAATATGCAATGTGCAGAATTCACCTACTTTACAGTTTTATTAATCCAATTTTCTGCCTACCCCCTATGTCAATTAGCGTGATTATTTATATCTCAGTTTACTTTCCAGGTGACACTGAGTCAAATGAAAAAAGTCCCATTAAAATCGGTCCAGTAGTTGCTGAGATTCAATTTTCTGCCTACCCCCTAAGTCTATTGGCGTGATATTACGTGTAAGATGCCCCCTCAATGCAATTTTTTCTTTAAATATGCAATGTACAGAATTCACCTACTTTACAGTTTTATTATATTTTCTGCCTACCCCTAAGTCTATTGGCGTGATTATTTCTATCCTAGTTTACTCTCCAAGTGATGCTGAATCAAACAAAAAAAGCCCCATCAAAATCGGTCCAGTAGATTCTGAGATTAGCTCGAACAAACAGACAGACAGACAGACAGACAGACAAAAAATTCAAAAAAAATATTTTTGGTATCTATTACGTGTAAGAAGCCCCCTCAGTGCATTTTTTTTTAAAATATGCAATGTACAGAATTCACCTACTTTACAGTTTTATTATATGTATGTATATATAGATGTAATTATTTGGCAAATAATATAATTTATATTTGGTTCTGAAGTTTACGCGAATACTCATTATACTCATTACTCAATAAAACACACTTTTACGGATTGATTTCGCGAACGTTTATTTTATTTAATGCCTGACGTTTCGAATGCTTTACAGCATCCGTGGTCACAGGCAGACTGTGAGTCAGGCATTAAATAAAATAAACGTTCGCGAAATCAATCCGTAAAAGTGTGTTTTATTGAATATAATTTATGTTAACTTAATACATATAATTTGTAAAAAAATATCAAAGGCACTTACCGCTCAGATTCATAGCGACCTCTAGTGTCCGACAGAAAGCAATGGACAGATTACACAGTATATACAGAGACGATAGCGTTATATACAGGATTATGGCATTAAGTAGCAAAAGGTGTTGCATTAAGTAGCAAAAGGTGTTACATAAAGGTTCAAACTTCTGGATTTTTCCAATGAAAACAAACTTTCATGTTGACTTGTAATTTTCGAACCTTGAAACTTTATTGAACTCGTGTTTTTGAATTTTTAATCACAAACACAGTGTCCTGAATTGTGGTTAAACCATTGCGTAACACACTGTTTTATGTATGATGACATGATATGATGATTTTATGCAAAGCATTATGGTGATAAGGTAACAAAATGTGCTGATGATACAAATTTAAATATGCGTTAGCAGAAAGCAGTAGTAACTAATATAATATTAAAAGCCTGTTTTATATTATGTTATTTTATAATTTGTTGGTCTATCGTAGCTTTATTGACATTGTCGATTAGAAAGGATCTGAAAATATGATTCTGTGCTTTCGGTAAAAATGTAATAGACAGATGTCAAGATTAATCAACACACGGGATTCAATGCAACGACACTTATTTATAAGGTAAACATTGTATTTACCTTCCCGACGTTTCAATCGGGATGATGGTTTTCACTTATCAACAACTTGGAATCCAGTGATAACAAAGTGTAAATCGCGTTTTATGCCGTCCACAAGAAACCCAGATACTGTTAGTGTGTTTTGCAGAGCTGACTGTACCAGTGCAACAAATATTGAAAGTGTGCGGGTAGATGAACATATTTGATCGCGCACCAGCAAACGACGCCGAGCTGCTTCAGTCACCCCGGGACCATGACTCGTGTAACCGAGTCGAAACGTCGGGAAGGTAAATACGATGTTTACCTTATAAATAAGTGTCGTTGCATTAAATTCTGTGTGTTGAATAATTTAGTACAAAATGCAACAAAGTTTTAAATCATAAATGTCAAGATGTTTATCATGACGACAGATGTAAAGACATGAGACGAAAACTCGTCAGGAGTATAAAAACGACAGAAATATGATTATTTGCTTTTCTGGTAGACACACTACAAGTTACAACACAATATGGTTACATACTTTATGTGTATATATACCTTTAGAGTCAGAGCGAACCAGGTCTGACAAGCGGGCCATGAGGATGGCCATGCGCTTCGCAGCCGCGATGATCTCGTTGTCCTTCGACGACCACTCGCGAACCGCTTTGTGCAGGTTGTGGGCAGCCACCTAAAGGAAAACATGGATTTTTGAACCTTAGGGTGAGACCAATGAAAGACGACTTGATGTAGTCGGTGATCACAGTTTTTTCATTATCGGGGTAACAACTGAATAACCACCTTAAAACCTAAAACCTTGCGTCGTTTTTTGTACAAGAGATCTTCGTTGCAAAAGCGATACGGCAGTGTCAGTTAGTTTTGAAAAATCCCAAGAAATACAAAATCTTTTAAAAAAACGCTTTATCGAGGTTAGAAATTAGGTAATGTTTGTGAAAAATTGTACAAACATAACATCAGCCATATTTAAATC
>OY757278.1:796215-866656 GCA_963584085.1 Pyrausta aurata
CTCGGCGCCCCCTACTAAAAGGACTCGGTTGGCTAGCCTGGGAATGGTAAATTCGTAAAAAAAAACGAAATAATCGAATGTGTGTATTGGACGAACAAAATACAATAAGGCAAATTTGACGTCGACGAAACGTCACCTAATTGTCAGCAATCATATTTCAAAAATTTCATTCATGTGATTTATTGTAATTTCAAATGAAATTGTGTATATTTAAGAGAAATTGTGCTTCTGAAACATGGGGACTTGATCGGTGATTGATTATTGTTCATTATAGCAAAATAACCTTTAGAACTTCTCATTTAAGAGGTAAATTAGTCCAAATCGAAGCCTCTCAATTTACGATTTATATTTGCCAATCCGGTTTCAATTTAAAGTACGAAGTTTGCTTATTCTTTTCTATAAACGTTAACGTTATGTAAAAAGTAAAGACAAAATAACATTTGATGCATGTTTACGAATATTTTGTGCAAATAAATAATTTTTCGTTTTACACTAAGGCTGCATGTTCGATATTTTGTGTCGACTGTTTATCATGCGGTAAACTAATATATTTAACCTAGGAAGATAGGTATAAATCACCTGGACGAAAGGTTATCTCATTTTAAGTTACTAATGTAACTTACTAAATTTGGTTATTGTCATCCAAAATCGGTTTCGTTTGACAGCTTTTACTTGTTCTTCTATTCCGATAGGAATATTACTTTTATGGTTTTATTTATCTGACCATTGAAAAATCGGCCCTCAAAATAAAATTCGTCAAGCAAAGAAAATCGGACTTTACGTTTGAAATATTCTTTGGCTTATCAAATATGGAATAACAAAACCATGTTTTCGGACATATCATCACATCCGATATGGTCTAGTGGCTAGGATACCTGGCTCTCACCCAGGAGGCTCGGGTTCGATTCCCGGTATCGGAATATCTTTTTACGTTCAATTTTTTTCTTTTTTTTTGCAACATTCAGGTATATTTTGCTCTTGTCGGTGCAGTAATGGCCATTCTTTTCTCTTGCCTGCTTTCATCTTGACTTCCTAGGTTTCCTGATACGACATGACATTGACTCTCTCCTTAATGTATTTCGTATATGCTTTATAAAATTTCATTGGGTCATTTTCCTTATCGGGTGATACTTCATATTATGAAGTTCATAATCGGCGTAGTAAAGGAAACGTTTTTGTTACTAAAGGTACACATAAATAATGAAATACGTAATTATGATTTACCTAGCGATGGCGGAGGTGTTGTCGACCATCTTCTGCGAGTCGTTGTTGCGGATGGCGTCCTCGCACAGGTACGTGTGCTTCTGCATCAGCTCGCCTGCGGCAACATATAGAGTATATAAAACCTATCAATATACGACAAGATGGACAGATACCACCTTGTAAAGATCGCAGGATCACAATGGATACAGACCGCTTGTGATCGGTCGATGTGGAAAACTGTGGGGATGGGAGCCTATGTTCAGCAGTGGACGTCCTTCGGCTGATAATGACGATGATGATAAATATACGGTGAATTCTTTTAGTATGCTATATATTTGGACACTGTGACGTGCTTATCAGTTTTTTTTAGCAGTTAGCAGTAGTATTGTACTAGTTTTTTAAGCATTTTGTAAAATCATTTCTCTATTATTTTTTTTCGAAAAATAATATAAAAATTTTGCCTATTATCTAAGTTGAATTGGAGAGCATAAAAAAGCAACCAAAGCTACAAAATATAGATAACAGCTAGGAAAAAACCATAAACAATCATTGCCTTTCTTAAATCTTGAGGTCATTGTCATTTAGTCATTTATTTGCCAGGTCACTTACCTACTTACTTACCTCACTTACTTACCTTTAAAACTTTTATACCATCTTAATATGTAATGTGACATGCAATAAATGATTTGATTTGTCACCCTCAACATATGCATGTTATTAAAGTAAGTTTTTCTTTGCATGACGAATATTATAAACAATCTTTTTTTATATATTAAAATAATATAAGTGAATAAAATTAATTTAAAGATCTCAAGGTGTAACGGTTAATTTCCTGTGTTGGTTGTGAGTTTTGTGTTTATCTTCTTTAAAAATGAATCATTACGTCAAAAAGGAATGTCAAAATTGGACAAGCAAAGAAAAACAGATTTTACACAGAACATACGAAAATAAAACATATAGGGAAATCGGGAAATCTGTAAGATTGGTTACATTTGGCTATAACAACCGCATTTTCGAAGATGTCAGCGATATTTTTGCCGTCGGCCATAAGACCCATACGGCACTGTATGTTATAAGAGAGAGAAGAGGGAAAGAGAGAGAGATAGAGCATACCGGCGGTGCGCACGAAGTCGAGCGGGTCGACGGCCTGGTCGCACAGGTCGCGCACGCGCAGCACGGCCTCCGCGTACTGGCTCTTCAGGTTGCTGAAGTGCTCCTCCGCCACCTGGGATATGGAAATAGCTTTAGTAGTACATACATTTCGGGATTTCGTAATACATAAATTTCCCAGAATCGGCAAGAGGAGTGTTGGGAGACCTCCAGCCAGATGGGCTGACGACAAAAATAATCAAGCCGGCACAACCTGGTTTCGAAAAACACAAGACAGAACGGAGTGGAGGAAACATATGCCCTGCAGTGGGCAAACACGTGCTGAAGAAGAAGAGAATACATACATATGTAAATAGATGTACTCAAACATTCTGAACCATAGCTATAGTAATATTAAACACTCGCTTCCCCTGCAGCGATAAAACGTGGGACTGCCGCAGCGCATATTTCTCTTTCTTTCACACTCAAAGGCCTTATGGGGAGGCGTAGTGTTGCACTGTGCACTGCACAGTACGATATGCGCGCGCACTAGCAAAATTCGGATAGTGTAGGACATAGGATTCGATTCCTTGTCTCGCAGTTACTTTTTACAAGTACAATATAAGTTAATGGCAATAATAAGAACTATTTATAAAAGAAACATATTTTACCTTGCTATCTGGATACAGGAGTCGGATCTTTCCAGCTGCTATTAGTTGCGGTGATAACTTCTCAACCTGTGAATAAACATAGTTGATTAATTCCATTTGAAGGCGAACAAAATGTTTTACGCCAGATCTATTTGCGGTCTTGGATTATGAGTGTGTGTAGATATGTATGTGGCGCACACACTTCATAGTTTAGCTATCTGTCAGCCGAATTCGATTACGGAAACAAAAGATTGTTGGTAAACAATGACGCCAAGGATAAGCACTATAACATGTCTTGTGCAAATAGCTGATCTTAGTTGAGATTGGCTGTCGTTATAGGATACGGCCGGTAGGAGAATAAAAAGTTAGCCTGTAAGCACTGCTGGGCAAAGGCCTTACCTCAGGCTCAGTGCGGATTGGCGGAGGGGTGTGTGCAAGGCAAGTGACCAACCTTGCTGTCAGATTTTATCAAGCCGCCCATAGGGCCTCTGACTAGGCTTAACAACTAATATCAACCGATATTAGCCGGGACCAACAGCTTAACGTGCCTTCCGAAGCACGGAGATACTCGTGATATACGTCACTTATATGGTCGGAATGGTCAAATGGTAGGAGAACACTGTTTTTTTTTTAATTATTAACTTTATTGCACAAATAAAAAAGTTGGACCTAAGAACATTCTCTTTGTTGTTCTATGTAAACGCCAGTCAAATGGCACGCAGCGCCATCTCATAGCAGGTCTAAGAACTGACGCTGTCAATAAATGAGCATGTACTATTTAGGTGATCTTCCCTACCCAAAGAGCCAAAATTACTTGAACTTCGCGACGACTTTTGTTTGAGGTGTAGTCCGTTGTTAAAGTCCTGTTTTTTAAAAAATGGGTTCGCTCTTGTCTACAGACTAGACCAAACGTGGCATAGACAGAGACGACGATGGAGCGAGCTCAACCAGAAGAAGCCTGTTTACTCTGACTTTGAAAATTTTAGGGTTATAATCCAAAATTTGTGTGCAAGCGTTTTTCGTTCGAAAGTGGTTAGGCGCCAAGCACCCCGTCTTCGTACCTGGTGCGCGTGGTGCGCAAGCTGGTCCGCCAGGCGCTTGTTGTGCTCGGAGGCGGCCACCATCCGCGCGGCCGCGACGGCCTTCTGGCTGAACGCGGCCAGCGCGGACGCCTTGTCGTGGAAGTTAGGTTCTCGGTTCGGAGTGCCTGGAAATAATAAAAAACATTCTTGAAAACTGTTTATCGCGATATCGGAAAACCTTGGTCAAGAGATAGAAGGCAAAAGGTTGAATAATTTGCGGTTCGCGGATGATATTGTCCTGCTCACTGATAGTCCCACCGATCTTCAGACCATGATCCAAGATACAAGTGAGCTTCACTACAAGTGGCTGTGGAAATGAATTCAGAAAAAACTAAATTAATGACTAATTGCACTGACACTACTACAAACATCACAGTAAACCAAACCACTATTCACAGAGGGGAGGGAGAAGTATATTTATCTTGGTCAGGAGATGAAGATGGGCAAAAAAAACCAGGTCAACGAAATCAGTAGACGCACACGTTGGCATGGGCCGCGTACTACAAGGTAGATTTTGCTCTTAGGATGAACATCACCGCGGAACAACACTTAATGGCAATAAAAAAAATTTGACTTTGACATTGACTTTGACAAACGGCTCGCATATTTGACACATGTGTCTTGCCAGTGCTCACGTATGAAGCTGAAACTTGGGTTTTAACCAAAGACTTCATTTATAAACTGCGAGTGGCCCAAAGAGCGATAGAGAGAAAAGTGGCTAAAAGAGCAAAGTAGTTACTTATTTTGACCAGTGAGTGGCGAAGCTTAAGTGGGAATGGGCATGCCACGTCCCCCGCAAACATGACTCCTGGTGTAAGACGGTTGTTGAGTGAGAGAGTGTCTTATCGATTCGAAATTTAGTACCGTGTTACTTCAATGATATTTAAATAACATGGCACGGTGACCATTACTTTAAATAGGACGTGTTGGGGGTTCTTAAATAAGTTAAGGGATAAAATTTCAATTTTCAGATAAAAAATTGGTTGTTTGTAAAGTAGGTTTACGATCGAGATGTTTACGTGATAACTAGAATGAGAGAGACGGAAGATCGGTCCACTCACTCGAACGCTATGCCAGCCTCCGCTCGTGAGGATTCCGCGTGACAAGTTTCACGGAATGACTGGCAGCGCTCGAGATGAGACGGGAGATCGGTCCGTCTCTCTCTCGTTATACCTGCGATCGCGCTTGTGAGGTTTTGGTGTGACACAAGTTTCTGAACATGTCACCCGACTAAAACGATTTTAAAGACGTTATCACGTCAAAAAATAGCTGATTAAACAAATATAAAGCGAGATATTTCACAATGACATTTAATGTTAGACAACCCGCAAATAGGTTATGACATTATCAAATTAGTCATATTATAAAGATACTTTCTTAGACGAATATATTATTTTAATGAGATATAGACATGACGGGTCTAAACACGAAATACAAATGGCAAATAGGTTATGACGTTATCAAATCAGTCATATTATACTTTGTTCGACGCATATTTTAATGAGAATTAGACATGACGGGTCCAAAACAAATATGAGTAAAAGCTACTCACTGCTCGACGTTTCGGCTGCGTTGCAACAGCCGCGGTCACGAGCCAACTGGTGGATCGCGGCATTGCCTGCGCGGGCGGCCCGAAGTTTCTTCTGCCACCCTCGCTTCACTTAATAAATTAACTGACTATAGCAAACCTTCGGGCGCGTTGACAGCATCGCTGAACTGGCGAAGCGGCGCCGCCACGTCTATAAAGTCTTCTACGACTCGGTTCACCACTGCACGCTCCATCGCGCGTTTTAATTCGTGAAGCTTGTCTGTTAGTTCCCTGAAAAAAATTTAGTTGAATATCAGCTGGTTTCTTCACTCCACAACTCTCGCCTTCGTAACAAGGGTAAGACAAGATAACTCTTTATTGCACATCACACAGAATATTTTACAAATTCGTTAAAAGAAATGTACAATGAGGGCGGTCTTATTACTATATCTCTTCCAGACAAACTTTCGGTAAAGGCAAGGGATATTTTGTGCATAGAAAAACAATAACTAATTAAGTTAAATAGATATGTAATATGTGTATAAGAATGTATCTATGAACAGTCTTACTTGCCAATTAGTGTTGCAAAACCTACTTTAGAAATCTAGATGCTGCTAGTATAAAGCATATGTCAAGATGTAAAGGCTGGCTACATCTATCTTGAGATCTCCGGATTTTATAAATATCCTTACCTAGTAATTGCTCTCGCTTCCTCGGAGTCGCCTCTACCGCTCATGCAGAGGTCGGCAAGTTTGTCCGAGAGGCGTTGGACCTCTGAGCAGAGCTGAAGAATCTCAGCCTTCTCGCGCCCTTGCAAGCCGTCGGCGATCTGTAATATTTAATTATTTATTACTAACCAGATAACATAACATAATTTTCGGATATTTTTAGTGATGACCGTGCTAGGAACGTGTCAGTCAGGCTAATAAATATTCGTTGTATTCTTCTTCTTCTTCTTCTTCGAGTCGACTGGTAACAATCATTATATTTTCGCCCAGTGTTGTGCAACGTTGATTGCGTTGGCGTTTGCCTGCTGTAGTTCTCAAAGCGTGCATGAGCTAGGACATTTGGGGCAGGACAGGAGATGGGACATATCTGCACCGCGCCACGATCACATTTGTCATTTCCGGAGAAACCCCACCTCATCCAGTTTTCTTGGCATCTTCCAACACCTGACCGAAGTCTATTGAGAGACTTCCAGACAGCCCAGGGAAGATCACCACCCGGTGGACGTGTCTCAGAGGATGGGAGGCGCGAGGCTGCTGGTGGGTATAGCTTTGTCCACCGCTCAAGCCGGATCTATGATGGATCGTTTCCTACATAATACTCTAACTTAAACTAACTTTTCCGACCTCTAAGGCGTGTCGGAGGTGGAATTCTGCCATACAGCGGGTGCCTGATGTGTTCCAGCTGTTTATTTTTCTCCATGCAGCAGTCGGCAAAACGATGTTATAATTCGTTGTATTGAAACTATGACACCTTTCCTACTAGAACGTGCCGTCACCGACCAACAACGTCGCGTGTCAGAGCGTGTCAGCACCGGCAAAATACGCTCCGCTCCATATAACGGTGAGACAGAACGCTGTAGATCCGTTCAGAAGGCATGGTAGTGCGTATTGTGTTGCTTTTTGTGTCAGATACGCTCCTAGCACGGTCAAGGTATGGTATGATGTAGTGGGTCCAGACCTTAACCTGGATACATACCCTCTGCCCTTGCGAGACGATGCTGTTGATGGCTTTCTGTCCTTCAACTCGAGTCGCTGGGTCTGCGGCCGGGTGCAGCAACCATTTGTGAGCTGTTTCCAACCTAGAAACATCACAGGGTTTATCAATATCAGTTCAGACGACTAAATATTATAATTGAAGTGAATCAGGGACCTATGGTAAAAAATTAAGGATCACCTTTTTTCTTCTTTTATGTAAAAGGACAAAAAATAAAGATCTTTTAAGATCTTTTCTTTCTTTATACATAAAACAAAGTCCTTTTAGTTACACCACTTACCTCAAGAACGCTTGGACAGTTTTTTTTAATGATTTACTTAGCTAAATTCGTCTTTTTCCCGAATAGGATGATAGCTTAACAGGGTTGGGGCGGTACGAGGTTCGCTGGGACCACTATTGGTCAAGAAAACTCTTACCTAGCCTGCATAGTCTTGCCTCCTTGCTTCTCAGCTGCCCTTACGCCTTCGTTCACTATGTAGTCTACTTCGTTAAGCTGCTTGCGGAGATCTGATGCCAAGTTCAGTGCCTGAAAGGGATATACATTTGTGTAATAGTCCCCCTAGCCGATTTCGACTACGGTGGCCAGTCACAACGATTAACCGACTGCGCGGGACATATTATAGTGCACAAGTGTGTGCGCCAACACAGGTGCACTCTCTATTCCTTTCACTCTCATAGCCCAATGGGACAGTAATCTGACACGACCGGATAGAGATCAGGCGCAGGACCAACGGCTTTACGTGTTTTCCGAGGCACGGGGGTGAAACACCGCCAACTTCCAAACTCCGGGCTTCCCTGAGAATTTCTGAACAGAAAAATCCAGGGACATATTTTTGTCCCGACCCGGGAATCGAACCCGGGACCTCTGGCGCAGCCGTCGCTTTAAAATGGTCCCCTCTAACCGCTGCGCCACCGAGGCAGTTGATACATTTGTGTAATATACTCATAGTAATATTAGACTCGCTTCCTCTGCAGCAATAAAACGTGGGACTGCGACAGGACATACTTATCTCTCTTTCACACTCACAGGCTTTATAAGGAGGCGTAGTGTAGCACTGCACACTGCACAGTAATCGATAAGCGCGTGCGCACACGATTCACTCCTGCGTGAATGATTTATGGTCACAGAGGAAGCGAGTTTTTAATACTACTATAATGCTTTGTTTATTCACCTTGGCTTCTCTTCCATGTCCGTATTGCCTCTCGTCGCAAAGATGGTCTGCGTTTATACCACCAGACCTGTGAAAATATATACTTTATTACGAACAAGACTCTCTGTCGCTTCTGCCGTACGATCATACGAGTTAGTAATATCAGAACGAAAATTGGCCAAGTGCGAGTCAGACTAGCGCACTTAAGATTCCGAGCCAACTTTAACTGAATAAGATGTCCACTTATTTCCACTATACAAGGATTTGTTTTTGTTGACACCAAAAATAACTTTGTTTTTCATAGTGTTTATAAGTTGTACTGTGTTGAAAAAATTCTGCCTCAAAAACAACAAATTTGATCTCGTTCAAACAAATTTTCGTTTTAAGATCTACGTCGTAATAAATTATTTTCAAAATTTTTGCTTGTGGGTTGACCCATTTTACCGTTTTGGACACTACCTTTCAAATGTTTGATTTTTTCAACAATATTTTATGAACATCTATGTCATTTTAATGACCCATCCATAGACACCCACACATAGGCTTGAATAAAAAATTAAAAAAAAATCGGCTACGGAACCCTTTAAAGTACTTTAACTGAACTTTACTCGCTCGCATTTTGTAATTGTAACAATCACTCAACTATGACTGCATGTATACCTAGCTAGGGCTCTGACGCTGTCGGCGTGCGCGGGCGCCAGGTGCTCCCCGGCGCGCTGCGCGGAGGTCAGCACTGTGCGGAGCGCCCTCTCGCCCGAGCTGTTGCGAAGGGCATCTGGGTCCTGAAAATATTTTTTGTTTTATCAAACAATACGAGTACTTAATAGAAAAAAGAGAAGAATAGCAAAACTGTAACGATATGTAATTGATTGCGGCAAATAAATCAGCAGCAGCTATAGAAGATTGACCAAGAAGACAATAAGTCTATTTTATTAGCTTGTCCAATATTGTAAACAATCTTGATATTCCTTTTTTGCCAAAGAATTCATTTTAAAATATCATAAACACGAAACTTATATTCTACATAGGTAAGTCATCGTTGAACACCGAAATATTTTCAAATCAAGTAATTAATTTTATTTACTGATATTGTAAGTTGAAAAAAGATTACTTACATTCTTCGACTTGCAAAAAAAAAAAGGATTTTATGAGAAAGAAGGAGACTATTCGTTTTAAAGGTGAAACATCTTAAGTCGTCTTCGGGCTAGTTATTCTCTTGTTAGTTCACGCAGTTTCCTCATACAATCATTAAACTTTCTTATTTGACCAACAAATCTGTACTTTACTTACATTGAGAAACTCGTGCGCAGCTCCCATTTTAGAGTGTATTTGCGTCTGCAGAGCCTTCAGTACCGCAATGTTATCCTTCTCACCACCGTCCTCTATGTATGATGTCAGTTGAAGCACTCTGAAATCATAAAAAAAGTCATTAGTTTATAGGTAGACTGCAAAATTGAGATCTCGCCTGCGGGGCGGCGGGGCACGCGGGGAGGTGAGAGGGCAGCGTGAGTAACCGCGCCACCCGCACCTCCCACCACTCGCCACACCCCGTATGAAAGGCTAGAAGTTACAAAATATTTATTTGGGAATAGTGTCTGAAAACAGAACTGATAGCAAAGAACTGATGGCCAATGGTGCAGAAAAGTTCTTGACTTTGACCAAAGACGCAGTATGGGACGTCCACCGACAATACGGAAAGACGACCTTGTAAATATCACACTGGATGCAGACCGCTTGTGATCGGTCCATGTGGAAAACCGTAGGGAAGGCTTATGTTCAGCAGTGGACGTTCTTTGGCTGATTATGATGATGATGATGAGTGTCTGAAAAAGTTATTTAACATGTTTTATTTTTTGTAACATACCGAATAATTTCATGGATTTCGTCAGCCATCCTTTGGGCTAGGTAGTTTCTGTTTTCTGCTGCCTCTTCGATACCTTTACCACCTGCAAAAATTTAAACGTTGTTGATAAATCTTAACATATCAATTTAGGCTAGGAAATGAAAAGGACCAAAGATTGATCCCAGAGCAATACTTATATAGTTTTAGTAGCAAAAAAATAACCGTACTTGAAAATGTGCTTTATTTTATAGTCCCTAATAAAGTCAGTTTACTGGAGACGTAATGTAAATATTTGTATGTTAAAGCAGTTGTAAGAAGAGCTTGGAAGGACTTGTTGCAATTATCAGAAGCTTACTTTACTTCACGTTCTAAACCTTTAATTTGTGAACCATTTTAACATTTCCTAGAATAGTTATTAAGATCTTATTCAAATAGGAAGCAGCTTTCAAGACACATACCTTCAGTGAGGATGTGGATGTAGATCTTCATCGAGCAGATGAGTACTGGAGCCAGCTGCTTAACGCTTTCGAGGCACCGTGTTAACGTCTCAGCGTGAGGTGGGTGGGTCAGCTCGGCAGCTCGCGACGCAACCTGAATTGGAGAAATTAATTCATTTCACTACCAGTTGTACAGTTGTTAGACTCAGGCCCACTTGCGCGTGATTAGCGACATCCTGGATTTAATCATCATTATGTCTCTGTCAACGTCAAATAAACTAACAGAATGATGATATAATCCAGGGTTAGCGTAATCCTGGGTTAAATCATCGTGCGCAAGTCCCACTTAATGACTTATGACTTTATCCACCAGTCAACCGCTTCTTATTTTTTTGTTTTTTATGTAATCCTTAACTCATTTGTATATTAGTAACGATCTCGTCGTGTTATTCCAGATTGGCAATTGTTAAACATGTCGTTTACTTGGTTGAGTAACAGGCAGACGAAGTCACTGCACACTTATCTTTAAAACTTTTTTGTAAAACGCAATAATACAGTTAGTTAATGCTCTAGTGTCGATTTTTCTTCACTGTGTAATAGAACCAAATCTGATTAGCGTGCTAGAACTTTGAGGTGCTTTATTTTTTCATCCACTACTCTTTGGCTCTGTGAATGGGCATATCATTTGCAGGTTATGGTATTTTTATTTGTGAATTATCGTTATTCAAAATAAATGTACCAAAGTTTTAAATATAGGGCATATTTGCACTCATTCGTGTCCGATACGTATTCGATTCGAATCCACTTTCAGACCCAGTCTGGTAATCCTAGTTGTAGTATGAAATTGCAAAAGAACCCAACACTAAAATAAAAGCCTACGAAAAATGGAATGATATAACTCACCTCTCTAGCAGCCCTGGACAGCGCCGGCGAGATGTCCCTCAGGAACTGCACCAGGTCCTCCATCGTGTCGATGACTTCAGCCACGCCGAGGTAGTCTAGCACCTACCGACAACACACTACTAGCATCTATGTGGATTGTGGATATTGTGGTTACAAATACACTAGCTGAGGTGCTGAGTACTTTGAAATAACAACACTAATACAATGGTTTTAGAATGTTTTTTATACTCAATGTCATATTTTTATTCTTAAAGATGAAATAAGAAACCAAAAATTCAAATTGAAGTTGAATTTATTGTGTAATGAATAACTACTTGCCTAAAAAGTTTCAAAAACAAACGGGTAGATAGCGCTGACGTCACGCGTGATGACGTATCCATAAGAGACCAGAAAATTCGCACAGTCGGACCGACAGCACGGTAACTTAATTGGAAGAGCATTGGCCCGGTTAGCCAGAAAGTTGCAGGCTTGAGTCCCCCCCGTGCGCAATTTTTGGTTAAAACAGACCAATGACAGGTTACAGGCAACGCAGTTGCAATGCGAACCGTAATGTAGTTGTTAACATAGATGTGACTTTATTTTAGTTTATGGTAGTTAAATTATTCAAATTGCTTTGCTGCTGCTCTAATTTTGGTCTGTTCTTGGTATTTAGGATAAACGCTATATGGAATAATATGGTTTTGATATGACGTCTGACGCTATTTTGATTTTGCAAATATTTAAATCAAAATCAAATTGAAATGTTCCTTCAAAACGGAATGAAAAATCTAGCTAGATAATAGTAAAACTTTGTCTAATTTGTATATAAAAAATCAGTAAACTCACCTTTCTACATTCCTTGACAATCTTCCTAACTTCGGATTCATCGAAGCAGAGAAGCAACGCTGAAGTCCCTTGAAGAATACCTCTGGAACCTTCTATCAGCTTTTTCCTAGTAAAAGGAAAGATGCACATTTCTTTATTAGATTTCGTATTGAGACTTCCAACTTTCTCATTTGAGTGAATTTGTCAATTCACTGATCAGCTTACCAAAAACTCTTTTAACAGACTTACTTATGTGTCATTACTTTTTGAAGTTAAGCTCATGTGTCTGACTGCTAGAGTCAAAAACACTGGGCATTTCAAAGACTTGTCAGCTAAATGAGCTGATAGAAAAGGGGTATGGAGTTGTTTTTTAAAATTTTCTTTTCAGTTCTTCAATAGTTAATCTTTAGCAGCCTTACGGTAGAACATAGTCGGGAGGGTAAAGGATGGTTGACGAAGACTATGGTGATGATTAGCATACTATCAGACTTACGTAGCCGGACCAGAACATAGTCGGGAGAGTAAAGGATGGTTGACGATGACTAGGGTGATGATTAGCATACTATCAGACTTACGTAGCCGGACCAGAACATAGTCGGGAGAGTAAAGGATGGTTGACGATGACTAGGGTGATGATTAGCATACTATCAGACTTACGTAGCCGGACCAGAACATAGTCGGGAGGGTAAAGGATGGTTGACGATGACTATGGTAATGATTAGCATACTATCAGACTTACCTAGACGGACCAGAACATAGTCGGGAGGGTAAAGGATGGTTGACGAAGACTATGGTGATGATTAGCATACTATCAGACTTACGTAGCCGGACCAGAACATAGTCGGGAGGGTAAAGGATGGTTGACGAAGACTATGGTGATGATTAGCATACTATCAGACTTACGTAGCCGGACCAGAACATAGTCGAGAGGGTAAAGGATGGTTGACGAAGACTATGCTGATGATTAGCATACTATCAGACTTACCTAGCCGGACCAGAACATAGTCGGGAGGGTAAAGGATGGTTGACGAAGACTATGCTGATGATTAGCATACTATCAGACTTACCTAGCCGGACCAGAACATAGTCGGGAGGGTAAAGGATGGTTGACGATGACTATGGTGATGATTAGCATACTATCAGACTTACCTAGCCGGACCAGAACATAGTCGGGAGGGTAAAGGATGGTTGACGAAGACTATGCTGATGATTAGCATACTATCAGACTTACGTAGCCGGACCAGAACATAGTCGAGAGGGTAAAGGATGGTTGACGAAGACTATGCTGATGATTAGCATACTATCAGACTTACCTAGCCGGACCAGAACATAGTCGGGAGGGTAAAGGATGGTTGACGAAGACTATGGTGATGATTAGCATACTATCAGACTTACGTAGCCGGACCAGAACATAGTCGGGAGGGTAAAGGATGGTTGACGAAGACTATGGTGATGATTAGCATACTATCAGACTTACGTAGCCGGACCAGAACATAGTCGGGAGGGTAAAGGATGGTTGACGAAGACTATGGTAATGATTAGCATACTATCAGACTTACCTAGACGGACCAGAACATAGTCGGGAGAGTAAAGGACGGTTGACGATGACTAGGGTGATGATCAGCATACTATCAGACTTACCTAGCCGGTCCAGAATATGGGTCAGCTCGGAGCATGTCGGAGGCCTGCTGCAGCAGGGTCGCAGCGGTCTCCACGCGGTGGAGGGCGCCAGGCATGTCTTGTCTGAGGATCGCATCATCTGACGACTCGATTGTTTCGTGGCCCACCTGAAAATAATATTTTATATCATACTAGCTTTTGCCCGCGACTTCGTTGACTTCTTTCTCCCGTTTTTTACACATTTACCACTATATTTTTGCTCCTATTGGTCGTAGCGTGATGTTATATAGCCTATAGCCTTCCTCGATAACTGGACTATCCAACACAAAAAGAATTATTCAATTCGAACCAGTAGTTTCGGAGATTAGCGCGTTCAAACAAACAAACTCTTCAGCTTTATAATATTAGTATAGATTCATGGTATCTACAAGAGGGCTAGACTTTCAGACAGTAAATCTATAAATATCCTCATTTATTTTTGGTTAACTGTCTCAAAATTTTGATGTGCTTTAATCTAAGTTTGTGGAGCTCCGTCGCTTTAAAGTCCATTCAACTAGTTTACTACTCGAATATTGTAAACAATCGTGACATTCCTTTTTAACTGACCAATTCATTCAAAAATAAGATAAACACAAAACTACTAACCTAATCGTTGAACACTGATATATTTTTGAATCAAATAGTTATTTAATTATATTCACTAATATAATTTTCAAAGTTATGAAAAGATTTTCGACTAGAAAAGTTGAACGGACTTTAACTGTCATTTATTATTTTACCTTCAACTACACTCTCGATGTAATGCCTGTTGATCTAGCATCTCATTTGTTTTGAAACTTGAGCAGATGCACAAGACTGCGTTTATATTTCAGCTTTTAAAAATAGATACTAGTGTGAAATTCGTCGATTCTTTGTCTGGCGTATGACGCAATCGCTTATGCATTTCCAATAAATTAAAAGCAGCTTCTTAGCCAGCTTTATGAAACAGCCACGACGCCTACAACATTGTAAATAACTCACAAAGTTTCGAGTTCTATTCAATCTTAATCGTTCGATTTATCGAATAACCCGGGCATTTATATACCAAGACACGCGTTATAATGTTAGCTGACAACATTTATGAAAAAAACTTACACTGGAACTTCTAACAAATAAAAGTAACTGTTTCCATAGCACTCTTCAGCTTTCATCATCATCATTACCAGCAAAAGGACGTCCACTGCTGAATATAGGCCTTCCCCACGGTCCACATCGACCGATCACAATCGATCTGAATCGAGTGTGATCCTCTTATCTTTACAAGGTCGTCTGTCCATCTTGTCGGTGGACGTTCTACGCTGCGTCTTTGGTCGAAGGGTCTCCAATCTAGAGCTAGAACTAAGTGTTCATTTAACGGCATCTTCGACTGTACATAGCCATCGTAAAACCTGAAAACCTGGGATCATGCAATCAGATCGGACCACTCACTTTGACCAAGTTGTTGACGGCGAGCGACACGGCCTGCACCGGCCGCGCCAGGTCCGGCATGGCGTTGCCATCTTCTGCTTCTTCATGGAGAATCACTAGTCTGGAGACCTGAAAACAAATAACACATACATTAGTATCCGATTCATTTAAGATGAGATCAGGCTTATTGGTGGCGATACTGATACCGATACTACAAAACTAACAGGTATTTGTCACTGATCGGCTGCACAGAAGGACGATAATAAAAGACGAGATAATAAGAGGTTCCAAGGATTGTTCTGAACATCTTCCTTTCTATTCAACTTAGAATGTTGCCCTACGGAGAGATGGAAATGAACAGTCTGAGTACTTTAAATCCTGATTTGCAGGCAATCCTGCAGTTGAAATCTACAGATGAGAAAAACTTGAGAGGAACCAATTAAGATTCTTAAAAAACAAACAAAATACATGAAAAATACTAGATTGACAAATCAAAAAGTACAGACCAGATCCCAAAGCTGATATTCGCACACGAGCTCATAACAACAAACATTTCAAAATTTTTTTCCGAGAACAAATAATGCAGCCACAATACATTCCGTTCAATCCAACGACCTTGCAGTTAGCTGATAAGACGAAAATCTAAAACAGACTAAACAGCCACATTGGCTTCTGACATGTATCGAGTAAGCTGACATTATAAAAAAATTAAAAACTCCCGAACAGTAATAAAGTTTTATCTTAGTTCAAGTTATCTCAAACTTTCCTTGACATAGAATTGTTTAGTTTATGTTTCCACGTGCCAGAGATAGTAAAACAATAGTTACTTTAATGCATTCTTGTAGGACTACCGACATGTAGATGAACGGTTGTTAAATTCCTTTGAGATGACTGATAAAAGGAATGTCGGTTCAGCAGAGTGATCTTTGTGTTTGACCTATGGAATGTTAGTAGGCGCACTTCAAATTCATTGTTCTTTATTATGATTCTCCATCTTGAAAAGTTAAATTGCACTCCAGTGGGTTATAGCGAAAATACATAAAACTGAAGAGATTCAAGGTCCAATAGAATTCAACGTAAGTAATCCTACTTCCTACTTATATTATAAATGCAAAAGAGGATGAGAGGATTTGGAGGATGTATTGAATGTTTGTTACTCTTTCACGCTAAAACTACTGAGTGGATTTTGATGAAACCTAAAAATGATATGGCTATTCGGTACCAGCATATAACGCATATTCATAATGATATTTTATAAGATCAGATATTTACGCGGGTGAAACCGTGAGAAAGTAAAATTATTTGGGAGATAATAGAATCAACTTCTTCTTCTTCTTCGAGTCGACTGGTAACAAATCATAATAATTTCGCCCAGTGTTGTGCAACGTTGATTGCGTTGGCGTTTGCCTGCTGCAGATCTTGAAGCGTACATGAGCTAGGACATTTGGGGCAGGACAGGAGATGGGCCATTGTCTGCACCGCGCCACGATAATGATAGAATCAACAAAAACAATAAACATACTACAGCGGGCATTTTCGTTACAATGGATCAATGATTGTAACGACTTCATAGTCATTACTATCAAACTATCAACCAATGAACCGTTTCTATATCTCTTAATACTAATCTAAACGCTACCATGTAGCCGAAACAGCTTATAGCGGCATACAAATGAGTAATAATACACTCATTACGTATTCATAGTAGTCGCTTGCGATAAGCTGCGCGGGCGCCGGTGTGCGCTAAAGGGCATCACTCATTCATAAGACGAAGCTGAGGCCCTATTCAAATTACGAGTGATGTAATGTGTTCCTTTTTACGGGCTCATTCAGAACACTTTATTATAATCGACTAGCGATTCCAGCGAACTTCGTTTCGTTGGAGCCTTTTCCGAGTTTCATAATAGCTTGTTTATAGTATAGGATTGTAAGTCAATTACGAAGTGAATGAATCAGTTTTGTTTTCTATATTATTTTGTCCTCAGTTCTGCGTAATAAGTGACACGTAATAATATGTACTAAACGTAAGCAATCATGGTTAATGACAACTATGACTAATAAAAGTTTTTTTTTTACAATAAATAATTAATATGCATTTAGTACAGGCATTAGTGTGGGGGGCGAAAAACTTCTTCAAGTTTAATTATTCTAAAACAAATCAAATTCATAACATTCTTTTGTTTACAACCGCTAGCAGCCTATTGATCCCTGAGCGTTTAATTAGATATGGCATAGTTATTGTTAAAACAACCATATTTGTCATAGCATTTTTAATGTAACTGATAAAAATGTCTTCATAACCCAAATTCATAGTGAGAATGTGCCAAGGTGAGATTCGTTAACCTTTTCCGTCCATTTCCAAGTTTAGTGACATTTAGTTCAGCCCGTCCTTCAGTTGTCAGCCGAGGCTAGAGGTGCGGCGTTTGTGCCTGGGGCGGGACTTCGCTAATCGCTTTTAGGGGTATAAGGCTGCGTTTCCACCAGAGATGTGCGATGGAAATGTGTCGTAAGAGGATGTCTAGCTGTGCTGTGAAAATGTGTGGGTGTTTCCACCAAAGCTGTGCGATGAAAATGTGTCTACGAGGATGTGTAGCGGAGCTGTGAAAATGCGCATTAATGTGTGGTGCGAGGATGCGTTGCGAAGCTGTGAAATGTGTCGACGGGGGTGCGGTGTATGCGCAAACCTATTCAACACACATTCCTCGCACACATTCCTCGCACACATTCCTCGCACACATTCCTCGCACACATTCCTCGCACACATCCCTCGTACACATCCCTCGCACACATTCCTCGCTTGTTTTGTATGCGCAAAAACCTAGCTCCGCTGAGCCGTTTCCACCTGTGCTGACCGAGGCGAGGTAAATGAAGCGATTCTATTGGTTCTTTACAAACACATTCCTCGCTACGCATCATCGCACATCTCTGGTGGAAACGCAGCCTAAAAGTGGAAGAGGGGTTGAAACAAATAGATATTGTTTGTAAAAGGTTTTAAAGGTAAATCTTTTTGACGACTGCGAGGTCGAAGTTTATTTTAGCTTAAAGATGACCTTTTACGAGCTATTTGAATCACTTTGACAACATCAGTTTCGAAAGCTACTTCCCAATACAACAAACAAATAATAAAAATTCCAGAACCAATAAATACAAGTACAACTACCACTTGACACCATTAGTGGAAGAACGCTTAACGAAGATGCAATGTCATCGCACAAACGACTACAAACTCTCAAGCACTTACTACAACAATGCCCCAGATTTGCCGCAAACGAAACGATCAAATGTAACCACCATCAACCATCAACCAGTAACAACCATCACTACAAACTCGATCCCTTCAAACTTCTCGATGTAGTTTCAAAAGAAAGCACTTTATATACCTTCCACAATCTTGTAACATTTATAATAGCCGAACTTAAAACAAATAAACTATTCTAAAGTAACACAACACTGTCTCTGCAGAGTAAATCCGCAAGCACTGCAGATTCAAAATCTCAAATATTAATCACAAGAAAAAAAAAGCCCTTAAAAATGTAGATGGCGATGATAAAGCAGGTATATCTCGATGATCACTGATATAAAACAGTTCAGTGAAGTGTACTTACAAGTTACTATAAAGTATTCTTAGCGTAGGTTAAATAGACTCATACTTACAATATCTGCTAGCTCTCAGTCTGTAGATTGTTTTATAGACCTAAGCCTTCCCCGATAAGTAAGTAAGCTATCGACACAAAAATATTTATAAATCGGTTTAGTAGTTTCTGAGATTAGCGACTTACTCTTCAGCTTTATAATATGTATTAGTATATTTATCGTAAAATATCTAAAGGTTAATTTAATTGTTAGTCTAGTCTAGTTTGTAAATAAAGTAATGAACATGATCTCGGAAAGCTAACGAAATTCTGTGTGCCGATATGAATCAAAGAAACATGTATTTATGAAGCATTTTATTTTAGATCAATATCGACAAATCCTATTTTGCATCTTCAAATACCGTGATGTCATCTACATAAATAAAAAAAATTATAGAGCATAAAACATAGAAAGTATGCTGGCAACATCCTAATAAGTGGTATTCCACTTCTTATTCAAATACCTTGGCCATATGGTCGCCGCCCACGGCATATCGCAACGAAGGTGAAAAGGCTGAATACGAGTATTTGTCATTTCGTAATTGGTAAAATCATTGCTACACTCGATCACCAGATTAAAGCGAAAGTTCTAAGCTAACTCAATCTAATGCATGCTCGTGGGTAAACTAACTCAGAATTAAAATAATCCCACTTTTATCTACTCAAACGATTAAATAGATCTTTGCTTTAATTCTGAGTTTTAAGCCAATTCTTGAGCAAGTGAAATTGAATAGATGATCATAATCGCAATTGTATTTAACTGCTCGTTTATTGAATTTATTACTAATATTATTTCAGCTTTACACCCCCGAGTGCCTGCCTATATTAAGACCGGGGAACATACAAAGAACTTGTTGTAACCACGGACTCTGTCTGATTCATACTGTTAGTAAAGGATAATGAATTTTGAGCGAATGATTTAGTAATTCTAAGAAGTTTATATGGATCCTTTCTTATCAAAGTGAGGCTGGCTACTTTTGGCAAACCAAGAGCATGAAAAAAATATTGTAAGTTCTTTATACCTTGTGGAGATGTCTTGGCTTGAACGAAGTATGTCCTTGTATTGTGTTGTATTCTCTGCTTGTTTGAACTTATGAAACCAGTAGATAAACTTAAATTGTCAACTTTATTAAGTCTTATCTTGATTTTTAAGATTTGTTTATCGTTGAAGGTCATCGAGAAACCTTTTACACTGACTTCATTCACGTAGCGATTGCTGCTGTGATGTCATTATTGTGTCACAAAAATCCTTCACATTGAAATAACTTAGAGAATATATTTACGTCACTCAATTTGGTATTAATATAGAACTTTTATAATTTAAAAATGCCATCAGACTACAAAAGATCGTTTGATTCTGATGTACATAATTTGTTTAGAAAGAGGCTTTTACAAGACCGCCCACTTTTTTCAAATCCACGAGATTTTCCCGAACTGTTTGTTTTCAGTGGCTTAAAAAAAGTAACAATTCCCCAACAAATAATACAAAACATTAAGCCCTCTTAGGCATTACGTAAATAAATCCAGAAAATAGGTCCCGAGCTAGCGACGACCTTGCGACGGCCGTGACCCACAACCCAGCTGCCTCGGCAAATAACGTCAAGTTATGAGCTAGCTATCAACGACACAGTCGCCAGCACATCAGGGTACCCATTTTTGCTGCAAACTAGCCTTTATTACAACTACATAAGATATTGCAGTGTTTACCTTGACGTGCTGTTGTCCGTACATAATAACGCAGCCTAGATTTTGTTTAGGTGATAATAAAGTTTGAGGGATTAAAAATAATGTTGCGAGACATATTGAAGATTTTGGAAATCCATCGAATAACACTCCTTTATCATTGGATCAAAATAACCTTCATGTGAGTGAGATACGAATGCAAATGTGTTCAGTTTGTAAACAGTTTCGATGTATAATAATGAATACGAGACGTGTTTTCGATTTTTAGTTGGCATTTTATTTTGTTTTATAAATAGCACTGCATTTTGGTGTAATCGAAGTAAATAACAAGTAGGTACAGAAAGCAATAGTTCGCTTAATACGGTTGATTTTCTATCATTGATCTCTATCAGCACTATTATTGGACACAATAAGCATTTTTTTAACATGCTCCCCCGCTGATCTGTTGGCATCAAAATGTGTGAAGCTGAAAACCATTTGATCTCATCCACAGATGAAATAGCAGCACCTTCAAAAATAAACTTCATGTTCATTACCACCTGCCGTAAACGAGAACTCGGTAAACGGAAACAAAACATACGATTACGAAACTCGAGCGCAGCAGTTCCAATTTTAAATTTGGGCGCAAACTGAGAACGCGATGACCAATGGCAATAGTGATAGGGAATTAGGGGGACTATTGAATTATCGATCAATCTGGACTAATGATAAAACAGATAGATAGGGACATCGCAACCTACTGCTGGGCTTTTCTGTTCTTCCAAGGGCGTCCAAACTGTTACTCACAGCTTAGCTTCATATCAATTACCAGAAGTTAAAGATAATATTGACACGACTTCTTCTTATTTTAAAGACAAATTGCTGATAATGAAAAGCTATTCAACTCGTCAGTATCGACAAAAATCATTTGATGAGATGATGTAATGCTGAGTAGAAGTAACAAATGAGGAATCAATTTACCAAAAACAAGTTAAATTATTTTTTAGTTCAGTAAAAACCAATGAAATAATTCATTTTAAAATAAGATACAAAACTCACAAGCTACATAGGTTATTAACTGTGGAACACTGAGATCATTTTAAATCAAATAATTTATTTCTTTTACTAACTGATATTATGATTGTTTGTTACCAATATTCGACAATATGCAGTTTAATTTAATCGTTTTAAAAGCGGGCTTTACATTGATGCATCGATAGTTCGACACGATCACAACACTAAAAAACAGCGAACAACCGGCCAGTAACAATCGGGCGTGAGTCAGCGCGCGAAAATAGAAATTATTTTGAATAATAACATGTGGCAACACTTTTATAGCGCGACCAATGGCCTTTTTACGAGTGTTGCCATTGATGATGATGATCTTAGTTACTAGCGATTTGGTGGGTAAATGGTGTAATGAGTAAAGAATAATGGTGTTGTTGGTGTTCCATGTATGTAAGAAGTAAAAGTGATCAGAGAAAAACAACTTGCAAAAAGTCTTATAAAATGCGATGAGATTTTAAGCGACTGAGGAACTCGCCACATGGAATTTTCTCAAATATACAAATATTGAGGGAGGGAAGAAACCATCTCAAAAAACGTCCTAGTAAAAAGGAATGGAAGATGAAACTAAGCCGAAATATGCCCTCGAAAATCTATCCATACCATTTCTAGACTAAAATACACTGCTCGAAGAGCATTCACCAAAATGTTGACGCCCAGAGAATGATATGTGGAAGTTATCAATCTTGACAAAAAATGTATAGGTTTTTTTTTTTAATCAGGACGTTTGACGTTCTTTCCATGCATTTTGTGTCAAAATTTAAAACTGCAAAATAGCATTTTCTGGGTGGCTAAACTAATATAAGTCCTCATCTATAGATAGTCCGGCAGTCAATAAAACAGAGACCGACGGGGATACCGTCAAACATTCATGGCTGCACATTCGCGGCTGAAAATAACAGCAAAGGTATAGGACACAGACATATTAGCTAAATAGATATAGCTTTTGCAAGACTGACTACTGTGCGCAGACTTAAATCCGAACTGTCAGGAATTATCAAATAAAAAATAGGCTTTAGTGGCAATGTTTCTTTCGATTTCATTAAATTTGCTCTTCAAAACAAATTTCCAAGCATATAAACAGATACGGACTGCTAAAACTTATGGTAAGTAGGTCAGATGACTAGATCTGTAAAATGGAAAAGTGCTTTAGTAAATAAATTGTATTGTGATTTGTGGTAGAGTAAGTGGTAAATTGACAAGGGAGTTGTTGTTAGATGTTATAAGATAACTATACTATACGGTACTAATACTGTAATACGACATTATTTTGAATACCGTTGCTAGAATCCCGTGACAGCTAAGAATAATAATTATTATTTTGTGAAAACGACAGCTTTACAATTATTCCTGTAGGGTAAATATTAAAATATAAGCACACTAGCAGTAAGCGTTGATGCAAAAGGGTTCGGATCTACACCGCGCATCTTTCACCTTTAACATCAGGTACTTATTAGCCCTTTTGACAAGTCGTCTATGCAGCAAAGATGTCTGTGGAACGTAATGGCGAAATGTGGTTACAACATCATGCCCTTTCGAAATTTATCAGACAGCAAACTAAATTAATAGGGCAAGGAACATCAAAGTGAAATCTGATTTCTGCTGACTAAACTGTAAACATTAAGTAAGTTTGTTGTACCTACTGACTGATCTATTGGAGAGACTCGGTGAGAGATGTGTGTTATCTTGAGGGCAATTAAACTGTTAGCAGCTTGTTTATGATCATTCGAATTAAAATCTTAATTACGTGGTTTATGTGGATTTGTTGAATTCCAAAAACATTGGTTTATTGGTGACGTATCACAACTCCAACAAAAGATTTGTTTGTGTCATCGATTTATGAAAGGTACAATTAGTATTCTTAGTTTTGTTATGGACTACCTAAGTTTTCATAAGATAACAAGGCGCAGTTGTATGGTTCATCAGCAGAGAACTGTTAAATTAATATTTCATGTCCGTCCACCACGAACATTAACCAATTCGCGAATTATTTGATTACGAGAACTACTGGCTGACTAACTTCCCATGAGGACTACAACGATGAGTAAGATTAATTAATTGAGGACTGTTTGTCATCGCATCGTCAATGTCAACATGATCATATTAAATGTCCCTGCCAATCTTTGGTGTTCTGCTCTAAACATATGTATTCATTGTTTATTGATTAGCACTTGATTGCACTGCACAGAATATATAATAGTACTACATGTGCACTGTCAACATCATCAAATTTAATAAATAGGTTTTGTCAGTTTTTTTTTCATTCTTTACGCTCTTCATGTTGTACAATTGGCGGACTGTATGCCTTATGGCAATTTTTGGCAGTTAACAGCATAGGAATGTAGAGCTTAATCGGAACATTTAAAACAATTAAGAGTAGTAAAAAATTGTCGTAGCTGACACCTCTGCTATGAAGTAAATCTCCAAACATCATAGAAACGCTGCAAAAGAACCAGAACGTTCGACGGAACAACTGCGTAAAGTTACGATCAACAAAATTTTCTTCAAAAACTATCGAAAAAGTAACCAAAGTGTCCAACTGACCTTCCAGTGTCGTCAGCAAGGGCCGTCGATGCCATCACAAAAATAGAGCAAGACATTTCACAACACGGGATGCTGGGAGGATGCCCACCTGCCCTAATTGCCTACAGCTATGTATAGAACGCCTGTTTTTATCTCATGGGAAATTTGTTTTTTATTGAAATCATAAAACAGCATGTTGGAATCATATTGGAAGACTGTGATTTAGAAATCCATCATAGATCTCTTTAAAAAAGTGGGATTCCTAGTCTAGAGTATTTGGAAGGCTTTCTGCAGATCAGGTACTTGGTCTGTGGTGGCTATGAAACGATCTGGACCAGAGGGATTAATAAAAGTTATTATTTATAACCTGGATCAGTGGGCACCGCTAAGGGCTTCGCAAAAGAAGTAATTAAAATAGGTACTACCTATACCGCAGGCCCAAATAAGAACTTGGCTACGTGCAGAAACCGAAGCAGCACACCAAGCAGAGTGGAGAAATGGTGAAGGTTGCAGGCAAACAAAAGACGCAATTCCGGAAGCTTCGAAAAGGCTTGCCCGCAACCTCATCCGGTTACCAAGAGACAAATTGCGCATAGTTATAAGCACTATAACTGGCCACAGTCTCTTAAACAAACATCTATTCACAATAGGTGCCACAGACAGTCCCCTATGCAGAGGTTGCATGGAGGCAGAAGAAACACCACAGCATGTGCTCATGGAGTGTGTGAGTGTGGTGGAACAACGGGCAAACATTCTCAAATCCCCGGCTACATTCCCGGAGGCCTTTAGCAATCTAGGCAGATTGCTAACCTTCTGGGAGAGCCTGGGGTGGGTAGAATGAAAAGAAGGGACATACGTACAATGGCCCAATCGTGAAGCCTCACCAGTGCGGAAAATACCCCAGCCAAACTAACTAACTAACTAGGTACTATCATGAAATGTTGCTTCAGTTTAAGTACGTAATATTTGCGTGGAAAACTAATAAATTTCGTGACCTCACATTACCGCGTACACTCACGAAATTTCCCTGCAATACGGTGTGACGGTGTGACTAAACGACCATGACACTGGTAGTCTGCAGACTCGCAAATCCCCGTACTTGTTTGCCAAACTTTGGTCACGCCTCACACGGCACTAGTACAGCCGAAATACTACAGCCACGTAGTCTTAGAAAACCTGTAAAAACATATTTCAAGGGTCAATCTGCTGTCGCCATGACAGGGCGTAAGCATGTCGTACTGATCAAACTCTGTGCATTGCCAAGCGATTGACTGGTAGAGACTGCCATAGGGCATTAAGTCCGCCAATTGTACAAATTACAGTGCCAGAAAGTTTAAGTAAATTGGACAGTGTTATGCAAAAGGGTGTCAAGTGACATATTGGTCATTTCGAGATAAACGCGTTTAAAGATTTTCAAGGTCGTCACTTTTAAAAATTGCTGTAACTTCGTATTTACACGGTTTACATGCCTGGAAATTGGTATAACTACAGAATGAGATGTATATTTTATGTATTTGATGTTCATTTGTGTGAATTATAATTATACAAGTAGATAAATGCAATTAAAACACTTAAAACCTTTTTGCTTTAACACGTTCCGGGACAGTGCCCGCCTACAGGCGTGAAAACAATAAAACATCTATTGTGTCTGGAGTAGTGTCCCGGAACGTGTTAATAGGATATCGTTGCAAATAATTTGCTAAAAGGTTTTAAAGTACTTTAAATCCCTTTTGCAAAACTCTTTTAAGAATCCTATTAGTATTAGTTTTATAGTCAAACAGTTTCAACGACACAGTTCTCTATATTTTTATGATTTCTTCATTAAAATTTCATTTGTTTTATTTGGTTGAAGTTTATAAAAAGCGTTACTTTCAATAATTCTAACGTTCGTTAAGTAAATCCACACACTTTTTCTAGATTTTTGCCATTCGTAATTTAATCTGCGTATTTCTATGCATTTTGTAATACTTGATTATCAAATCTGTCTGCCATGGCGAAATCAGTATAAAATACAACTTCAGGTGATAGTTTGATCAATCAAGACCTATATTCAAAAATGTATTCTGTTTTTAATTTGTATGTACTATGTACTTCAAAAACCGCAGTAAATTGCTTCTTTTTGCCAGATTTGATTATTAAAAATACAGATATTAATCTTAAGACTCTTACATCCATAGGTCACTATTATTTTATTCAAAAATAATAAGATGCCTTCGTAAAATCATTAGAAAAATCTGTATTTTTTAAAAAGTTAATTCAAAAAGAAATTCTCTTCTATTATAAGGATTTTGGAATACATAGATGATTTTGTTTAAAGTAAGTCAAACTGGATAGATTTTTAGGAGTTAGGAGGTTGAATAATCTTTTTAAAGGAATTATGACTAGGATGACTTGTCGTCCTATTCGTTGGTCAAAAATCTTAAACTAAGGTCTATTTAGTCATTATTTAAAGATCTGTGCAAGAAAAAACGACAGCTGTTTAAACCTGACAGATCAACAATTCAAAAAACACAATAATTTTAGTATTTCCATTAATAAACATGGACTTGAAACCTTTTTGTTAAAATAAATTCAGCAATAATAAATCGCTAAACGGTATTAAGAACACATGAAACCTTTTTGCATATATCAGTATACTCAATGGGTTGTTTCGCAATACGTTTTTTTGTGAGATAACTTTTAATATAAATTTTTTCGAGTTCGACCTTTGGGCGACCAGTTAGAGGACATTTTTGCGAATCCAGTGGTACCAATAACTCCATACCTGATTTTATTTATGTCACTTGACACCCTTTTGCATAACAGTGTCCAATTAATCAATTGTAGTGACAGAGATTATATTCAGTCAGCTCCTATTTTCAAGTGTTTGCTGTTCTCTGCTAGGCAATGGTTTATGTTAGCATAATCCTATCACACCTGTTTAATACACGGATACTGACAGCTTTTTCTGATTCAAGTTAAAATTTGAAAAGGTCACCTAGTGATAATTTTCTACATTACAATGTGAATCAAATCATCTTTAAATAACTTTTGTTTACTATTCATGTAAAAGATTCTTAATTATTATTACTATATCCCTATCCCCCAGGACTGCATCTGTGCTTTATGAGTTTGCTCCTTCACCTCCGGTCAAAGCATTATGTTTTATTATAGCCTTAAGCCTTCCCCAATAAATAAGCTATGCAACACTTTTTTTTAAATTTGGCTCAGAAGTACCTGATATTAGTGGGTTCAAACAAACAAACTTTTTAACTTAAAGATTTAATATCTCTTTTGCACTTTGAATCAAGTGGAACACTTACGACATTCTTACAAGACAAAGCTTGAAGTCATTGAACCCCTAATTTCCCCTGGTTCATTTCACACATTGTCCATTGTACTCAGCATGACTTCATGTGCGAATCATGGCTTCATTTCACGGTGGATGCCTTTAATTAATCATTATAATGGGTTCTTTGAGGATTATAATACTTATTGCTCGTTTGATGTCATCTGACTATAACTATGTTAAATTAGATTTTCCGTCTTTTATAAAGGAGGATGTTTAAAACTGAAAATGGTCATTACATGATACTTCATGTAATTTAATAAAGAAGGTTATCTTAAACTGAAAATGGTGAACTATCATGTAATGATTCCATGAAGATGATGATTCCGTTTTCATTTTTAATTATTAAATATTACATTACAGCTTAAGAACCATTCTGTCGCTAAATCAGATATAAACCTTAGAAAAATAGGTATATACAATACTAGTGTTACAATACTTTAGGTATAGGTATAGCTTAAATATCTTTTATACATTCTTTGCACCACCTGTATTTTCTCTGTGAAGACTGAAGACATATGGTTGATTGGTAGAGAATGCTATAAGCAAAGTATGTTATATGGATCATTTATTTGCGCATGAACTTTAGAATAAACAATTAATTAGAATATTGCCTACATTGTATGAACATTGATTTGGAATTATGTACTGTTTCTATGATAAAGTGAAAGGTGCTAGTAACAACAATAGTAAGCAAAAAGTGTAACAATTTTATTGCTTATTGAATAGCATGAGAACTAGCATGTGAAAGATTCATTGGGGACATACAAGGTGTGAAAAACATTATTGAAGGTGTGAAAAGTAAAAAGGTAGCTTGATGGTCACACTTGTACTGATAAAAAGAAATTAAATTGTGTGGTCATTAAATCCTTAATTTGTATGTATTGAATAATGTTGAAATTCTAGTAAGAATACTATTCCTAGTATTCCTTCCTTCCTTAGCAATTCATTTGTATGCAGGCAGACAACAATAACATAGTATGTTAATACCAAATGGCATACCAATTGGAGAAAAACCAATAGGCTTTTATTTAAATGACTCAGCCACCAATTTATGATACTTAACGGCAGAATGTAACAGCCTCAAATAAGAGCATAATAAACCTAATCTTACAAGACGTGACTAAGCAGGCAGTCAACAAATCTCCCCTTCGGGAATGCTTACAAGGTTATCTACGCACACAACCGGCAGACCGTGTTGCCTCAACCAAGTATGGTCTTTTCACCTCGCCTGCGCCAGCCCGAAGATGACATAATACCCGATAACGTAGTCAGCATTCACAGTAAACAATATTCCAAAAATCTTACACCTACACGAGAAAATTAGAACACCAACAATCTATAAATAATTGCACACTTACCTGTTGAGCCACAGGCTCCAGTATACTCTCTATGATCTTCGTGTGAAACACCGGCATTTTGCTGGCGTAAGCACCTATTTACATGAGATATTAAACACAAATAACACAAGAATTGCACTAAAAACACAAAATAATAAGTAACACAACCGAACAGCAAGAAAGACAGAAAAATACTGGCTAGTGATGTACCCATAACCAACCAACCAACTAATTTGAGAGACGGACGTTTGACAATGTAAAATACTAGGTCCGAAGTTCCGAACTGACAAAATATCTGAAATGATTAGACAAAACCGGTATATCTTTACAATACAATCAGAAACTCTTGGGCATCCTCTGTCGATTGGCACGCAATATCATCTTTTGGGTCTGCCCCTTCTGCCGGGGTTATAATATTTAGATTAGTATTTGTATTTAATTAATTTATTATTTTACTAGCTGTGCCCGCGACTTCGTCCGCGTGGAATAGTGACTTTGGATAGAATTTTTAATTTATAGGCTTATGATTTTACAAATAAGATACTTAAGTATAAGTACTTATAAGTACGCAAGACATAAAGTATTTATATAGTACATTTTAGTACTCACTTATCATTAAAATTGGCCATATACAACAACAAGAAGCAAGTAGTAGGTACATCAAAGGTGATCAATTATCATGACCATACCGATTATTTGGACGTTCACAATTTGTATTTCGATTAGGAATTCCTTTGTTTGATAGGATAATATGGTTACTTTACTTTTAACTACTACTTTGCCACAAAAAAAACTACTACTTTACTAACATTTTACTTTGTTGTGTGGAAAAAATGGATCTAAATATAAATTTTTTCATGGCACTGTTTTGTTATACTTTGGCAAGTACCATAAAGTACCAAATATTCATTTAATTTATACAAACCAATATGGAGGAAACACTACACATTGAATTAAAACACTTTACAGATTCATTTCCACCCACATTTATTTTAAATTGTTTCGCCTCGGCCCCGTCCCGCCTTAGCCCCGGCCCCATCGAACGGGATAAAAAGTATCCTATGTCCTTCTCCTGGTACTAAGCTACCTCCCCACCGTTTCGTCCCGGTCCCGTGCTACCCCAGCCCCGGCCCCGTCTAGCGGGACAAAAAGTATCCTATATGCAGTATCTTATGTCCTTCTCCTGGTACTAAGCTACCTCCCCACCGTTTCGTCCCGGTCCCGTGCTACCCCAGCCCCGGCCCCGTCTAGCGGGACAAAAAGTATCCTTTATGCTTTTCCTGATTCTAAGCTACCACCCCACCAACTTTCAGCCAAATCGGTTCAGCCGTTCTCAAGTTATAAGTGTTGTAACAAACACGACTTTCTTTTATATATATAATATATATATATTTTCTGCCTACCCCCTAAGTCTATTGGCGTGATTATTTCTATCCTAGTTTACTCTCCAAGTGATGCTGAGTCAAATAAAAAAAGCCCCATCAAAATCGGTCCAGTAGATTCTGAGATTAGCCCGGACAAACAGACAGACAGACAGACAGACAGACAGACAGACAGACAGACAAAAATTTTAAAAATTGTTGTTTTGGCTTCTATTACGGTAATTAAGACCCCCTGTAACAATTTTTCATAAAAATCTTCAATGTACAGAAATCGATCTTTTACAGTCTTATTATATGTAATCATAAAAATCTTCAATGTACAGAAATCGATCTTTTACAGTCTTATTATATGTAATAATATAGATTAGATAAAAGAAGCTAAAATATCGACTGTGCTCATGATGCTAGCTGCTATGAAAGAACCTACAATATGTAACATGCTGGCTGTTCACAGATTAGTAAGAGTATGTGGCTGTTATTGGAGTCATAACTCATAAGTGACGTACGTACGTATTAGGTAAGAAGACTAAATACGTAAAATCATGTACCTACAATTAACATGTTAAGTGTTGAATGGTCTGTCTATACAGAAGATACGTTAGGTAGTTAT
This sequence comes from Pyrausta aurata, assembly GCA_963584085.1. Classification (NCBI taxonomy): domain Eukaryota; kingdom Metazoa; phylum Arthropoda; class Insecta; order Lepidoptera; family Crambidae; genus Pyrausta; species Pyrausta aurata. Next base: position 827,236 of record OY757278.1, read on the forward strand.
CATTTTCCTACTATTGTTCATTTCAATTATACATCTGATATATATGACAACAATCCTAATCCTATTGAAAAATATTTGTATAATAAGGCTGATTGGTTTGGTTATATGATAAAGTCTAGGGATATGTTTGATCATTTACTCTCAAATTCAGATCCATTAACTGCCTATGAGGAATTCTGTCATTTACTCTACAGTCTTCGTTCAGAATTCGTGCCTGTTTATAAAGTTAATAGTAACGACAATAAGCGTGTTCATAAACCTATGCCTTGGTGGGACGAAAGTTGCTCTAATGCAGTGAAGGAATGTAAATTGGCTCTTCGTATGTACAGACGTTATCCTACAACAGAAAACTTTATTTTATATAAAAAGCTTGAAGCGAATAAAAAACTAACAATAAAACAGCAAAAAATATCAAGTTGGAGAAATTTATGTTCTAGCTTTGATAGGAATACTCCTATTAGCAATATATGGAAATTCATCAAGACTTTTAACAGGAAAAGCTGTTCACCAAAATCTAAAGATGAAAATTTCTTAACAGAATTTTTAGATAAAATAGCATCTGGTCAAGCAGATTATAATTCAAATGATTTTGATCCCATTTTCGAGTTTAATGAGCTTAATTCACATTTGAACTTACCTTTCTCAGAAGCAGAATTTAATTTGTCTTTAAATAGAAAAAGAAATACGTCTCCGGGTATAGATAATATTCCGTATATACTTATTAAGCAGTTAGACTCCTCAGCAAAATTAGTTTTACTTAAAATTTTTAATGATCTTTGGTCTGCTGGTTCTATTCCTTCTACTTGGAAAACAGTCGCTGTAGTCCCAATTTTAAAACCTGAAAAAGATCCTAATTCTGCTGACTCTTATAGACCAATTTCGTTATCTTCCTGTATCGGAAAAATATTTGAAAGTATGCTCAAGACACGTTTAGAGTTATTTGCAGAATCTAGATCAATAATTCCTCATGACCAGTTTGGCTTTCGAAAAGGGCGTGGCACTATTGATAGTCTTTTAAAATTTACGGGTGATATTCAGGAATCCTTAAATAATAATTCTTATCTTGTGAGTACATTTTTAGATATTAGTGGTGCCTTCGATAATGTTGACTTATCTATTTTGGTCAAGATTCTTCATGACTATCATATCCCAGGTAAAGTCTCAAAATGGATTTTTAACTTTTTTTATTCTCGTAGAGTTTTTGTTAAATTTAACAATAATTTATTTGGACCAAAGATAGCTTATAAAGGCACAACCCAGGGGGCAGCCCTCTCTCCTTTGATTTACTTATTATATACCTCGCAATTACACAAATACATAACAGTCCCAAATCTGACGATTCTTCAATATGCAGATGATATTGTGTTGTACACGACTAGTAGAAGTTTATTTCAAGTTGAATTAATATTAAATGAAGCTTTACGACAATTGTATTTATACTATAAAGTTAAATTAAAATTAGATGTTAATCCTAACAAAAGTTCATTTTTAGTTTTTTGTAATAAAATTGATTCTTTTGATACTGTAAATATTGTATATAACTCTGTAAATATTCAATTAGCAGAAGAAAAAAGATTTTTAGGTTTGATTTTCGATTCAAAGTTAACTTTTCATTTTCATGTTCTTAAAATTGTAGAGAAAATGCAGAAAACTTTAAATATAATGCGGCATTTGGCGAGTGTCTCTTGGGGCATGGACCCAAAGCTTTTAAATATGATTTTTAAAGCCATAGTTAGAAGTCATTACGATTATGGGTTAGTTATTTACGGGAAATATATAAGCAATAGTCTATGTAGAAAGTTAGAAGTCTTGCAAAACAAAGGTTTAAGAATAATCACTGGAGCCTTCTGTTCTACACCTATTAACTCTTTAGAAATAGAGGCAGGAATTCCTCCTATATTAGTTAGGTTAAAGTATCTTACAGAAAAGTTGTATGTAAAAATTTTAGGTAATAGAATGTTTTTAGAATTGTATCAAAGTAATAGTCTCTTACAATCTGAGAACCTGAATGAGTTAAAACAAATTTGTAAGTGCATAGACCATAAATCAAGTTGGGACTTTAGTACAGTAGATATTCAGACCATGGTACCTAATATCATTTTGAAAAAGATCACAAACAATATTGAGTTTGTCCAATTTGTAAACAGTGAAAAGCCAGATCATCGAAAGATTTACACAGATGGTTCTAAAACGGAAACAACCACCAAAGCAGCGTACTATGATTCGACAGCCAAATTTGGGCGATGCTTCTCATTAGATCACCACTCATCTATATTTACAGCCGAAGCTTATGCCATATATACCGCTCTGCAGTATATTCAAGGAATGACGCGTGATAGAAAATTTTTAGTTGTGACAGACTCCTTGAGCGTTCTCACATGTTTACAAAATGCACACATATCCTACAAAGCAAATCTTTATATTACTAAAATAAGGCAGATGTTGTTAGAATCAGAAAATAAAGAAATTGATTTTATATGGGTCCCTTCTCATTCTGGAATTACTGGAAACGAAATTGTTGATCAGCTAATGAAAGTGCAGCATCCTGAAGTTAATTCTACACTTTATTCATCGCCAGCAGTACCAATCACTGATTATGGATCAACACTTAAACAACGTATGTTAGAAGACTGGCATAGAGATTGGGAAGATACTAAACGTCATAAAGGGAAATGGTATGCTCAAATACAGAAACGTATTCCCTCCAAGCCATGGTACTTCAAGTATAAAAAGTATCCTTCAAGAAAGTTTGTCACTACAATCAACCGCATACGACTTGGACATGGAAGATTCCCCACTCACTTAAAGCGCATAAAATTGGCTTCTTCTGATATTTGTGAATTTTGCGATTCAGACTCAGCATCTCTGGACCACCTCATTTTGAAGTGTCCTGCTTTTAACATTCAGCGATTGCTGTTAGCGGATGGCTTACTAGAGATATACAAAGATAAGGACATTCCCCGCCTCCTGCCATCGCTACTTGAAAATCAAGACACCTACAAATACATATATGAATACATATGCTCCACCTTTGAAGAGTTGTAATTAGAGTTTCAACATGAACATTGGAAACTGCAGTTTAAGTATCCTCACACACCAGAAGAATCTCCCCAGATCAAGGGAATAATATCCTCAATGGAAGAACATAGTAATAAAGAATAGGCCGTATGGACCCCGTCCAAAGCCGTGAAACCATTAAAAAAAAAAAAAAAAAAACATGTTAAGTGTTGTACATCTCTATCGTTGTTTGACATTTTTTGGTTTAGTATTGCCAGCAGCAATATTGATTTAATTTTAGTAGTTTAATAACCAAGAAGTGAAGTCATTTTTGAAAGAAGAATGTAAACCAAACCAACCAACGAATCAATGTTTTCAATATGGTTCTCTGAGTTAAAAAAAACTATTATTTCTTATTAATTTATTGATTCAAATGTACTTTTCTGCTATGTTTGCATGAGTATTGTATGGTAGCTTGGGCTGAGCTTGTAATGTAGGCTACTAGCGGGGTCATAGGTGGCGGATAGTGAAGGGCCACCAGATGTGGTTATGACACCACTGCGAATATGTTGAATACGATGTAAGTATGTTGTATTTTTATTTAATAAAAAACTTTCGTTTTGTAATAAATGTATTTCGATTTACCCTAATACTCATTAGAAATCTTACATTCTATAAGTCTTTAAATTACGTGCATTTTGAGAAAATTATTAATAATAACATGGATTAATAAATAATTATTATATTTGATCAACCTGTTTGTAGTGGGCACTTTGCACGAGTGTGTACACATTAAAGTAATAATTTCATAATTGAACACATTTAAAAACTAACGACTAGATTAATAGGAATATTATCACATAGGTATTTAAACAACAACAATTTTAAGTAATATACATGTATAAGAATCAGAAGTAGAATTTGATTAAAAAAAGAACAAATATAACAAGAAAACCGTTTATTACTAAAAATATAACAAAAGAATAACTGGACCTTCTAACAATTGAAAAAATATCGATTGCACCCTCGAAACGAAAATGGCTCACGTGACTTGAAACCGTCCTGATAGGGTCCCGAAAGACGTCCGTACGCTGCGGCAGCCGAATTGCAAAAGAGCTCTCCGGCCGGTGCGCTTGGTTTATATAGGCTGCAGCGGTCTGACCGGTGGCGAGCGATGGCGTTGGAGGGGTGTTCCCTTACACGGCCTCTCCTGACTGAGCGACGTCCTCGTCGCGGCATCTTCTGGTGTACCACTTGGACCCGCAATGTCCAGCGTTGGCGGCTCGGCTTCCGCGTCTTCGTCCAATAGAGGCATAGACGGGTCAACCGATCCGGCAGGTGTTGGCGGCGTTTCTTGACTGTCGTCAGAGTTTTCATCTGAAAACAACCCTTTATTAGAAAATGTTTAAACACAAGGTAAAAGCCCCTGAAAACTAATACAACTTTCTTTCCGTCATCATTCATCTAATTCAGAAATCTACTGTCACTCTTTTCATTCATCTCCGTGTATCCATCCTTCTCAAAAGTAGGCAGAGACGTCTCTTTTAAAAAAAATCGAACCCGCGATGTTACTTTATGAAGTGGATGTCCCTCGCCACAGGACTCCATCGCTGGGGCCACTGCTGTTGAACTCCGATCAGTACCTGTAACATGGTTTGACGCAGACCGTATTCATACGTCAAACCTACTCGACACGCAGACCATATTCGTACGTGCGAGTTACTCAACGCGCAGGCCGTATCCATACGCTTGAGCCATCTGAACTTGACGCAGACCGTATTCGTACGTCAAGCTTACTTGACACGCAGACCATATTCATACGTGTGAGTTACCCAACACGCAGGCCATGTCCATACGTGTGAGTCGCCCAGAACGTAGGCCGTATCCATACGTTTGAGCCGTCTAACCCTCGGTCAGACCACAAGCCGGCATCACCGACCAGTTCAAACAGCTACTCGGAGTCCACCAAGTACCTGACAACCATAACTCATTAGTTAGAATACAAAAAGTGAACTTACTCTCAAAAAACGCAGCGCACGTCTCCGGGCACCACTCGCCCCGCCACGGCACCATATATTGGGCTGCGGCCTGCGTCGTTTTGCCATAGCCACCGCTCAGCAAGCGAAGTGTGTAGCGGCCACTCGGTAGTACTCCGACCACCTTATACGGGCCGCGCATTCCAGAATCGAGCTTTCCTGTTGACTGGGAAAATTTAATTACGAAGACACAGTCTTCGAGGTTAAATTGGCGAGGCGGATGTCGCTGTCGGTTCACCCGCTCGTCCTGGCTCTCTTGATTCTTCCTCAGTAGTTGACGAGTTCTACTCCGGGTGACTTCCCGTAAGGCTTCTCGGTTGGGTGATGATCCCTCATCAGCTACATCCCGCACTAGTGCACGAATCACTGGCGTCGTGGCCTCTGTTCCTATTAGAAGTTTCAGAGGGGAAACTTGCGTAGTTTTCTGCTTGGTGATGTTCAACACTAACTGTAGTTTCCACAAAGTGTCTGACCATGAAATGTTCTTGTGATTCGTTTGTATTCGGAGCATGTTCAGTACAGTTCGCATATACCTCTCCGCTTGGCCATTGGCGTGATGCATCTCGGGTGTTATGTAGTGGAGGTCACAGCCAAGTTCGTTTATCCATGTCACGAACTCATTGGATTCAAACATACGCCCTTTATCCGTAATCATGAGTTTAGGTACTCCAAATAAGGAGACAGCTTGTGTGATAACACGCTTGAGCTCAACAGCATCTTGTCGATATATAGGGTACAAAAGAGAGTACTTAGTGAAAGCGTCCACTATAAGAAGGACAAACTTATATCCCTCAGATACGGGTAGGGGACCTAAGGCATCAACATGCACTGTGTGAAATGGGGTGTCTGGTTTTTCCCATGAAGTAATGTTTTGCAATGGAGCACGAGGGACTCTCTTATGGGAAATACAAACTAAACAGTGGCCTACATATTTACTGACGAATTGTCTAAGGCCCGGGAACCAGAAGTGTCTCAGAATAAGGTCTAATGTTTTCTCGGCACCGATGTGCTCGTGTTCGTCATGGAACACTCTGAGAAGGCTAAGTCGATGACCCTTAGGAATATAACAAAGGAAACGCGGTTCTTCGCCTACTGGTATGTACTTGTAGTACAGAATACCTTTCCGAACGGAATATTGGTTGGCATCTAAGTCACCATCTTGGAGCTTTTGAATTAGACCTTGCGTCTCAGTGTCAGCGGACTGAGCAATCTGAGCCCAGTTACGTGGTCTCGAAATTTGATTGACGGAAACAACGGGATTACGACTGAAATAGTCTGCATGGGACATCATAGCTCCTTTGCGGTATTCGATAGAGAACTCAAAGTCCTGAAGATAGATCCACCAACGGGCAACACGAGGTAGTAGGTCTTTTTTCCGTTCGGTCGCCTTAAGGGCATTGCAATCAGTCACCACTACAAATTTTAATCCTACTAGATAGTGACGGAAGTTTTGAAGAGCCTTGACTACGGCGAGGGTTTCAAGTTCATAGGAGTGGTATTTGCTTTCTGCTCCTTGAGTGGACCTACTAAAGTACGCGACTACCCGCTTTTTGGATTCAGGGTGGACTTGTAAAAGGACAGCGCCGTAACCTATGCTACTAGCGTCTGTGTGGACTTCAGTGGGGAGTTTTGGATCGAAAATGGCGAGCACTGGCTCACTAGTCAAATGTTTAATTAGGTCTTGGCGAATACCTTCGCATTCGGAAGTCCACGCAAAATTGACGTTTTTCCGTGTTAAGTGAGCTATGGGAGCAGTCTTTGAAGCATAGTCTTTTATATAACGCCTAAAGTACCCTGCTAAGCCTAGCAACTGGCGTACTTGTTTTACGTTCTCGGGAGGTGCAGCGTTGGCTAAAGCTTCTACTTTCCTAGGGCTCGGTCTAACCTGACCCTGACTAACTACCCTACCAAGGTACTCCACTTCCGTTACGAGAAACATGCATTTTCGGAGATTAATTGAAAAACCTGCGTCGGTGAGTGTTTTCAGTACTCTACGTAACAATTCTATTCCTTCAGATACTGAGCTACTTAGAAGAAGTACGTCATCAACGTAAACGAGAACGTTACCCTGGTTGATGTGATTTCGTAAGGTATCATTAATTATGCGTTGGTACACAATAGGTGAATTAGCTAAACCGTACGGCATTTTAACGTATTCAAAGTGATCTTCCGGTGTAACAAATCCGGTAAGATGTATACACTCTTCTTTAAGAGGGATTTGGTGGAACCCAGTAGCCATGTCCAGGCTGGAGAAGAATTTTGAACTACCTAGCCGATCAATGTGATCGTCTATTAGAGGAAGGGGGTATCTATCCTTAATTGTGATTCTATTAAGCGCCCTGTAATCTACGCAGAGCCTATCGGAACCATCACGTTTTTTTACTAAGATTATTGGATTCGCGAATTCGGATTTAGAGCGCCTAATTATACCCTTGTCTAAAAGGTCATCTGTTATCTCTCGTACTTTAAGTTTCTCCTGATACGCTAATTTGTACGGTCTATATACGACGGGTGTCGGTTTGGTAAGCTTTATCTCCATTTCACCTGTTTTAACTGTAGTTGAGGCGGTACCTGATATAAAAAATTCCGAAAACTCGTTTATGATGGACATAAGGCTTTCCAACTCCGCACCCTGAAGGGGTGTATTTAATTTAAGTTTATCCTCCAATTCTACTGAGTTAACTTGAGCACTACGTACTAGATATTGTCGATCTTTGGTTCGTACGTAAGTAATTCCGTCGCGATTTAGTACGTCCGTACCTATTATGATGGGCGCGTTCATGAGAGACGCCGGAACTACTAGTAGATCTACCTCAATCGATATATCGCTGAATTCTATTGTGACGGTAACGTAACTTGAAGTAACTATCTCCTTTTCACTTATTCCTTTCAAAACGCAACGCCTTGGTTTAGGCTGACACGGAATATGTCGTACGACATCTGAAGAAATGAGAGATACACCGAGGGCACCACTGTCGATAAGTACGTCTACTGGTACTCCATCTACTACGGCAGGTGTTATGTCGTTATTTAGAGATTGATTAGGTCTGTGCGAGCAAAAGTTAACGTTATGCCTATTTCGCGGCTCAGATCGTGCTTTGGCAAAGCAGGTATCCTCGGTATGTCCCTGTTTCTTGCAGAACGTGCATTGATTATTTACGCTAGGTTTCGAATTGGAATTCGTATATGGTTTAGAATTGGAAGCCGTATCTGGTTTTGAGCGCTTGCATTCGCGACTAATGTGTCCCCGTGCGTTGCAAGTAAAACATTTTAAACCCAACCGATTATTATTATTAGGTTTCGTCGGGATTTGTTTTTTAACAGTATGCGCGGTGTCTCGCTTCATAAAACTGGGTTTTGTATGAATGGCCAGGAATGAAACGATGGTATCTACCGTCAAATTCGCATTAGCAGCTGCTGCGCGTACCTGAGGACTATCTATTCCACGAATGACAATAAGGGTTCTTAACTCATCACTCAGTCCCTGCACTATTTTTAAACGCAGCAAAGTGCGACGCGCATATTCTGCAAAAGTCGGGTATTTATCGGATGTCGTGTTCATAGCATTGAGCAAAATGTTAGCATAGTCGTGTTTACTAGAACAAAGAGGCTTAAATTCTAATTTAAAGTTTGACCATGTCCTATCATTCGTGACCCATTCACTAAGCCAAACTTTGGCATCACCTTTGAGACAGGAGGCAACGCGAGATAAACATTCATGGTCGCTCCAACCGTTCGCAGCACTGGCGCGATCCACCTCTTCGCACCACGCTTCGATGTTATTTATCGCGGGGTCAAAATTAGAAACATAATAACTTTGCGATTTAACTGGTTGCAATGTCTTAATGGCTTGCATCAAAGCGTGCGCAAGGGTAGATGCCTCAGAGCACGGAGCGCCCGACTCCGCGGAGGGCCGTAGTGTTGTTAAAACTGCGTGAGCTTGGCTCGGTCTACCGGTAATAGGTGGAGTACCACACGTTGAATGCGAGCGAGATGTATATCGAGAAGATAACCGGCGTCGCTTACGAGAACTGCGACGTTCAGGTGAGGTACGTCGCGAACGGGACCTACTCGGTCTATTGTGGTTACTACGCCGAGATCGCGAGCGATGCCGCCGTCGGGTACGCGGTTTCCTACTCGAACCGCGCCTGATCTTACTACGCGCTTGTCGCCTCGCGGAACACGAATCACTTCGGTCTCGGACACGCGAGCCACTTCGCGGGTAGTATGGTTCAATGCTCGAGCTACGTTGCGAAACGTCACTATAATCACGCGGTCTGCTACGCGAAACACGTTTTCTACGAGACTTATGTCGTTTACGCGACCTACCTCGAGCATCGACTAGTTCACGGCTACGAGATTCACTTCGCACCATAATTATTAATCACTCAAAACACAGAAGTTAATCACAAAAATAAAAGTACACCACAGTAAAAATAAATCGAGCGTGCAATCGTTAAGCTAATAGAAAGGTTAAAAATAATTAACGGCTTTCCTATTATTGGAATAATTAATTGGCAGTCATCTAGTTTTCCTCAAGTGGGCTAACGAGTTGTTTATCCCACTTCTGATATAAGAATCAGAAGTAGAATTTGATTAAAAAAAGAACAAATATAACAAGAAAACCGTTTTTTACTAAAAATATAACAAAAGAATAACTGGACCTTCTAACAATTGAAAAAATATCGATTGCACCCTCGAAACGAAAATGGCTCACGTGACTTGAAACCGTCCTGATAGGGTCCCGAAAGACGTCCGTACGCTGCGGCAGCCGAATTGCAAAAGAGCTCTCCGGCCGGTGCGCTTGGTTTATATAGGCTGCAGCGGTCTGACCGGTGGCGAGCGATGGCGTTGGAGGGGTGTTCCCTTACACATGATTAATTATTAGGTTGTAAAGAAATAAGATGGTACTAGATATACTATAACTGCCTACTTACTTCATCATCATCATCTAATTTAAGAGCCAAGCTCTTGTCGGTGGAGTTTTTTCCATTCTTTACGCTCTTCCGCCATTCTCTTGATCAGATAAACAATTGGTAGAAAGTGTTAATAAAAAGTCTTTTTAAAAATACTTAACATAACCCATATTTACTTAACATAACTCATATGGGATACCAATTGGGAATGTAAGCAGACTTCTCAAAAAAATCTAGTTTCTGTTATAAAATACAATATAATATTGTTGGAAAATATTTGAACACAAGTCCACCAAATACGCGAGTTTGACTCCAAAATAGTGTAACATTTTTAGATTACTGAATCTTCCCTAATGTGCGTTTCGTTATAACAAAATGTGCTCTACATGCTTTCGATGTACGTAAAAAGGTAAATATATAAGGTCTATTAAATCTTCAATTTTTACAATTATTATTAAAGACCCGTGAGCGAACTTGTCGTTGATTTATTCACCTAAACATTTACATTTCTACTATATTTTTATCTAAATGTTATGTTATCTAATTCGAACCAATTGAATTAATACATCAATATTATCATTTTTTATAAATTGATAATTATTTGTTTAATTTTACGAGAATCATAAAATCTAAGCTACAACCTCACCAACAAGGAAAATTAATGACTAGGTACATTAAAGATGCTTAAACTCATAAATTCCATGAATAGTTGATTGATTAGTTAGGCCTCAAAGCTGGAGCTTAAATTGAGTACACAATATACCTAACCTACCTACTTACTATCGATTGTATGGGCATAATAAGGTAATCAATGATTGAATACATTAGTTGTAAAAAAGAAAGCTGTCGTATATGCTGTCTGTCAATATATAAATTGACTTAAATAGGTACTTCTACAAATACTCTACTATGTCGCACTTTATCGAAATGTTTGGACAGCTGACTCCATAACTTAGGTTTAGACCGTGAGGCTGACTTTTGTGCCTCTCAGTGAGAAGCTTATGGAATATAGGTAAGATAGCGCACTCAAAAAGTTCAGATTCTGAGCTGGCTGTGTACATCTTACGTTGCTCGACTGACTCTTGTCGCTTAGAGTCACTCCTGGTATACGTGGCTGACTTGCGTTCTTCACGAGTGCTTGGAGAACCTAGATATAAAAAATGAACTTAGTTTCTTCTTCGACAACTTCAACTTTCTTAATAAATTATAAGAGCATGATAAGTAGTTATCACGAAAGTTATAGATAGTGCCATCCACGAAGGCGCGCCCCACTCTTTTTTTGATTGAGGAAGGTGCGGAGGGTGCGGGGGAGACACGCGCGTCAGTTGCGAGCCGGCCGTCATTCAAATATTCAGACTCGTCACGAAAGTGGCTCTGCTTAAATTATTTTTAAAATGTCAAGGAAAACCCAGTGTGTTGTACTAAAAAATAAACCTGATATAATCTACTGTCATTATTTAATTTACTGAAAGAATTATAATGGCAACTTACCACCACCATAAACAATTTTAAATAAAAAAAACAGAGGTAACTTATAATATTACCGGGATGTACTTTATCGGGGAAGGCTATAAAACATTACGCTAGGACCTACGTGTACGAAGGAAAAACAATTCACGCGTATGAAGTCCCGGTGGACCGATGGTTCTCTTATAAAGAAAGTTTTTAAACATTTTTTAAAATGTTATAAAACGTTCTTACGTATTTCGTTTACGTCTATAGTAAAAATGATGCTTGTGCAGTTTAAAAATAATATATTACTTTTCTAGAAACTAACCATACCTACTTAAAACCATATCCAAGTAGAGCATCTTTCCCTTTAAGTGTATTTTTTGAAGTGTGCTTGTCATTCATTAGTCATTATGATGTTCCAAATTCAATTCAAAAGCATGCACACATGTACTATAAAGGATTTGGACGAGTGGTGGGGCGCGCCTTCATGGATGGCACTATCTATACCATATCCTTTTACCTGTTTTATGTCTGGAGGCTACATTTGGACTGCTCTTATGATGATCAGGCCTAGGTTGCTTGCTTTGGTTAGATGCTTGCGTTAACCTGGGAGAGTCTCCAACACCTTTAGCTCTCTTTAAAGGCTCTGCCTCTTGCCTTAATCTTTTAGCTGGGGAATCCTGTCCTTTACTGACCCTGATAGTGTCAGGGTCTGGTTTATAAGAATCATTTTCCTGAGGGATTTCAGGAAGTTGTTTCCTTGGAATATCATCGTGTCTTCGAGGTGTTTCCATCTTCTCTATTTTTTCTTCTTGGTAAGGCCTTACCTGCAACATTGTAAAAATAATCCCATGGTTTAGTTTTATTTTTCAAATAAAAAAAGTTTTTTTCTTGTTTGTTACAAACAAACTAACGAAAACTTTAAAAAAAAGAACTCAAATAAAAACATACTTGAGCTGAAGACTGTCTTCTTTTTGCTTGACTTTGGTGAGGTGGTGTGCTAACTGGCTGAGGAAATTCAGAACCTCGTCGCTACAAAAATAAACGGCATATAAAAGTCATAAAATAATGTTTATTACATAAAAACATTAATTTCTCAAAAAAATAGTACTTACTTTCGCTAGACGATCGGTCATACGAAGAGTTTCAGCTTCCCGATAACCTTCTGGTGTGCTACCTCTTGTCGTGCCAGCTAAAAGATAATAAATTGGTATTTTATTTTCATTTATTATACTGATTTAAAATTATATTAGCGCGAAAAAATATATAACAACAACTTTTGTAACTATTGTATTTGCTATTTACCATGATTTATTGAGGCATTAGAAGCTCTTCTTTCCATACTCCTTGTGTCAGTTTCTCTATAAAAGCAAATAAGAAAAAGGTTAGTAAAATAAATACATGTATAACGAATTTTTCGATTAGTGTACTTGCCCATGCTTTATTGTGTAGTAAGCAATATTTTATAATTTAAGTTTTAATGTTTATGTAAGATCACTTTACTGTCATACTTTAAATCTACCAGTGGAGACGTGTAAATGGCCTTCGTTTTAATTATGCTTTAATTTAATCTATTTCTAGCTGTAAGTCTTCCAAAAAATGTAAAATAAAATAAAATGACGTTGTTAGTATGTCTCCGACATACAAGCATGATGTAGGTAAGTGAAATAAAACTACCTACCTGTGATGGTGTGGAGAGGACTGCTGGCGGCTCTTTTCTGATACACTTCGTTGCATAGGAGAATGGTGGTGACTTGTGACGGTTGCTTAAAATTAGAATAAAATGTTATGTAAAATTACGAATAAATTGTATGATATCATCATGACACACAATACAATCACACAATACTCTATTAAAAAGTAGAAATATTTAAAATAAATGTAAGCGATTAGATTTTTTTTCTTTTAAATGAAATTGGTAGATTTTAATGTTGTAATATTGCAACTCTTAAATCTTGTCCGACACAAGAATAGATGAGACAAAAATTATATTCTTGCTCTTTCTTCCTTCATTGCAGCAATGCAATTTTATTTTGTTTGTTGTATTTTTCTAGCTTTTGCTGCAATCGAGAAAGAAGTGATATATTAATATTTAGTAATCAAATCTTGCAGCTAGCCACTATGTCTTTTTTTGTTGTACGAGTATTACTGAGCCAGTGTCACTTTATTTCTATACCCTCCAATTTGTAGCATTGTGGTTACGGGCCAAGTTTATTAGGTAAGTACACAACGGATTTAAGAAAATAGACATAAGAACTGATGCAACACTTACCTGGTGGTGATTTCTGGCAAGTATACTGGAATGTGTTGGTATCCCAAAGGTCACTTTGCACTACGATAAAGTTCTCCTTCTTTTTCCTTTCGGAGTCTCTTCTTTGACCTAAAAGAAGCAGTCATTAGTACGGAAAGCTACGGGATGCAAAAAAACAGCGGGAAATAAATGCGCGCCAAGAGAACTATTTTGCTGCTTCGTAACGACAATACATACTATAGGCAGGTTAGTCTAATTTTATTGTTTGTTTTTTAACTTATCTCTTTAATTATTTAACCGCTAGAAGAAAGAACAAAATGTAGGAAACTTACATGATTTCCTTCTTTCTGCTGACGAATATTCGTCAGTGTCCAGAATGTCTTCTGGCTCTACCTTTTGCTTTAAAGGCGGGGGCGGGTCTCGTTCTTGACCTAAAAATATATAAGTGTGTAAAGTGTGTATAGCTTTCCAATATGCAATGAACTCCAATTACTTACTAGCGTTTTTTCTAGGAATATGTCAAAAGCTTGTCGTATTTGCGACACATTTTTTGCATAATATAGCTTCTCTATGTCAATAAGTACGTATGTAGGTAATAACAATTAATTACCTTTAATCTGGCGTCGCGTTCATAATCTAAAATAGCTTATAATCTGATGCTGTTATTACGTGATCAGTGTCTGATACTGCCTCTTCTTTAATTTATTTAATCTTACGCTGTTTATCAGTATGCTTTCGTGACTTCTTAGCTTTTATCTACAATTACTCTGTTACTCACCTATAACCTTCCTCTCCAACCCCGGCGGGGGCTCTAGATCGTCCTGGTCCACCGAAACATGCATCAGGTCAGTCAACAGCGCCCCCTGGCTGACGCTCGACACCCTCCTGTGGCCGCGAGGGCCTGATTTGTGATCCCTGGACGGAGTCGTCTTTGTGATCGAGTCTTGAGCCTTTACGACTTTCTTTTGGAGTTCTGGTGTCTAGAAAAAATATGGGAACCTTTAATTGTCTTTTGTTAACCTGAAGTGGAGATAAGATCTAGCTTCATGATGGATATCATCGTGAACAGCCAAAAGACGTCTACAGCAGAACACAGGCCTTCACCACGGTTTTCCACACCGACCGATAGACCCGTCTGTATATTCAAGATTGCGCTAAAAGGTATTTCGGTGGTCTTCATGGGTTCTTCTTCTTAGCGTGTCGATGGAAACCCATATGGAGGAATTATAATGGAGAAATTACAACGTAGCAGCCCAGAATTCAGCTACTTGTATTGCGGATCGACTGCATTTCATTAAATCCGCTGGCGTGCAGGTGTTGGGGCACGCCGGGCACGATGTTAAGTGTGCCATAGTTTGCACTACACCGCAAACACAGTCCACATCGGAGCTTGCCAAAAATCCCCACCTGGCCATGTTCTCCTTACTTCGGCCAACCTGAGTCCGAAGCCTGTTTAAGGACTTCCAGATCGGCCATGGTAGATCATGTCCAGGAGGGAGATTCTCGGCAAGTGGGACAAAGGGAGTAGGCAGAGAAGCTTTTTCGCGCCAAAGATCACGTCTGGCCTGTGCGGGTTCGGTAGAAAGTGGGGCGGCACACTTAATAAAACTGCGAGGACTTTTTAGCCTTTGCGGCACTGAGACGTAGGGTAGTTCATGGATTTAGCTACTTTCATAAAGCTACTTCCTTTGTTACTTTGATGTGCAAAAATACGTTTCGACTCTGTCTTGAGTATAGCGTCGATTTGTTTGTTATGTCTTGTAATGGTCAAGATTAACTGCAAAATGTGATTCTTCTTTCATATTCTACTAGTAGGTTTGCCTTCTCTTATACGGTGCGTTGTACTCAATAAGTGACGTGACCTACCTTGTTAACTTTAGGCGTTGCAGCTTTGGTGTACATAGGCTCTTGGACTTTGGCAGGCATGGACTTAACAGTGGGGGTGTCGCTGGGTTTCAGGGCTGATATGGTTTTCGTCTCGGCTTTGATTGGTTCCGACACCTTGGTTGAGATTTTGGGAGCGGGTTCTGCATTGTCCTGGAGAGTGAGGTAAATTGTGTTTAAAGTTCGGATTATTTTAAGACCAAGTGAATTAAAGTTGAAGGTGAGGGCAGGGGATTGGTTTGGGTGTGAGGCTTGTAAAGTAGATTATAAAAAGCCCCTACAAGACGCCAGGCGTCTACGAATATTGTTTCTAGTCACCATAATAATTGCTCATATTGTTGTGATGGCACTAGTGACAAAGCTGACTAGTAGTCCCGGATATCTAGCATAGTCTTGATGTGTAAGACCTCTAGATAGTGTTATGTTTAGGAAGCATTTTGGTACCAACCTCTGTTCTTACGACCTCAGCAGTCCATCCATACGGCAACTTTGCCAGCTGGTCTTTCTCTGGGACAGCCTTCGACGATGGAGGGCTGGTGTAATCTAGATGGTTCTTGAAGGAGACGTTCTTCGTTTGTTCCTTCTTTGGCTCTTTTGGGGGCAGTTCTTTTATTGGTTCTGGTGGAGCTGACGGCTTGGGTCTGTAAATGTAATTGTAGAATGTTCATCAACAAAATCTAGTTAGCAAAATCTAGTATTTTTCTTGAGAAAGGTAAATGAAACTAACTTGTCTGCTGCGTGCTGGTTCTGCAGGTTTATGTATTCTGCTTCAGCCCCTGCAGATGCACTGAGACTGCAAACCGATGTAATGTCGCTAGTTTCTGGAACGAAAATATATTGAAGAGTATTACATTATGTACTTTTGTTGCTCGTACCTAAAGCTTCTGAACAGATTTTTTACCTGGATGACTGATGTTTTCTTTAGGCAGAGGCAACCTAGTTGTTCTCTGAGTAGCTGGAGAACGGGAGTCACGAGTGGACGACTCTGATCCAGCATCACTTCCGAGTTTGCTTAGAAGCATCTGAAAATAAATATGATAAAGGATTAAAATATAACGGTAAAAAAGTCCGCAAACGTCAGCCACAGCATTGTTCATAAGCTTAAGGAACCAAATATTGGCTATGGATGGATGGATACATATAATTATTTATGACGTGTATACCTGCAACTCATTCTCCTTAGCCTGAAGAGTGCGGCGATACCGATTATTGTACTGCCTAAGCTCCTTCAGCTTCCTATCCAGTTCTGGACCTGGAGACCTGCACTCATGTGTGGAAGCTGGTCGTAGAGTTGCTCTTATTCTGCTTGGAGCTGCACCTGGCTGCCCGTTGCGACGGAGTTCCAAGAGCTGGAAGAAGAATTTACGGATCGATGTAGGTATGTATGAATTATGTGAAGTAAGTATATTATATATTAACCTAACCTAAGAAGTATGTATATTACTAAGGTGCTTTCAGTCTAGTTTACCCAATGAGTATGCTTCGTTAGCTGACAGACTATCGTCCTGTCTATTGATGGTACTTACCTTTGGAACAAACACCAAGCACAATGTAGCTGTCGTGCAGAATATGATGAATATGGCAATGAGGACGAACAATGCGTCTTTGTGGTCGGACAGTACCTAAAAGAACACGATGCAAAATTATGGCTTTGCTCTGAAGAGCATAAATTTACAATAAGTGTAATAGTACGAGAGCCCACGACCAAAACCATGTCTCATAGCAATACGGCAAAAACCCTATAAAATTGTTAGATTGTATGATTCTGAACGCGACTACGCGTGTAGTAACGGTCGAAAGTGTAGCAACTGCGTGGGAGGCCATTTCTGCTGTGTCAATAAAAAAAGACAGTCGGTATTATAGCAATACGTCTGATAGTGAAAATGTACATAGATTTTATAATTGTATTACGAAAAAGTTTGTTTTCAGACATTTTGCGCGTAGCATATAGCCTGAGCGCATTTTTGAAAATGTCAACAAATTTAGCCGACCTGTATCATAGCAATACGGATAATTTTTTTTTTCAACTTTTCGTATTGCTGCCATGATTACCAAAAACCTGTTTTCAGACATTTTGCGCGTAGCATATAGCCTGAGCGCATTTTTGAAAATACACTTAATTTGTCTGAGGGGCCGTCCATTAATCACGTGAGGTCGTTTTTCTCATTTTTTGACCCCCCCCTCCCCCCTGATGATATTTGGTGAGGTTTGGGACCAACCCCCCCCCCCCCCTGGATCACGTGTATTTTTTGGAAGTCTATGTAAAGGCTATTTTTGACTGGTTTTTTTTTTAACAAATGGCGTTTTGATTCGAAAAACATTTTTAGGTATTTGCAATAAAATTAATGAATAATTAATTAATGTTGTCTTCGTCCCACGGAGTTGCAAGACTTTCATTTAAGGTTACAACTGGAAAAGCTTCTTCTTCACTGGCAGTTGTTATTGGCAAAGAGGATTGTGACATATTAACTTCGGTTTCGTCAAGCCACTCGGCATCATCATCCTCGCGCACTACGCAGAGAACCTCCCTCCTTGTAGCGTGAGGATACGCGTGGGCGTTTCGTGGACAGTAAACTACAAATCGTTCAAATTTTCGCGCCGTTCAAAATTTCGGTTTAGAAATAGCGCTTTTTGACAAAAAATAAATAAAATTAATACACGTGATGTCTAACGAGACCCCCCCCCTCCCCCCTCGTGATGTTTCGTGATGTTTTCCGTACCCCCTCCCCCCCCTTTTGAGCCTCACGTGATTAATGGACGGCCCCTGATATAAATTTTTTGCACATGTGGACAACTTATTTTATCATGTCCAACAATTTTCAGACATATTGCTATGATACCGATCGGTAAAATTTGTTAACATTTTCAAAACGGTCTCAAAATTTAATGCGTTCACATTTCCGTCTGAAAATTGTTTTGTTCGCATCAAATAACCAAAATTTACTAATAAAAAAGATTTTCAGACGTATTGCTATGAGACATTTTTTTTGTCTCATTTTTTATTTTTGTAAGTGATTTTACGGGTTTGCGCTACACCACTAACGTCTGAAAAATATGTTTCTGGTATCTCAGATCTATCATTTAACTACAGTCTGCAAATCAGACATATTGCTATGATGCAGTTCGGTAAAATTCTTTGACAATTTTGAAAATTCGGTCAGATCAAACGCTACGCGGAAAATTTCTGATATTGGTATTTTTGAGTTCAAGATAATCGTATCTATCGATTTGATGCGGTTTTGGTCATATTGCTATGAGACAAAAATTTTGGTCGTGGGCTCTCGTACTATAAGGAGATAATGAATACAGTTACCAAAGCAATAGCTGCTCCCATGATGCACATGATGAGCACGTTGTACACGGACAACCCAATATGTTTGGAGTCGTTGAGAGCTGGAATGGAGACATGTCGTGTCTCCCAGGCCAGGAATGCTCCGAAAACCTAAAACAGAACAAAGTTTCAGTCAAAAAGACGTTTAATAAGACGCTGAGGATGCGATCAGAATGTAGTCGTTCTCTCACCAGTAAAAGACCTTTGTATGCGTAGATGATTCCAATGAAGATAGTCATTCTTTCTGACTGGCAATACTCGTTCTCTTGGACGATAACAATATCTTCGCTTGATGGATGCGCCTGCAAAACAGTGATAGAAGAATTAAAGTTGTCGAAATAATAACAATGGTTGTATGCGTAAACACTAAGTAAAACACGGCTTGTTCTGGTGGCTTCGCCAGCCAACAAACAAGTGGAGATGCCACAATAAAACACTTACATAGGGCTCCATCTGTTTGGTGGCCCTATAGAAAGGGTCTGAAATCTGCCACGTGGTCATAATCGCTAAGTCAATAGCTAGCAACACGCCCACTACCATGAAGAGTTGGTAGTCTTTGATCACCTAAAACATAACATTATGCTGCATTATTTTCCTGACATATATGGGACTCTAGATTCAGATTCAGATTCAGATTAATTTATTCACATTGAAATATGGTACAATAAGGTTACAATTGCTATAAAATTAAGTTCCAGCATATTTCGCCATATTTCGCCATTTATATTTAATATTTCTAGCAAGAATGCTATACTTGATCCAATTGAATGTCTGCCAAATACTATTTTACTTCTCCGGTTTAGTTACCTTCTTGTTAAGCTTGACGTCAGTGAAGATGGAATGAACGCGCCAAGTCTTAGAAAACATGGCGCCGAAAGCCAAGCTGAAGCCAGCCATCAAGAGCCAGGCTCTTGCCGTACAGATGTAAGGAAACGCGGCTGTGAACATCAAGAAAGATTATAGAAATAAATGTGTCGCAAGTGATTAATGACAAACTGTGTATGATACATTATGTGAACACATTTTGTATATTTCATTTGTTTTAGTGTGCTTAAAAATGGTGTTTTATTAATCACAATTTTACCATCAATTTAGATCATGCACTGGGATGTCTGCAAAATAAATTGCACTGTAGTCATAAAAACGATGCAAGAGAAATAAAACAAGTAACAAGCATCGAAACTGTATCACTTTAAGAAGATGATCAAAATCAAGGTGCAAAGAAAGACGAAGTTATTAAAAAGCAGTAGACCACATACCCACAAAGCATTTCGAAGATGATTAAGCTATAAGAATGAAATCGTCACATACCACCGAACCACAGAAGCTTCGCGACAGAAGCCAAAGGAAAAACGAAACCAAAACTTGGAAACATGCTGTCGACTCCTGTGACCTAGAAAACGACCTAGGTCTTTCTCAGAACAAGGATCTAGACTAAGAGACAGGGGGTTTGAATTTCCCAAAATTTGGTTGGAACCACATTTAAGGGGGAAGCTCAAGGCCAGGGTCAGCAAGCTCTATTACCTCCGTGTGGCGTTTCCTGAGAAAGACCTAAGGATCAATGAATTTGATGAGATCAAATGATATAACGGCGTGATCGATGATTGTGCTAGCGACATGCCGATCGGAGTGCACGATTTTTTTAGAATTTCGGTTTTAGTTGTTGTCAATTTTAATTTGTTGATTTAATCAATGAATCGTTTGCCTTGTCTTAACTAGAAAAGTTTATACGCTAAAAATAACAGATACAAAATACTACTTACTTACGTGCGTATGAGTTCGGTTGGATATTAGAGAACTTGTTAAGAATTCACATTACTTGGAGCATCTTTCTTACCTCACCACAATAGAAAGCTCATAAAAGTATGAAGATATTACAATTAGGTCAATAATTAAGACAAGGCAACCCGAAAACACTCGGTCAGTGAAAGTCTACGATGAGATCATGAGTTACCTTCCATCCACAGACAGAGAGAACAGAAATATCGATGACAATGCGGTAAGGATCACAACAAATGAACGCCAAGGGCGCGTGAAGGTCATACGTACCGATACTGCTGAGGCTAGAGTCCAGGCCGAGGAAGATCACGCTCAGGTACGTCAGCATGCAGCCCACGATGATCAGGTTGTTCAGGTGGGGTGAAGACATCTTTATGTATCTGAAGAATGAGAATAAAAGTTTCTAAAAGGAAATGATTACGTTATGTTTTACTGCGCTTCTACCGTAATCGAAAGCGGTTTAAGCGACGTCAAGTTGACGTTAAGATCTTACATACGATCTTTAAAATAAAAAGATGAAGTTCTGACAGGAATTTACGTGCTGAACCACGTTGAAGTTAAGTCATTAGTTACCTCTGGTTCCGATAGTGAATATTCATCGCCAGGAAGCCTGTCGCTAGCAAGATTCCGAGCACGGAGCAGGAAACCAGCACGAAGTAGATGGTGATGTTCACTTGCGTGTGCTCGATTAGGCGGAGGGTGCGGTCCTTCGGTGGGTTCCTAGGGATAAAGTTGCGGTAGATTTAGATTATCGTCTAACTAGAGGATTATGAGTGGATGACTCATATTAACGATGGAGGATGACAATATTTGGTTTGCTGATGGGTGTTTACTGATACTTACTTGTAATTAATAGATTAATTTAGTAAGCTGTCAATTGATGCAAGATAAAATTGGTTCAATCAACAAAGCAGATCACTGTATGTACAACATCTACAGCGTCAGTGGTCTATAGCAAGATATAGTGGTTACCCATATTAAAAATGGTTGATTTACGTCACGGGATCTCGTATCGTATCTAAAAGCTCATACCTACAGAAAAGAAACTGTTCGCTCACTTAAATTAAGGAGTAGGTATGTCTATCCGCAAATACTTACTTGCCAGCCCACTTAAAAGGCTCTCCACTAGTTAAGTCGAGGTGGTCTCTCTCAGCGCAGTACTCGCCGACCTTCACCTCACCAACCTGGTCCCCTTGGAACTGCTTGAGCAGGATGGACGCTTTGCGCTCGTTGTCGTAGAAACGAACTGGACCCTGTATAGGAAGAAAGATTTATAAAATACAGTGGTTCCGCCGATGAGGGTCAATTCTGTATACATACTCTGATTGTGATGAAGTAGGACCATATTATAAACATTTTTTGGATTTTTCTTAAGTCCTTGATCTTATTAAGCATTGGCTCCGTTTTGTTAGTAAAATCCGTTCCTTTGCTTAGAGCATGAGGACTTAGATGAAGTACTATAGTTAAGAAGTAGAAAACTTAAGAAAATAGCCGAGATAGAACTAAAGCCAAATTCAGCATATTTTTCTAGAACAACTTACAGTGACACCTTCAAAGGTAACGTTACTCAGAGCATCCAAAAAGAGTTGCTCCCATTCTTTGTCCCTGTATCGGAAGTCTTGGACTGTCTTCTCTTTGTATTTCAACTTGACTCTCTGTGCCACTGTTTGTATGGCTAGCGCCATTGCCCAGATACCTAAAAATAAGGTGGTTACATAAGTATTTCATTCATCACGTTGAACAAATCAACAGTAGTTTGACAACCTACCATCGTAGGTGTAACCATGAAACCTTGAGTACTCCACGCCTCTTCTTCTGTCATATTCTACTTGATAGTCTTTTGCAGTCTGAAAAGTTATTATTACATTAGTATACTGACGATCCTAATATTTGATAACTAATGCTAAGTATAGTAACATCATTTACTTATATTGATCTACTTACGATCCCTGAGACTGTCATCTCTCCTGTAGTCGACAAAGGCAGAAGATCAGTAAGGATAGTCGTATCAAGTGCAGTGGACAAGTCTCTTTTAGAACACGGAGCTCGTCGCATCCACCACTTATTGCTATACGTGCCTAGTAAAAGCCAGGTGTACGCGCGGCCATACATCTCCAATCTGGAAGACGATTACCCATCAATAAATCTTTGTGCGAACCTCAAAATTTGAAAAACAAATCTTACTGTTTTGAGAACAGAGACTCACTTGTAAGCTTCACAAAAGATCTTGACAGCCCAAGTCTCGTTGAAGTTTCCAAGGATAATCCTAACATCCTTCTCTTTTAGCTTGGAAAGAGCTGTGCTGACTTCTGTAGCAAAGCTCTGAGTCTCTTCTATTAAGAAGCCGTTTGAGTCGAGATCAGCTAGAAGACGGTTGTGTGCCTGTTGATAAGTTGGATCTTATCAAATCATGAAACTATTTAGTGGGTCAGGCCAGAAATTGGCAGTAACCCTTTGGAACACAGCCTTGTCAACTTGCCATACATTTATAAGTATTCAGGTAGAGCTCAAAACTTACCAGTGCATATCTTGGTTCATTCTGGTATATAGTTCCGACCCTGGTCCAGTTGAAGTGCTGCAGCAGTCTGATGCGAGGCAGGTTGAATGCGTTCTCGGAAGGCACGATGCGGAAGAAATTCGGGAACGCTTCCTTTGTGAACATGGGATGGGTGTCCGCGTATGATAGCTGGCGGATAATAAGATAGGTAGTTAGAGCATTATCAGAGATGAGTACACGATGATACAGTTGCTGACTTATTTATTTGTGGTGAGTATGACGTCAGATGTCCGTCCCGGTCGTCTGTAACTGGAACTGTGGCCTATTATTATCATCCTCACATTCGCATAATGATAAAGCACGGTACTAAGGAGATATTGATTATAGCAGCTAGGCCAAAAGATAGACACTGTAGATGGATGGCTAGTGGTCCTAGAGATGTTTGACTGCTTTCTTACTGAATTAGAAAGTGGAGGAATAGTTTGTGATCTTATTATTATTTGATCTCTGATTATTTTAAATTTTGATGACGTCGGTACCTGCGTAAGATGCCAATGCTTGGAAGCCTTCGCGATGGGGTCGGTGACGTGCGTGCACGCGGCGCCGAACAGCATCAGCTTGTGCGGCCCGCTGTGCATCATGTCGAAGAACGACTTCACCCCCACCGCCGCGTTGCACTGTCGAAATAAATCAATTGTTTTTTAAAAATCATTGGTTTTGAGATCTGAGATTGGTTCTAAGATCGAAAATAATAAAAGGAGTTTCCCTATTTTCCATACCTAATCGTCTTTAGTATGGGACCATGATAATTTCAAGTGGAAAATCTTTACATTTTGGCTTTCCAATTCGGTTGCCATATTAGTTGACTTCAACTCGCAAATAGTTTCCATCTTGTGTTAGAAAGTCCCTCTAGATTTTTAGCTAGATGTTGCGAACTTTTATGATAATGTGGTGTTGCGTTGTCGCCTCTTCTTGTGAATGAGTGGTTCTTTGGGCAGATGATCTGCAGTTTTACCTTGAGATCTTATAGCTGGCTTTTTAACAGTCCATTCACAATATAAAGATTCGACATGCCGTTGATTGACGGCTGCATCATCAAATGAGCATGATGTCGAACTCAGTCAAAGGCTCTACTTACGCTAATGTCGATGCATTTGTCAGTTAGTAATAATGATGCTAACGATGACGTCACTCACCTCGGTGTCGTTCCACCACATGTGCAGCCGGTAGTTCCTGAGCACTGAGTCGTGCTCGTTCACGTGGTCCAGCGCCAGCTTCACGCTCGGCATCACCCCGCGACCTACGGCAGTGTTCACGGAAAAATGAGCACACATCCTTAATTAAGAAGAGGATAGCAGGTTCAGGCCGCAAAAAATCGCGCGGCTGTCATGATCTTTTGAGTATCGTGCGACAATCGCGCAGCCCGTGAGTCTGTCGCGTTGCTTCATGCGAAGGAGTTATTGTAACCTTAACATTGACGAAGTGATGCGGTCAAAATGTTATATACCTAGTAGCAGATGTAAATTTTAAAAACTCTACCAAAAGCGATTCTATATCTCAGGTGGTTAATGTTTTCAATTGCGATATTTAATTCGTGAACCTGTTTCGTGAGATTTTCGGGTAACCACTGCCACTTTATCACTCACTACCACTACACTACTAATCATCTTTGTATCGCATCTAATTAAAGAAAGATCGTGATGTCCTTAGCATTATTAAAACGATCTTAACAAGAAGATGAATACCTATGTTCGTGTGTGAAGCTATTAGTAAATAAATAGCGAACTGCGTTAAAACTCGATCCAAGATTCATAATATGCTCTAGCCCCAAGAAAGTTTTTTGTCTGTAGCATCTTCTAACATCCTAACTTTTGGTTCAATTCATGTAATATTCAACACATAAAAGACTAGCTTTTGCCCGCGACTTCGTTCGCGTGGACTTCAGGTTCGTCCCGTCTAGTCTAGTAATAAGTAAGAAATACGGTAACTAAGCACTGCAGAGCCCTAAATTGTAGCCTATATGTTATTCTGATGTATAAGCTATATTGTGGTAAAGTTTCATTCAAATCCATTCAGTAGTTTTTACGTGAAAGAGTAACAAACATCCATACATCCATACAAACTTTCGCCTTTATAATAGTAGTAGGATTAGGATGTTCCTTATTGATTAAACTTCCAACCCCTTGCCAGCTCAAGGCCTGCGAAGTATGGATTAATTAGTTCAGATTTAAACCTACTATTTTTTTTACCTTTGAGCCACCTTTTAACCTGAGACCCCATTCCAATACTTTGTAGAGTAGACCCTCTAAAGACGACAGTGACGGCTGCGCCAGAGGTCTCGGTTCGATTCCCGGGTCGGGCCAAAAATATGTACCTGGGTTTTTCTGTTCAGAAATTCTCAGCGTAGCCCGG
Organism: Pyrausta aurata; assembly: GCA_963584085.1. Classification (NCBI taxonomy): domain Eukaryota; kingdom Metazoa; phylum Arthropoda; class Insecta; order Lepidoptera; family Crambidae; genus Pyrausta; species Pyrausta aurata. Next base: position 852,791 of record OY757278.1, read on the forward strand.
AGTTTGAAAGTTGGCAGTGTTTCGCCCCTGTGCCTCGGAAAGCATATAAAACCGTTGGTCCTGCGCCTGATCTCTCTCCGGTCGTGTCAGATTGCTGTCCCATCGGGCTATAGGAGTGAAAGGAATAGAGAGTGCACCAGTGTTTGCGCACACACCTGTGCACTATAATATGTCCCGCGCAGTCGGTTAGTCGGTTAGACGGTGGCCAGCACCGTAGTCGAAATCGGCTAGGGGGGCTATTAGAGTAAACCATAGATTCATCAGCCCGAGTCCAGAGTCATCAAATCCTACATAGGTAGTCTAGAAACCATACTAATGAGATAGATACCAGTGTTAGAGTTCTCCACACCCTTTCCAAAGGGGAAGAAGCCAGCGATGTAGACGTCAGTTCTTCTGTTCAAGATGGCGTCGAGATTCGGCTTCTGAGCGCTTCCCTCTGTGATGCTGACCAGGACTAAGATGAGGATCGACAGCATGATGGAAGCTGGAACAGAGGTTGGTACTGGTAAAGAATTTGAGTGACTATAGCCGGATAGTATCAGAGCAGATAACATTAAATAGTATGGTACCTAACTCTCTTGGCTAAGTATAATTATGAAGAAATTTTAGAAATTTTAATGGCGGGAGGGTTACATTATGTTCTTTTGGATAAGCTCCTAAAGATACCAAAGTTAATATTTTCGTTATTTATTTAAAATGAAAATATGCTGAATCGAATCACATCTTGAAAGGTCGCGTCAGTTCTATTTTTATCTGTTTCTATGTGATTTTTTTCCAATCCTTGGTATCCCAGTATAACTAGTAACTGTGTTTGTCTATCTTATATAAATGAAAGTTAAGTTAAACATAATTTTTAATAATGTATAACATTGAATCCTTTGAATATTTATTCATATCATCTCCATTCATACGTTATCTTCATTCATCATGCTTACAATTTATAACTCACCTGAATATTTTTCCTTTTGGTCCTTCACAAAACTCTACGACTATTCCTGCGTCTACACAGAAAAATCATCACATTATAAATAAACCGACCATTTTTAACTAATAACTTTCGTCACGCTGTAATCCTCAGCATGATTCGCACAAAAATCCGGGACAGAGTCACATTTCCAGTTGGACACAGCTTTTACTATCATTGGAAGACTTCAGAAGTATCACATTCAAATCTAAAATAGACTCAATTAGCAGGCTGTTATGCTACAATTTCTTTTGAGCTACACCTTTCATGAAGATTTTTATTCAGTGTGAAACTGGCCTAAGTCTGTTATATTTCTGTACCGTGAAAGGTGCTCTTTTTCAGTAACAGTAAAGTTGAAAATGAAAAAGTTTTAAACAACGTGAAACGTCCGCTGAAACGTAAGGGATAGAGCAAACAAGCAAAATTAGGCTTTCATGGGGCAAATCGATAGAGGGTGGGTTAGCTGAGCAGTGTTGTAAGAGAGAGTTACAAAGTTATCGATGTTCTAAAACTAAACAATTACATAATGACACACGCGATATTAGCTACCCACTTCGTATTGGCTGGCCTAGAAATTTTGGACTGATCTTCAAATAGGTACTTAGCTAGCGAAGGTTTGAAGTCTATTAATAGGCTAGTTTCCACTAAGAACAAATTACAATGTTAGTAGTTTCTAGTGATTAATTATGGTTTTGAGATATCATAAAACGAATTTATTATTGAATTTAAATTAGGATTATTAATATTTTTAATAATTTAGTTTGTCCAAAACGCACATTTGGTCATGTGACCGCAAACGCCTGTCGGAGGATGTGATGTCATGCCTTGTGTGATTGCGGGCTTTTTTGCTGTTATTGACAGCTATTCATAGTATTTTGCTGTCAATAATACTTTAGAACATTCGCTGTGACGTCATTTTAGTACACACGTAATAATTTATTTACTAGGGGTAAGGTATTATCTAGTTTTTGAAATTTAGTCAACTAGCCTATTAGACCGACACGTTGACTTATGATGATACTTTGAGCATCCATCTACTCTTACCTTGCTCTTTAATTCTTATTGATGGACTTAAGGAGTTACGTTATGAATTCTCGATATTTTATAAAAACCAATCGTCGCAACCTTAGTTCTGCTAACACATCATCTCTCTCTTAGAGACAAACCACGCCTGCGCGGGGCGTGGTAGTATGGAACTACCTGCTCATCATTTTGATAAGGTTTTTTTTAGGATACCGCGATTATGCGAATGCAAAAACAGTTTTTATTGGAATGTACTAGACAATATTCCTTGTCTAGGACTCCTGGGAGTCTGGGGGAGGTAGAGTAGAGTGCGAGATCCTAATGACAGAGTTTTGACTGAAGTTAATACATAAATTGAGTTACCTCAGAGCGATTATAGAGTGGCGGGTCGAGGTTTTATTATTTGTTGTACGAGTGCATGCTGTACAACAAAACTAAGATTTTAATTTAGTTTTATTTTGGTCTACTACCCAACAAAATTAAAAATCATTAAAATATTTAGTAACGAAATATACTCCGTATCACGTAAACACTAAGGTAGATATTACCGTAGATGTATTTGTAGTTGACATTTCAGGAAATACGTTGCCATTGCTAATAAAGACGTTCCGTTCTATGCATTTTTACACGGAATTCGCGATTTATTTAAAAAAATATAATTAAATCGAAAATCATTAAATTATTATTATCTAAAGTCGCAATTTTGATGCAACGATAAATAAACATGAATTCAAAGCAACATAGTCTCGAAATGTTGTGCTTATTGCGTTCCTTTATACGTAATGATGGTAAAACTTCAAAAGTTCCACATAAGCGGCGAAGCGAACATCTGACAACACCGTTTGTCAGAATACGTGGCCCGAAGGTTTACGAGTTGTGCCTCTTGTTTATATTTTTTATTGCAGTATTTCGATAAAAATTGCTTTTGAAGCCGTAAGTATTTCAAGAATAAACTGTGCAATTTGTGACCTGCAAGTTTCAGCATTCCAAAAGTGTTCTATCATCGTCAAAGTTATTTACAAAGTTACATGGCAGCTGTCAAAATTCTTCTTACAAGATTTCTTGAAATTATCTAAAATCTTCGGTGTATTTGGTGAAATCATGACAAAAAACGTGTGATTCATAAAGCATATTCTGTGCTGAGTGCATACCTAATTGTTGGATATAATATCAAAATTTGAAGGTATTTGTAGTAAAGCAGTTGGTATGTCTTGACTCGTTTTAGTTAATTACATACTGGTTTTTGCCAGCACATTTGCTGTTATTGCTGTAAATATAAGCTCATTTCTATTCAGGGACTCTACAGCATTAATTCCCATGGCCAGGAGCATCAAAACAATATAAGATGAATTTGTATTGAGACTACAATAAAATATTTCTTATCATACATTCATTGACACAGTTTCTCCTGTTTTGATAACTCATTCATATTTTTTTTGTGGAAATAAGTTAATTAATGTGCCTTTTAATCTCCATGTAACCTTTTAATATTTAATGTAAAAAATTTTGGACCTAATGAATTAAGATAGTGCCAGCAACCTGCAAATAATCTGTCATTGGTCAAAATGTTATTATTGTCATTGACAATCTGAGGGTCTAGGACGAGGTAATGGACAAAGATGAAGATGAGGCACATCTTTATCTTTTCCATTTTGAGCGAATCAGCTAATTGATAGACATATATTTAATGGATTATCTGACATCATGGAATATTGCTATATGTTTTTATTCCAAATACTTATTACCTGTTCGCTGTACATTTATTTTAAAAAAATAATTCCGAAAACGCATGTGGGGTACCGGGTACGCATCATGTACAAGGGGTTGGCATTTACCCCATTCAAACAATCAAAACTATGACCTTTATTCAATTTTCAATTTATTTATCCATCTCAATAACAAATAACTGCTGAAAGTGATAGAACGATTGTCAATTGTAATGCATTATTAAATATGCAAATAGTTAAAATTTAGTCAACCTCAATATTATTTCACTGTACTAATGTAGATAATGTAATTTTCAGATAGTGTGGCTTCAGACAAGATGATGAATCCACAATACCTCCCTCCGGGACAAAATAACAATGCACCAAATAACCCACTTGGTTACCAGCCAACGTCTCAAGATTACAACGGAACTCAAAATGCAAACATCTATGGTCAGATACCACAGAACGGGCCACAGATGGGGTCGAAACCATTTGACCAGAATGACATGTCTCAGAAAATGCAATCTATGAATATAAACGGGCCAGGGTTCCCTAATATTCCCACGTCGCAGTTGCCGCCCGGGCAAATGCCTCCCGGGGCAAATTTTCCACCCAATACAAACTTTCCGACTGGTCAATTGCCTCCAGGTCAAAGGCCACCTGGACAGTTTCCCCCTGGTCGTCCTCCAGCCAGTGGAGCACCTCCACAGATGTTACCTCCCCAGAACCAAGGCAAGCCATCTTCGCAACCTGGGTCGGTGCCCACTTCCCATCCTGGTTTCATGCCCCCACCAAGTCAGACACCTAATCAGCCTAATCAGTTTTCGCAAGGGCCGCCGTCTATGCAAGGCCCTCCAATGAGTCAAGCTAGCCAACAGCAACAGCCTTTAGGCCAGCCGCCTCAAGGGCACGGGCAGATGCCGCCTCACTCTCAACCAGGTCTTCCCCCGCAATCTAGGCCTATGGCTGGGCCACCCGGTCCTCAAGGGCAGCCTAAACCTGGCTTCCAGCCTGGTCCAGGGTCACAACAACCAGGTCTTCCACCCCAAATGAGCCCTCCCGGACAGGGTCAACAGCCGCAACCTTCAGGTGCGATGACCTCACAGCCAGGCCCAATGCCTCCAAGCGCTCGTTCTGGCCCTGCGAACTTGCCCCCTCATTCGGAACCGAGTTCTGATTCAGGTCGTCCGCCTTTCCCTCACGGGCAATCTGGACCTCTCAGCCAACCTGGGCAACATGGTTTCCCCGGTCAGCCTGGTATGCTACCACAACAAAACCAGCAGCAGCCAGGTGTACCTCCACAACCTGGTATGCCTCAGCCTGGATTCACATCTCAACCAGGGATGCCTCCTCAGCCAGGAATACAGCAACCAGGGTTGAACCAGTCGGGAATGCCGCCTCACCCTGGCATGCCTCCGCAGCCAGGGATGCCGCCTCAAGGGTTGTCCCAACCGGGCTTACCTCCTCAGCCAGGCATGCCTCCAATGATGCAGCAACAACAACAAGGATTGTCGCAACAACCTGGGATGCCTCCTCAAATGCACCAGGGTGGTTTACCTCAGCAACTGGGCATGCCTCCACACCCCGGAATGCCTCCTCAACCAGGGATGCAACCCCAACCAGGAATGCCACCACAACCAGGGATGCCACCACAACCAGGACAATACCAACAAATGCCTGGTCTTCCCCACATGCCACCACCCCTAAACCAGCAGAGGCAGTACCCCGGCATGCAACCCATAAGCCAGCAGCCAGGCTTCCAGCAGGGGTACCAACAACCCCAGTCAGGGTACCCCCCGCAGCCAGCCTTCCCTGGTCAGCAGCCGAGCTACCCTGGACAGCAACCACAGAAGAGACTAGACCCGGACAATATGCCTAGCCCGGTAAGTTACAAAGGCTAACGCGTCAGCAAATACTCTCGGTTACTAGCATCTTATGCGTCAGCAAATACTTTCGTTTACTAGCATTTTATTGGTAGCATATACTCAACCGTATTAATTCTTCTTTTGAATTTGTGCGATATTTTGTTCATCTCAAGAATTTTAACTTTGAAATACGATATTTGAATCAAGTAATGACGATCTAGGCACAGAAGATGTAATAGTGCGATCTATGTAAACTTGGCCTTTCACAATTTGCATCCCTATTTTTTTTACAACAATGAACATAATCAATGAGCTATGTTTTTTATACTGAATCAGGCTGACCACTTACACCTATTCATTTTTGAAAACATCGTAGACTTATTGTGGCTGACTGTAATGATGATGAAACAGCAGATTCTTGAATGATATAAAATAAAACATTCCTTTGAAATGAGATATGTTAAATTAATTTGTATATTATTTTATTTTTATCTCCAGATCCAAGTAATGGCGGACGATCAGCAAAACCGCGGAGGCATTTTCCTGACGAACGAGAAAGGCCTGGTCCCACCTCTAGTCACTACCGACTTCGTAGTCGACGATAAGGGGAATGCCAGTAAGTTGGGCATATATTTTTAATAATAAATGTATTTATTTTGACACAATGATCCATTAGTATAATACGTACGGCTGGCATTGGGGTTTTATCAGGGTGGTTACCCAGTACCTCCATTATTAGTGTATTAGTGAGTCACTGCCAGCACGCTCAGGATACCTTTGCACTCGCTTTAGTTGTAACGAAAATTCGCGATTGAAACTTGTTTTCGCATGTTTATGCGAAAATAACGCAAGGTTATACAATTTTTGAAGTTGTGGAAATTATTACTTATTCTTTTAAGAATTTTCCCTTTTTTCGCTTCAGTATAAGATATAGAATTATCTCTGTACGTACTGCACAGAATCTACAACCAGTATTTTCAACCTTTATTTTGTTATGAAATTTTAATTGATATTTAATGAAGATGATCAATAATTTGCAGTAGTTCTGCCTCTGCCTGTTAGATCTTTTATCTTGCTTTGTAGCATATAATGACTAATTAGTCAAGCATCGAGATTCCAGACGCAATAGCCAATCAATTGTTATCTCATCCCGTATGATGTCGTCGGGGTTCAACGGAGTAATGTTGTTTCTTTACCAGGTCCTCGCTACATGAGAAGCTCAATGTACAGCGTACCGGTGACTGCCGATTTGCTCAAACAAACTGCGATGCCTTTCTGCTTGGTTGTAAGTACTTCACTTATTTGTCGAGATAACATAAACGACTATCTCGTTCTTTGCGATTGAATAAAACAAAATGTGTGATTTTTGATATTTTAATTATATAAAGTAATAGTTTTCAATCTATTCTTTAACGATACTGCAAACACCAATCACGGAGTGTGACGTCACGTCTCTGAGTACGTTCCATTTGATTTGAATGCCGTGGCGTTGCTGAAGTGGGTTTTCGTGGGCGTGGCGGTTGTCGCGGATGTCAAATGAAACGCACCCAAAAAGACGGAAGGTCATGCAGACCAAGTGACGACGATGGGTGTTTCGCGGCAAATACTCTATTGATATTCTCGTCGTCATCATCATCATCATCATCATTATCAGCCAAAGGACGTCCACTGCTGAACATAGGCCTCCCCCATGGCTTTCCACAACGACCGGTTGTGAGCGGTCTGCATCCAGTGCGATCCTGCGATCTTTACAAGGTCGTCTGTCCATCTTGTCGGTGGACGTACTACGCTGCGCCTTTGGTCGAAGGGTCCAAACTAGGACTTTTCTGCCCCAACGGCCATCAGTTCTTCGCGCTATGTGCCTTGCCCACTGCCACTTGAGCTTACTGATTCGCAGGGCTATGTCCGTTACCTTAGTTCTTCTACGTATCTCCTCGTTTCTGATTCGATCTCGTAGAGACACACCGAGCATAGCCCTCTCCATCGCTCGTTGTGTGATTTTTCTCGTCGTCGTCTTGTAAAAATTACCTCTGTATAGTATCCCCCATCCCTGCTTTCAGATATCCCCAATGGCGGAAACAGTGGGTACAGAACTGGAGCCCCCTCTACTGGACTTTGCAGCGCTGACCAACTCACAAACCATGGGCCCGGTGCGCTGCAGCCGCTGCAAAGCGTACATGTGCCCAAACATGAAGTTCATTGACGCCGGCAGACACTTCAAATGCGCCTTCTGCAAGGCTACTACTGAGGGTGAGTCTTTTCTTTAACCAGCAAAAGAAAATACATACTTATTATGGATGTAAAGACATCTTGTGCAGAAATTCGAAGATTTTATTTGAAACTCCTATTTTGAAAAAGTTTGTAATCAGTCAGGTATCAAACGAATGCCGAGAGTCGCATAACAATGGAATTTTTATTGTGTCTCGTTTACACATACTTGACGAGTTAATTGTGATATATCAAATGCCTTACCTGGACACAAAACCCGATCCAATGATTATAGCCATCCCTGTCACTTATACCAGGCCGTGTATGCGTGTGATATGGATGGCTATATTCATTGGATCGGGTTTTGTGTCCAGAGTAAGGGGGCAGGACGGTTATCTATTGTTTACTTCTTGCGCCCTGTTTCACAATGTCTTTCTTTTTTTATGGTGTCGAATCAGTTATAGCTTGCGCCGTACTGAATTCCGCCAATGACACGCGCGAGGCTTTAACGCCGACAAAAAAAATAATAATGATAAAACGAAATGAAAAATTTCACAATGTCCCAATAAGTTCTAGTTAGTGTTGTCTGTCTTCTGCCAACACGCATTATGAAATGAAATTAAAGTAAAAACCAGACTTTCCACTTAAATATCAAAGCTCGTATATTTTTCTTAGTAAACATTTATTTTTTCTTTTTTTGGTTGCAGTGCCAATGGAGTACACGCAATACGTGAACAGTATGCAGCAGTACGGCCGCATGCCCGCTGAGATGGCGCTCGGAGCGTACGAGATCGTCGCCACCAAGGAGTACTGCAGGGTACTGCGTTTAGCCCTTTACTTAAAGTCGTAAACAATTCAGTGTACAATGTACACGTATACGTGAAAAGTTTTCAAGTGTATAATGTACACGTATACGTGAAAAATATTCAAGTGAATAATATACACGTATACGTGAACAGTATGCAGCAGTACGGCCGCTTGCCCGCTGAGATGGCGCTCGGAGCGTACGAGATCGTCCCCACCAAGGAGTATTGCAGGGTACTATATTTAGCCCTTCATTGTAATTAGTAAATAATTGAGTGTTTAATGTACAACTTCCTAGCACGGTCACTGTACGGTATAGTACGGTGCAGTGTGCCCAGACCTTGAGTTTAAATAGTTCAGTTGAGTTTGGAGTTTAAGCGGTTTATCCAATCATGAGACACTGTACTCTGGGGCTTTAATATTTTGAGAACTTGATATTACCCTATCTAACTTGTAAGTTGTAATTTTCAGAACAACACAATGCCGAACCCACCTGCTATAGTATTTGTTATCGACGTGTCGTACAACGCGATCAAGAACGGCATGGTGCAGACCATCTGCGAGAACATTTCCACCTTTATCGAGGTAAATAATCATTATATTTTTGTTTTTATAGTGTTTTGTTTAGATTGGAGACCCTTCGACCAAGGCGCAGCGTAAGACGTCCACCGACCAGATGGACAGACGATCTTATAAAGATCGCCGGATCTCACTGGATGCAGACTGCTTGTGATCAGTCGCTGAAAACCGTGGCGGAGGCCTATGTTCAGCAGTGGACGTCCTTTGGCTGTTGATGATGATACTGATGATGAGTGTCACTATACAAACTTCATAATATGAATTGCACTTGTAAAAAGCAACTATGACAAGAAATCGAATTCTGTGTCTTACGCTATACGGGCGCATGCCTTTTATTCCTCGTCTAACAAAGTTGTTTTTTACAATTTCAATTTCAAACGTAGTCATCATCATGCCATATGCCGTTATGTTATTCATCATTTGTACAAATTTTGGTTGTGCACAACTTGAGCCACAGGACGTAAACAAATTGCAAATGTGATCCAATGTGATTCTATGATCTTCACAAGGTCAACAAACAAACCATTCTGCAAGTGGACGTCCTACACTGCGATTTATGTAGTTATACATAGTCTTTATTTACGGTAATCCGTTACTTAATAGCTCTGAATCGACTTGAAATGTGTTATTGTTAGGGGCATAGTGTAACTGTGATAATCATTGCAGGCAATGCCGAAAGACCCACAAACTGGTCAGACCTGGACGCGGGTGGGATTCATCACATACAGCTCGACCGTGCATTTCTACAACATCAAGGTACGTGAGCTATTACGTGACACTTTGGTGTAGTGGTTATCGCTCCTGACTACTAAGCGGTCGCGGGTTCGAATCCCGCAAGGGGCAAATGTTTATGCGATGAGCACGAATATTTGTACCTAAGTCATGGATGTTTATATGTATTTATGTGTTGATGGGAGACGCCCCATCATAATCTTTGTCTGTTATTCTTTGCAAAAATTTGGCAACTATTATAATTTTAGATCGAGTTTTTGTTACACAATTTTATTTATTTTACATCAATCCACGGCTCTTAAAAATTAGAAGACAAACAATGTTTATTAATAATACCAAAAGCCAATAAAAGGTGGGTAATAATTATTATTCATGCACATTACTATAAGCATTAAGTACTTTCAAGAAAGCCCTTGTGTGACACATAGTCCATCCAGTCAGACCGCAAATTATTCTAATAAAAATAATGATATGATAAAATGCAATTTTGATAATGTTTTATCAGATAGCAGTCACTCAATCATCATTAAATTTCGCCAGGATGAAATAGAGCCACATTTATTTGTTGACATTCTTAAAATTCGACCTATTTCACTACCAGAACTATACATACAAAACTTTTTCTTCCAGGGATCGCTAGCCCAACCACAAATGCTATCAGTAGGCGATGTTGGCGACATGTTCGTGCCCCTGCTAGAAGGCTTCCTAGTTCGCGCAGAAGACAGCGGGCCAGTACTACAGCAATTACTTCAGCAGCTGCCACAGATGTTCAGGGATAATAAAGAAACTGAGACGATCCTGCTGCCTGCTGTTCAAGTGAGTGACGTTTTCGTCAGGTTAGCTATTGGTAGCCATGGTCTAGTGGCGTGACGACGCTGCATTCGATATCCAAGTCAAGCAACGATGCGTGTGGTCAGAAAACGAATGGGTGACCGTTTTTCATGACGATTGAAAAAAAAGTTGGTATGTAAGGTAAATAGTAGATTGTTATACAAGGGAAAAAGTAAACTCATTGCACACCGAGATATTTCTGGCGCTCGAACATAGTGTGAGCGCCAATAGTTCGAAAGATATTCTGTCTGATAAAATTATTTGGGAGCTAGTATTTTTTTTTGTTTATATGGCTTACTTACAGTCAACATACACAAACTAGTTACATTACATTTCTAATGCATAGGCTAGGTGTAGTGACTACTTACAAGTAAACACAGCATGAAATGTAATAACAAATCTATATAAAAAAAATCGTTCAACAAAGAAAAAGCGGGAAATCTTATATAAGGCAAACTTCTCGCTCGAGACTATGACGTACTTATTATACAAGTAAGTAGGTTTAAGGACCTGTTAGTTAGCCTTCATATCAAGTGCTGTGTCCACGGTGCGAGTCGATGGTGTACGCAAAATGTGATATAAATATGGAAATATTTGAGGCTAGAAGAGTGGTTTAATCTCATATAATCCTACATTTTATTTGAAGTAAGACCCCTCCACCTTAGGAGTGGAAAGAAGTCCAAGCTCGTGAATGACCACTGTATCTCGATTCTCCCTTCTACAGGCGGGTCTCGAAGCCCTGAAAGCGGCGGACACATCGGGCCAACTCCTCGTCTTCCACACGACCCTGCCCACGTACAACGCGCCGGGAAAACTGAACAACCGCGAAGAGAGGAAACTGCTGGGCACAGACAAAGAGAAGACCATTCTTGGTAAGTGTTATGAACGTTTAAAGGAGTCTAGAATATGAATACCAAAGAGAGATGAACTGTAGAACTCGTTACTTGCAGCCCCGCAAACGACCGCGTACAACGAGCTGGGCCAGTCGTGCTCGGCGGCGGGCGTGTGCGTGGAGCTGTTCGTGTGCAACAACGCGTACGTGGACGCGGCCACCGTGGGGCAGCTGCCGCGGCTCACCGGCGGCCAGATCCACAAGTACACGTACTTCACGGTGAGTGCGCTGTACACATCTAAAGTTCGCCTGCGGGGCGGCGGGGCGCGGGGGGAGGGCACTAGCCGCGCTCTCGCCTCCCCCCGCACTCAATAAAGCGGTCTACCTATAGATGATGCTGTTGCCTCGCGTAGCTACACGCTGACTCGGCTCCTAAACACTAGATGGCGTTGTGTGAAACTGAACTGAAACTAAGTCCTTCGGTGGATGATGATGGTGATAATATTATAGTGACATCTGCCTAACATCACTGCATGCTAATTCGGCTTCTAACTACTAGATGGCGTTGTATGAAAACTGAACGGTGATATCTAAGTTTCAGTGCGCATAGATGCGATTTGTATACAAATAATTTCCACGAATCGCCACTGTTGTAAAATAGTTTAATTTATTGCACTGTAAGTAGTACAATTGGTGGGATTAATTCCTTAAGGTATTCTCTTCTAGTCAACCGCTTGGAAAATTTGGGAATGGGCACACAGTGGATTTCCGATGTGGGAAATCAGTATAATCCGTCAAAATCATCCGTGTGAGCCTCGGCAAACATCGAAAATTACCTTATTATGTACAGTCGCCAGCACATCACACAATTTTTTTTAAAATAGTCCTTATCCCAACAGCACGTCAACGCAGTGTTTAGCTTGACGTGCTGTCGTCCGTAACACATCTTTAAATTGTGTAACATTGACATTGAAGTACTATTACTAGCGTATGGAACTGACACGAACAAATTTGGTGCTCCATAAATCGACGACACCGTCATCAACTCATAGTACGGATCTTAATTCAAAGGACACGGTCGTAAAGTGCCCCAGAGTCGTTTTATGTTTGATTAAAGAAAAGCATTAAGAGACTTGACTATATCATTTTGCAAAAAATATATTGAATTTTTAATACAATATTGTTAATTTACTTTGCTTTTATCTAGCGGCATATAAATCTACAAAAAAAATAGGACAACGATTGAACACAATTTCCTGTCCCCAACAATTGTTGTGTTTAGCAGAAAATAGCGGTTTCGAGCACTTATAAGCAAACTGGCGACCGCTTAACGAAATGGCATATTGTGTCATACAGTGTCATGTAACTGGCAGTTAGCTAAATAAGTAAGCGCTCGCAATCGCTATTTTAAGAAGGAAGATGACGTTTGCCTCCCATAGGTACCTTTAAACCAACCAACCTCTTCCTAAAACTTGAAAAAAAAACTGTGACAAGGAACTTATTTTCGTTGGCTATTGTTTGAGTCATCGTAATTTTTACGCGTTACGCACCCTAGCGGGGCAGTTTTCTATGTTTTAGTTTTGGTGGCCTAGATGGCGGTTTTTCGACACAGATGGCGCTATGATCTAGAAAGACCTGTTCTAGATAGTGTGCAAGAGATTGACCTCACACATTTTATTTCGTTTTATGTGAAAACCCCGCTATTTACAGCTTATATTACTTTATATTATTTTAAAAGGCGAAGAAACGAACCCATAAAATTAGTTTTGGTCGTGACGCATGGATTTTTACTTTTGGGGCAAGCAATGTATGGCGGGTCGACCGTGTTCTTTCAAAGAAAACGTCACAATCTTGTCGTTTTTTTTTGCGACACATTTTTTGGTCGGAATAGCTTCTCTATACGTAGTAGTAACAACTCACTGATTATTATAATACGTATACAAGCTCACCTCGTTTTAAGTGATAATATTTAAAGGGTCGATTCAGCACAATAAATTAATCATATTTTGTAGAAAACACTTTGGGTTTTTATCCGCTAGTTTTTGAGAAAATTGGAGATTAAGGTATTTTTTTTTGTTTTTTATTAATTAAGGCTAAGATTATAGAAAAGAAGGTTCGGGCATCGAATCGAGGGAGGCGAAGCCGGTGACGTAGATGACGATTTAAATTGTCAGGGTGCTGTTTTAAAAAATGATATCGTCTATGTAAAAGAAAATAATAAAAATTAAAATCTCGATTTTTCAAAAATAATGCTGTATACAAAGCCACCGTTAAAATATTATCACTTAAAATGATTTGACCTTATATTTTGCACTCGCA
>OY757278.1:866856-994262 GCA_963584085.1 Pyrausta aurata
AAGTTATAATTTTTATTTCATTTTTCTAGTGACTGTCATTGCCTAGCCTATCAACCGGTTTCGGCTTGACCTTGACTTTCTGGACACCCTGTATATGTATAACTACCAAATACATAAATATCTTAAAAAAATACATATTAACAAGTTTCGCAATTATTCAGCCATAAACTTACGCAGTTTGTTCTTGAAAGACAATTTCATTTGAATAATTTTATTTTAAATTTCACTAGCGTGTTCTCGGCCGTCCGACCACCTTAGAAGCTCGCTTGCTCCTCGCGGCCTCTTTTATTGGATGTGAGCGATGCGAGTTGTGTCGTGAGTTAGAATAGAATAGAATAGAATAGAATAATTATTTATTTGACACACACAAAGATTAAAAATTACAAAGACAGAAGGAGACAGAAAAAAAAAACATAGATAAAAAAATTGTGTGCCAAAAAGGTCCCCGCTCAGTATAAGTCGCGGCAGCAGATGACAAGCATGCCGCGACACTGATTTTCAGCGGGAACCCTTGTGTTGTGTGTAAGGCAAACACATACCTAAAATCAGTAATAAAAGAAACAGAATCAAAAAAAATTAAAATTAAAAAATTACAGTGACAAAACAATTAGAATAACAAAAAAGAAAAAAGTTCATTGCGCTCGCAGCGCCCTCAACTGTACCGGTTGACAACCTTATCCACACCCAGCCTGCCACTGCTGTGTCTATGGTTTATACCATTTTAAACTTGACATCTGTCAAGTGGCTGATATCCGCTCCGTGACCCACAACCTAACCAAAAAAAAAAGTGAAAGATTTGTAGAAAATGTGCCACGTCGTGTAGTGTCGTGAAACCACACCCCGAATTTAAATAGTTACGCCGTTTAAATATTTTAAACCGAATGAAATGCTCGATTGAAAAAAAAGCCACCGGGGATTAGTCGCCCGTTTTATGTCGGGATCTTGCCGTGCCCCAACGCATGACGTGCATACTACTTTGGTAAGTAAAAGCCACGTTGTTGCTGCATTTGTTTTTGGCCTCTTCTTGTTGGCTTGAGAGAAGGGTGTTTTTGCAATGAAGTTGAAAAGTTTTTTTTGCTTTCAGAGCGCGCACCGGAGGGGGCAAAGAGTTCCAGCACCGCGTGGCAGCAAATCGGAAAGATCCCCGGAAGGTCACTGTGCGATGGCGTGGAGTCAGAAACACAGGCGTGCACGCTCTCCTTCCTCGCCCATTCCCACCCCGTGCCCAAAGCAGCTTTTCTCCCAAATACGCCGGTTTCTGGGTTTTTATAACACCAAATAGTAAGGTTGCAAGGTGTAGCTTTCGGCGCGCTTCCATTTTCAATATATTTGCTGCATTGAGATATGGTGTTACATGAGTCCGTGGTGGAATGTGGAAGCAGAACCTAGCACAGGCATTTTTTCGAGCGATTTTCGTTGAAAAGTGGCTTATTACTTTTCAAGTCGATCGTTTTGAAGTAGTTCGAAATCTCAAACGCCTTACCCTTTCGACGATACCGTTAAATAAATGAATATTATCGCATCTTATCCACTAATCATAATAGTCGATAGCAAATGTTACACACTGAACCGGAGAAATACATATCGGTGTATTTTTCGATCTCTCGTTAAGATATACCCACAAAGGCACCCACTGAAAATCAGATAAATAATATTGAGCAGGCGCCTTTTCTCTTCGAGTAGTATGGTTTTTGTAATCTTTCAAATGTCTTCTAATGTTAATGTTGACTTTGACTTCCTCGTTTGTGTAGCGGTTAGCTCGCCGGTTGCTACCCAAGAGATCCCGGGTCGGGTCGAAATTGGTTTCTGGGTTTTTCTGTCTTGAAAATACTCGGAAACAGCTCTGAGTTAGAAAGTTAGTGGTGATGACACCCACGTGCCTCGGTGCGCACGTTAAGCGGTTTGTCCTGCGCGTGATCTCTCATCGGTCATGTCGGAGCCGTTTCACCGAATCAATGAGAGTGAAGGAACAGAGAGTGCACTTGTGTATTGCGCACACATCTGGGCACTACAATATCTTCTAATTACCTGGCCTGTCTCTGTTTAGAGGGACCGCCATTACCTTAAAATCGGTAGGAGAACATTATAACGTTTATGTTTATCGGTCGAATAAAAGTGTTTTCATTCTTTTCTTTTATTTTCTTTTGTTATCTTTTCTTTTCTTTTTTTCTATCTAATATTATTCGTGTTGACCCGACAACGTGCGACGACAACGTGCAACGAGCGGTCGTGCGCGATTATAATGTTAAAGTTTTTCGGTCGAATAAAAGTGTTTTCATTCTTTTCTTTTTTTCTTTTCTTTTTTTCTTCTCTTTTCTTTCTATTTAATATTATTCGTGTTGCCCCAGGCCCCGACATCACGTGCGACGAGCGCTCGTGCGCGATGTACCGCGCGCTGACGGCGGACGTGGAGCTGTCGGTCGTGTACACGTACCCGCGCCTGCTGCCGCTGCACGACGTGCCGCGCGCGCGCCCCGCGCCCAGCCGCGCCTCCGTCGACAAGCTGAGCGACCAGGGCGTCTACTTGCTGGGTAAGACTACCATAACGTGCGGCGAGCGCTCGTGTACACGTACCCGCGCCTGCTGCCGCTGCACGACGTGCCGCGCGCGCGCCCCGCGCCCAGCCGCGCCTCCGTCGACAAGCTGAGCGACCAGGGCGTCTACTTGCTGGGTAAGACTACCATAACGTGCGGCGAGCGCTCGTGTACACGTACCCGCGCCTGCTGCCGCTGCACGACGTGCCGCGCGCGCGCCCCGCGCCCAGCCGCGCCTCCGTCGACAAGCTGAGCGACCAGGGCGTCTACTTGCTGGGTAAGACTACCATAACGTGCGGCGAGCGCTCGTGTACACGTACCCGCGCCTGCTGCCGCTGCACGACGTGCCGCGCGCGCGCCCCGCGCCCAGCCGCGCCTCCGTCGACAAGCTGAGCGACCAGGGCGTCTACTTGCTGGGTAAGACTACCATAACGTGCGGCGAGCGCTCGTGTACACGTACCCGCGCCTGCTGCCGCTGCACGACGTGCCGCGCGCGCGCCCCGCGCCCAGCCGCGCCTCCGTCGACAAGCTGAGCGACCAGGGCGTCTACTTGCTGGGTAAGACTACCATAACGTGCGGCGAGCGCTCGTGTACACGTACCCGCGCCTGCTGCCGCTGCACGACGTGCCGCGCGCGCGCCCCGCGCCCAGCCGCGCCTCCGTCGACAAGCTGAGCGACCAGGGCGTCTACTTGCTGGGTAAGACTACCATAACGTGCGGCGAGCGCTCGTGTACACGTACCCGCGCCTGCTGCCGCTGCACGACGTGCCGCGCGCGCGCCCCGCGCCCAGCCGCGCCTCCGTCGACAAGCTGAGCGACCAGGGCGTCTACTTGCTGGGTAAGACTACCATAACGTGCGGCGAGCGCTCGTGTACACGTACCCGCGCCTGCTGCCGCTGCACGACGTGCCGCGCGCGCGCCCCGCGCCCAGCCGCGCCTCCGTCGACAAGCTGAGCGACCAGGGCGTCTACTTGCTGGGTAAGACTACCATAACGTGCGGCGAGCGCTCGTGTACACGTACCCGCGCCTGCTGCCGCTGCACGACGTGCCGCGCGCGCGCCCCGCGCCCAGCCGCGCCTCCGTCGACAAGCTGAGCGACCAGGGCGTCTACTTGCTGGGTAAGACTACCATAACGTGCGGCGAGCGCTCGTGTACACGTACCCGCGCCTGCTGCCGCTGCACGACGTGCCGCGCGCGCGCCCCGCGCCCAGCCGCGCCTCCGTCGACAAGCTGAGCGACCAGGGCGTCTACTTGCTCGGTGAGGATGAGAACGCTCCGAACTAACTATTTTTTTGTCAACAGATGTAAAACATACGCATGACTAGTTGATTTTAGTTTTTGTAGTGTTTTGTTACAAACTTAATTATATAAATTGCACTTTTAAAAACTAACCGTGACTCTGTGGCAGACGAGGAGTCGAATCGAACCCACCACTCTGCCACCGTCACATTAACAAGCCTGTTGAATTTTGAAATGCTTTCTTTTTTCGCGTAGGCTGCGTGACCTCATCGATGTTGCGAGATTGCTCTCACAATATCCATAGGGATATATTTTTTCAATTATTTTAACAGTAGTTTTACAACTGCAATTTATATTATTAAATTTGTATAGTGACAAAATACTATAAAAACAAAAATCAACTAACACAGTAATTTTAAAAAGAAAAATACTATAAAAAAAAAATTTCCCCAGAAAACGGCGTCCACATGCTAATGTGGGTAGGCTCACAAGCGTCCCCCGAGTTCGTTCGGGACGTGTTCGGAGCTGCCTCGCCGCAACACATCGACACTCAGGTCGCAGAGTTACCCGTATTGGACAACCCCACGAGCGAAGCTGTAAGAGCCATTGTGGAGGATGCGAGGGTGAAGAGGCGTAATTCCATGAGGGTGAGTAACTATGTTCTTAATGGAGACCGTATAGCAATAATAGGACTTAAGGATGCTAAGGATCTCAAGATTAAAAGATACATAGGTGTCTCAGTAGATGCTTTATAACCTTATAGATATTTGTCATACCAACTACTAAGGGTGACACTGCAGATCCAGTAAGTATCTAGGTTAGATTATATCTGTTTTTGTTGCATGACACGCATGCACCAATAAAATTACTTGCACAATTTTTACTTTCACTGTTTTTGTTTCCTTCCTAGTAAATTATTGATATTGAGTGGAAACCACTAATCTGTTTTTTCGGATGACTAAAAATAGCTCAGTCAAAGGTAGAGCTTGTCTAAGCTGAAATGACGCGCCCTACTACTTTATTAGTTGATTTCGAAGTGCAAATATTAATAACGACACTTCATCTGTGTGGGATCGTCTACTGCTCCGCGAATTAAGAACTGTATGCCTACGTCACGGTCGACTAGTCGCTGAATAAATCCGAAAACGCTCTCCTTGGGGAGCAGCGCTGGCACACTGTATGAAACAAAACGTCCGCTCTCTCGCGCGTTCACGTCAATTATGACAAGTTGGACAGCAAATTCAAGAAAAGCCGCTTCTTTCTTTTTTCTTTCTTGCGGCAACTGAATGACCAATTAAAACGGCATTTGTATATGTATTGTGTCCATATTTTTAATATGCTTGTGTGCGTTAATGCCATTTCAGCTTAGACAAGCTTTAGCATCATTGGCGATCGCCTGAATAACTTTTACAAAGACCGCACCACACTTCCCAAAGCGATAGCTCTATTGACTTTTAAACCGTCATCTCCCGGTGAGTGTCCACTCAATACCCCCCACTAACGTAGTCCCCGGCTTGGTAGTTGGACATAGTGCACCAGTACGACAAGCGGGAGGCGCTGTTCCGGCGGCAACTGGTCGAGGACAAGGGGCTGGACGGCGCGGAGTCCTACACGGAGCACCTGCTCAACACGCACAAGACAGTCCAGAAGATGCTGTATGTCACACGCTTAGCACACATTCCGACTTTTTGCAGCGATATAAGTGCGCATTCACATTAGGGCGTCTGCAGCGAATGCCTTTACATTAAAACCACAGCAATGCTGCCGCCGACGCGCTGCCGTTTGTTTATAGTATGAAATTATGGGCAGCGCGACTGTCGCACGTAGGTCGCGCGTCCGTCGCGCTGCTAAAGTCGTCTAAATGTGAAAGCGGTTCAGTATCGATGGAGCATCGATAGAAGCCATATTATAATTTATATAATATAACCCGGTTATTGTAAGAGTGGCCCTGTCATTCCACGGTGACGCTAGGAAAGGAGTGCAAAAATGAACTGTATTGACATGAAATGGACGATCGCGGGTGAGTGAGCGGAAAAGCGAGAGGGGTGTAACATGCTGTCAGGTCCACCGAGTAGTATAATATACCTTTACACACACAAGTTATTATAGAAGGTATACAGAGATTCAGTAGCTGCCCGCTTCGCTGCTATGATGCAGTCGCGATTGAAACGCGATGCAGCAACGATGCAAATGCGATATAGGATGGATACAAACAATCTTTGTCTCTTCCCTCTATCCGCGCATGAGTATCGATACATACTTGGGTGCGCATCGATTCAAACGTCCTATGAATCGATACTTGATTATCGCTGGGGTTGCGTTGCAGTCGCGTGTCTGTCAATCGTGTTTGTACCGCTGCAAAAAGTCGCAATGTGTAAGCGCTCTTAAGGTTGCTTTTTGGGCAAGCCAGGTATCGGATCAAATGATAAAAACTTACAAAAAGGCAGAAAAGGCTGTCTGCATCAGGGCTTTACAACGTCTTGGGAATTATAAGCTGCATTTTCTGCAAATCGTTTTTTGTTTTTGAAGTGGGGATATTATTAGGTTAGGAACAATTTTGAGGTAATCTGTGGCAAAATATTCTGAGATTCACATTTTGAAACATCCATTGTTTTGACTATGTGAGTGTGTGTGTGTTTAACTTGTCTATAATTTCTCAAAAGTATCGCACAAGATGCGATAACTTTTTGGCTATTAGTGTTTAATTTGACTTCAGCCTGATATCGCTTTGTTTTTGAAATAATTTGGTGTTGATTTTGGATTTCATTTCTTTAGTGTGTGTGTTTTTATAAGTTGTGTGATCCGAGTGTTTTTGTGTGATTTTGATTTGCTTTTCTTTTATCTAATATTGTTTTACATTAGTAAGCCCACACTAACTTACTTCTTATTTAACCAAGCTTGGCACAATTGAGATACATTCCTCAATAATAATAAAAAGAACAAGTTGCATGTAATTTGCATAGCAAATGACAGAAGTAAGAAGTTTTAGCAGGCTTATTAATTTGAATTAAAGCTTTTTTGTATTTATTTACATTCAGTATACTAATCATCAAATATCATTGTTACAGTTAGCAATAATGCGACAGCACGACAAACTAGAAGCGGTGCTACGGCACTTCCTTGTGGAGGACCGCGGCGTTGACGGCAGCGCGTCGTACGTGGACTACCTGTGCCACGTGCACAAGGAGATACGAGCGATGCTATAGCCCGAGTATTAACTTCGATAGTACTGTTAGCTGGCTTTGATTGGTGAGTGACATTGTCAAACGCTGAAGCAGAGTTCATTAATTTTTTTTCTCTAAAGTTTAAAATCAAAATAAGGTCAATTACAAGTAAGTTGTGACGTCCCAGCTGAGAAATTCATGGTGTAAGTAAATGAAGTTAATATATCTTATGCCAGTTCAGTGATTGTTACGTCCAGAAAATCATAAAAATAATTGGACATTATAACTAATTCTGTCCGTCATAATAATATTATTACCTTTAATCGTTATGATATTTCTTATTTTATCGAAACTGATTATTACTTAACAGAAAATGTAATAAAAAGTGGCCTAAGTACCCCCTTGATGTTAACCAAAAATATTCAATTGTTTTGTCATTTCTTTTGTGTGATGTTATTTAGCAGAAATATTTAATTTGCAATACTTTATGTCCCTAAAGAAATAATTAGTTTAAAACGAAATTGCACAAAAATACAAATATATTTGAAAGGAAGTCAATGAATTCTGCTTAAATCCAATCACAAAAATGTTGCTAGCTTTAACAGTTATCATTATTAAGATGCAGTGAAATATAATTTAACATTTTAATGTATCAATTATTCAAAATAAACACATAGATTACTTTAATGATCCATTCCGAACATAAGTGTCAAAGTATGTAATTAAGAAAATAGTATTTAAAATAAAATATATCACTGCATCTATCATAAAGATGAAATAAATGATTTGAATAAATGATGTACGTTAAAATGATAATAGTAAAAAAATCTTATTGATACTGCCTCCATTTTATAAGTAGAATTTTCGTGGTAACTTTATCAATAACAATCTTTGTTTTGTAAAAATAATGCATTCATTTTTTTTCTAAATAGTCCTGTTTCGTGTGGGGAATCTATGAAAACAGGTTACCATGAAAATTCTGCATCCCATAGATATTGAAAAGTCATAATTCGAGTATCAAATAGTAGGTATATTTTATCGAGTATTGTTTATGGTTTGAGAATAGCAACACAGACATGACTGACCAATTTTTATAGTGCAACAAATATACATATGACTGCACAATTTGTATTTGTTGCACTTGAAATATGTTGCCATTCTAAAACATACTATAGTTTAGAATATTTTCAAGTTTATGCAGTTAGAAATTTAATGGTTAATTAAAATTAGAATATAGATTTTGTAAAATAAATCGTGTATGTCTAGCAAAATCAACAATAAATTGTTTTTATTTAATCGTTCTTAATTAGTTAATGTTACGGACCACTAACAATATGTTTTCGCGCGAAGCTAGTTTTTTTCTTATGATATTAAAGCGGATGATAGATATGGTATTTTTATTATTATCTTGTATGTCTTAAGACGCGAATGTAATGGAGTGTAAATAAATATATTGGCATTATTATTTTCTTTGACTGTTTTATTATGGCTGTTGTTGACACTTTTCTGTACCAAAAAGTTATTGTTTCATACATATAATAATATTTGATCCTTAGTGGGGAATAATTGTTTCAGCTGTTGAATAAAAAATATACTGTTTAATAAAACAAAATTGACGGATATTTTCTCGATAATTTATTAAATTTTACATCCTAACGTTTCGAACACTACAGCGTTCGTTGTCACAGGGAGGGTAAAAAAATGTTATTTGTCATTTACATAGTTTTGTAAATTATTAAACTACCTACTACAAATTAAAACAAAACTTTTGGTTGAATATTTATTCATAGAGTAATATTTATAACAATCATTACTAAATATTTCTGTCTTGTTTATAACATTTTCAGTTCCGATTTCCCGCAGGTTATTTTATATTACTTTTGTATTTTAATTACACTTCATAACTTGGCGGTAAACCGGTCCTAGGCATTTTTGCTTGCGCTCGCTGGAAGTCGCGGTAAGTCGGAACGGTGCAGGGTGCGCGGTGTCACCGGCACTCTTTATGCTTGGGGCGGCAAGGCCAGCACAGCTTGATGCAGGCTATCACTAGGTACACAAGCAGCTGCCATCTCTGATACTGAAAAAGAAGATGGTAATTTACATATTTATTTACTTTCAATCGGTTGAAGGTTCGCGGTGGATGAAGGCAAAACAGATGTCGTTTGAAAATGAAAGGGTAGTCTTTTGAATTTGAGGATGTCCAATGATCGTTTATAATCATGTACTTTAAATACCTTATTAAACTTTTCAACTAGCCAGCGATCAAATTACAATTTAATATTTATTACTACTACTAATATTTCATACTTACTAATTGTATTTATTTATTAGTAGTCCAGGCGAACTTCATTTCCCCCCTATGTCCTATTCGGGGCGAAGACGAATCTAACAAAGTAAAAATCATGAAAATCGGTCCACCCGTTCTCCAGTTATAATTTTGGTATCTAACACGATTTTCTTGCATGTATATAAAATAAAGATTCAAACTTAATTGCAATGAGCCCTATCAGTCAATCGATTAAGAATGCAGAAAGTTTCAGTAGCAATTTCACTTTCACAATATAATTTAATTTATGGAAATTTATTTGGATAATAATAATTTAATATTGCGATTTTGTTATTTATAAGTATTTGCATGCTATATTTTATGGCTGAATATGTATGAACTTTACGACTATATTATTTAAGATCTGACATGTACCATATTCAAAAGCAAATAAATGATTATGATTATGATTATGATCAACACTCACCCAGTATTTTAAATTTTATTGGTATAATCACACTTCATCACTAGGCTGTGGTCCAGTCCTGGGAATCTTGGCTTGCGCTCGTTCGAAGTCGTCGTAAGTAGGTACGGTGCAGGGTGCGCGATGACGCCGGCACTCTATATGCTTGGGGCGACATGACAAGCACAGTTGGATGCAGACTATCACCAGGTATACGAGGAGTTTCCATCTCATTTTGACTAGAAAAGAAGAATAATATTTTTTTCTATAATCTTATAACTAAAACGTGTATCTGGTGGACCCTCAAATGGAAAACGGCCAAGCGGTACTCGGTAGACACAGAAGACGATGGCGCTACGAGCTAGACTTATATGACAAAGACTGGGATAAATGCCCAAAATCCTGGAGAGGGGAAAAGTGTAGGGTGGCCTTTGTCCTGCAGTGGGGCACCACAGGCTCTTAATAACAATACTATAATTACTTATTCTAAGCTGGGTCGGGTATTAAGGTGTTTCGCACCACGAGGTTTTCGGACCGCGGCGAATTGCCCAAGTTCTGTTTTATTAGCAAAATTTTAATTTTAGTTTAAAATTTTATTCGGAAAATCATGAAATGCGTCCAACTAATGACGGAGCGAATAACCCCAATCTGAAACAGCACTTTTTGGGCGGTCCGAAAACTGTGCGGTGCGAAACGCCCCAATACCCGCTGTGCGTCTAATTGATTGACTTTTAAAAGGCCGTACAATCGCGCTGGATGAAGCCGATGCAGGCAGGATAACTGTTATTTAGAAATTAAAGGGTAGTTCATTGAATTAGTGGACGTCCAATGGTTGATTATGAATTTGAATTACGTATGATTTCAAATTACGTATACCGCGTAATTATTATTACCCATTAAATTATATACGAACAGCTCGTACCTAAGTATTTGTTTTTATTTGGCAAAGTAATGTAGGCTGTGTACGTATAATGTCCAAGACCAAGGCGGCAAAACATTAAAAAAAACTTATTGCGAGGGCGCGGGTAGAAACTTATTACGGGTCTGTAGTTTCGGTTTGTAAATGCGATGAGCATTTTGAGATTTTTGCGTATACAGTGTATTGTGTGCTGTTTTATTCTATTGTATACTGGGACAAAAGAATAATACCTACATTTCGTGGATTTGACTATAATGGCAGCGGCAATCCAAGTAAGTGAGAAATTGTTACCAGTATGCAGGGTACACAAATAGGTACTGACCGAATGTAATGAATGCATTGCAACCGGGAGAAAATGAAAATGAAAACGAGTTTGCCCAGTACAAAAAAAGTTTCAATCAATAAAATACACTTACGGGTTTAGGATAAATCACTTCTATGATGGGCCCTTTGTAGTTGCAAGGGAGGCAGTTATCCGGGCAATCATTTTTAGCTAAAGCTGGTTTGAACCGTTTACATCCGTAGACTTGAGCGATCCAGAGGCATACTTGCAGAAAATAGAGCAGGAAAACTTAATACAACATCATTCATTAGGCACCATTTCTTAGGAATGTGCGTTTTTTCTGTAAAAACAAGTTCTTTTGTTCTTTAAGGAATACGCTTTACGACTTTACGATATAAGGATTTATTTTAAACACAAATTGAATGCACATCTGATATGTACCGCTAAATAAAGGGACAAGAATAAATTCTGTATTGCCTGCCATTCAAAATAAATCCAGAAAGTATTTTATACGAATTATCAGTCACAACTATTAAATAATGATAATTGAATCATAATTCATAGATGTTTTAACGATAATAATGATAAACAAGTTAATTTACCGGCTTAGGCGACAATACTTCGATGTACGGCCCTCTATAGGTGCAAGGGGTGCAATATTTAGGGAGGCTGGCTCTGCGTCTGCAGCCTGCGACCTCTACCAGCCAGAAACAGACTTGGAGAAGGATTACTAGTACTTTCTCAACCAGCATATTGAAGAGGGCTTTTAAATCTATTCCTGATAATTGAAAAAGCTTTTCTTTAATACGCAATTTTGACAGCGTTCTGATCATAATGAGAGATACGAAACGAACCTTGGTTAGAAAAGTCGAGAGAGATCGGCCAGGAAAATGACCCATAGTAAAATACTTACCTAAATACTTATCGCGGAAATTGCGGCAATTATACTAATAATACTACGAATCTGCATGACTTTATAGTTAAACTAGCGGGCCCCCGCGACTGCGTCCACGCGTTTTGAGTTTGCGCCCTCCCCTCCCGTCACAGCGTGATGATTTATAGCCTTAAGCCTTCCCCGATAAATAGGCCATCCACCACAAAAAACACTTTTAAAATCGGTCCAGTAGTTCCTGAGATTAGCGCGTTCAACCAAACAAACCTCAGCCACGGGGTCTCATTCGGAACATAGGTTTCATAGCTTGTAAATTTTCTCGATAGATGGCGCTACCCGTCTGGCCATCGGAGAAACGATTTATTAATTTGGATTAAAAACCTAAAATACATGAAGATAATATCCAAAAAATATGTAAATAAATATTTTTAGCCGTTTAAAACAGATAAAACTTAATACTACCCAATTTTTTCTCAAAAAGTAAAAATGTTGTAAATATCATAAAAGCACAATTAAAAGCATGCTTAAACGACATGGAGCCCTCTGTCGGTATATGATAGAACTTTGCGGCATATTTATGAGGTGGTAATAGATGGCGCATTTTCATAGAACGTTTTTGTTTGTCCATTGATTATAATGCAACTTTAAAAGCTAAGCAAGTACGAATTAGGTTATGCAATTTATTTTGATAGGTCACTGGGCGGTGGAGTAAACAAAATAATGTTGATAACCGCATCCGTGAGCGTTTAAACATTGGTAGGTTTCATAAAACAATAGGATATAGTTAAAATATTTGAATAGTTTTATAACATTCTAAGATTTCTGAACATCATCACATGAACATAAATAACCAACAAAAAGGCAATTCTAGCACTTAACGGTTTTCTCCGAAACTTTGTTGTCTGTAATTCCACAGATTTCATAAGTAATTGGCGTTGACTGTTTTTAAACGTTTGCAGTTTTCAAAATGTCAAAGGTTATTGCACAATGATAATTGATAATATTGATTGATAATAATAACTGTTTAATCGTCAACCACGACGTTGGTTTTGTTGTCAATGATAAAGATTTAGGGTGACCATGACTAACAGTTTGGTAGGACAAATTGGATTTTATTTAAGAAATTAAGCATGATAACAATACTAGCAACAAAGACTAACTTGTTAAACATGTGCTTCTACACTAAGATGTCCCTTAGTGCTAACGATTTCATAAAGATATGTATAATATGATTTGTACACTATGATTTGTGCAATAAAGTCTTTAAATAAATAAAAATAAATAAATAATCCGTTTTTTATTGCTTGTCAAATATTGCACACATTTTTTTTCTTTTAAAGAATATCAGTTAACGAAATCGACGAAATAAAAAGTAACATTCATTAACTGTTTGATTTAAAAAGATCTCAAGTGTTCAACGATAAATTACCTAATGCAGGTTGTGATTATTGTGTTAAAAAGAATGATTTCGTAAATAAGAAATTTCAAGATTGTTTACATTATTCGACAAGCAAAGAAAAACTGACGTTTTATCCAAACACTGACCGCGCCGTAAGTTGCTTCGCATCGGTATTAATACTGCCACCACTGCGCTACGATCGAGCACCTCTTCTTTCTATTTTTGTATCATAATATAATCAAAATAAAACATTTAAATCACTCAATGTTAAATATGAATGTTTTCAGATTGACAATAGCAATTACTCTGTCACACTTTCAAGCGTCATCCGGATACCAGATTCGATGAGCATTGAAACAGGTGCATAACCTAAAAAAAATGTTTCTACAGGGATTTTCTATATTTTTCGTTTGAGAATCTAAATTTTTTGTAATTCACTGTAGCAAACGTCTTTCAAGTGACTATTATCACGCGGTCACACATATTGTATTTGCACTGCCTTTAATCACTTTTTCCAGACATGAATTCGCTACTTGACGCCATTTTGTTTTGCTCAGCCGTGGCACGAAAAAGAACTAAATTAAAAAAAATCGGCATTATGCATACTGCGTGTAGTGTATGTGAAAAAGAGAAGGAAGTATTCTGTCGTCTCCTGCGCACACTGGTTCCCCGACGACGCCGGGGCGGGGTGGTAGTGGGGATAGTTTACTCGCCACCACGGTAAAGGACGGACGTGTTAGTCAGTGTGACGTAAGGAGCCGATACCCGGGATGCCGGGATACTACATTTTGGCAACGAGGATGTAAGTACTGTGAATCATTATATTTTTATAAAAAAAAAAGGGAGAAAACAATATGTATTTGATATAAGACTCATAAATAATGCATTTACTACAATAATTGAAGTTACATCGGGCTTATCAAATTTGCTAACAGCTCATTAGTATCCTATTTTACGCAATGTTGAAGGAAAATACTATAAATATTTGGTAAATAGTTTTGTTTGTGTTGCTTACACGATTTTAAGTAAGCGTATCGCAGGCACAGTGGGTGTGAAGTTACCAAATAATGTTTTCCTAATAGTTAACGTTAGGGGAATTCATTTGTGATAATAAAACCTTACGTACAGATATTATGTGAATACCCATGAAGTCCATGTGTACCTCCTATGTGAAACGTAGGTGTATGAAAAGGCTATGCAGCAAAACATAATGGTTAATAAAGCGGGGTACGTGATGTATTGTATTACCTATATAGGTATTTGATATTTATGCATTTCAATGGTTGTTTAAACGTAAAGTTTTTTAAACGTAACATTATGACGAACGAGAAAATGTGGTGTTTCGGAAATAATTAAGTTATAGCATTAATAATTGATAATATCTATTCGTATGTTATTGCGATTAATTGATGTGACTTTCGTCAGTTTTTGAGCAATTCATTTGTTAAGTACACAAACCAGAATTATAGACAGTTACATAATATAGGGTCTAGGTATGCTAGCACTGTCAATCCAAAACATGTTAACATAGCACGATGAAGTATATCTAATATAGGATAGGATAAAACATAATACAGAGGTAATCAAAATATTTTGATTATATTAGCGAAATTGGAAAATGATACAGAGAGTGTATACAACATAAATTTCATCTCTTTACATGCAGATACAGATAATTATAGATGATAGTAATAATAAATAGATGCAGTAATAATTATACTTTTCACTTATATAAGGCTAACTGTAAATTTTATGAAGGCCAGTCTTTCTTTTATGCAATGATGAGCTGAATATAACATTTGATTGTATTCCATTTAAAAATACAATTAATAACTAATAACAATAACTGTAAGGAAGGATTTGAAGTAAAGGTCTAATTTATGATACCAACCCACTTGTCTTATTGATAGGGTGTGAATTTGAAATGGTTTCAAATTCACACACAATACAGAAAAAGTTTATTCTTGGTAAGAAATTACTTTATTAGGCCAAAAAATGGGAGTTTAGCTCTTTACAGAAGGTATTTATTTGCAATAAAATTAAACATAATATAAAATGTACATGCGTGCAATTGGGGCGATACGCGACTGGGCACACAAATTTAAATAAAACAAGGTTATTAGATATAATAGTAGTCTTTTGATAAATGGTGTTAATTTAACGAAATACTTTGAAGATGGCGATATTGATAATAAAGACGATGATGTTGACGTTGATGATGTAGATGATGACGATGGTGAAGATGATGACGATGACGATGACGATGACACTGACCATGACGATGACGATGATGACGACGACACTGACAATGACGATGACGATGATGATGATGATGACGATGGTGAAGATGATGACGATGACGATGACGATGACACTGACGATGACGATGACGATGATGATGATGTTGATGATGATGTAGATGATGACGATGCTGATGTTGATGTTGATGATAATGAAGATGATGATGATGTAAATGATGACGATGATAACGATGACACTGACAATGACGATGACGATGACGATGATGATGATGATGTTGATGATGATGAAAATGATGATGATGTTGATGATGACGATGATGTTGATGATGATGACGATGATGTAGATGATGAAGATGACGATGAAGATGATGATGATAATGATGACGATGATGATGATGATGATGATGACTATGATGATGATGATGACTATGACGATGAAGAAGATGACACTGACAATGACAATGACGATGACGATGATGATGATGTTGATAATGAGGATGATGTTGATGATGATGAAGATGAAGATGATGATGATGAAGATGACGATGATGATGATGTTGATAATGATGACGATGATGATGATGTTGATGATGATGATGATGATGACAATGACGATAGTGATGATAATGACGATGACTATGACGATGAAGACGATGACACTGATAGTAACGATGACGATGACGTTGATGTTGATGATGATGAAGACGACGATGATGTTGATGATGATGAAGATGACAATGATGATAATGATGATGAAAACGACGACGATTATGATGATTATGAAGATGTCGATGAAGATGATGATGATGATAATGATGATCATGATGAGCAAGATGATGATGATGACGATGATAATAATACGACGATGAAGATGATGAAAATAAAGACAATAATGATGGTTAGGTAGGCTTTTAGTTTGAAATGACGATAGTTGATAGTGGTGAAAATGAATAACATGGAAATGGTCATTGAATGATTGGTGTGGTTGGGTTACGAGCGAACAACTTTTGTTGATAGCTTCTCTTAGAAAAATTTGAATGCAATTGTGAAG
This sequence comes from Pyrausta aurata, assembly GCA_963584085.1. Classification (NCBI taxonomy): domain Eukaryota; kingdom Metazoa; phylum Arthropoda; class Insecta; order Lepidoptera; family Crambidae; genus Pyrausta; species Pyrausta aurata. The sequence goes on from OY757278.1 coordinate 883,327, forward strand.
TTGGTTCGGTATTACTTACGTGGGAAAATAGAAGTGAAATTTTACCTAAAAGCAGCGGCGAACCTAAAACAAAGCAGTCAAAAGCGGGCAAGTTTATTGAATTGTGGTGGACTACAACTTAAAGATGGTCAAATAGATGTATTCAAAATAGCCATAAACAAAATGGATGAATACTTTGCCTCCAGCAAAGCAAGACATTTAAAAGACACGAATTAAGAGGTATAAAACGAGGCGAAAATAAGAAAAATAAAAATTAAGACTTCGGCAGCAAGCTTCTAAATGCAAATTCATAGACTTAAAATATCAACTCACGGAGAAGTACAATTCTAAAAAGCTACGACATAAAACATTTTGAAGTCAGGAGACGACATGACTTTAAATAAAATCATTATAGATGCTAACACTTTGGAAATTGTGAAAAGACAATTAAAAAATTAGCAATAAAGGATATATACAAGTTGTAAAAAAACCCTGTTATGAGAAAAGGTGTCTAAAATGTGAGAAAATATTTCACTTTAAAGCAGTTATTTGAAGAGGAAGACGAATGCGAATTTATGTATAAATCAGAATTACCAATAAAAAGGTGAAAACAAACGAATATGGAACTGAGAAACATTGAAGAAACAACAAGTACTAACAAATCAGAGGAAGAAAATTCACTATGCGTTTAATGCTGGGGACGATGATATGGTGAAATGTACAGTAGGAGGAATAAAAGTAAAAAAAGGTGATCGATTCCGGGTGTAAACTTAATTAGTGACAACATGGTGAAAATACATAATACAGGTTTTCAACAAACAAAGCAATCAGATAGGATCTTTCTGGCATATGAGAGTACTATCCACTTACGGGGTTCGATTCGTCGTCTGGCACAGAGTCACGGTAACATTTTACAAGTGCAATTTATACTTTCCATTTGATAACACAAGGATTCTTTGGTGCTAAAATTCAGTTTTCTCATATTATAAGGATAAAAAATGCAAAATTCTACGTAATTAAAGGAGTGACAGCAATTGATTTGGAGGTTCTCAAAATAGGTTAAACAAACTAGGAAACATTTTCGATGTTTGAGGGCATATAGAACTGTAACTTGGATGACAATGTAAAAAAAAAAAAAGATAGAAACGATAGAAGGTAGAAGAGGAAAAATGTTAGAGCACCCTGATTCGACACAATCATTTGATCAAAACCTTAATAGAGGGAAGAAGTCCACCTTTGTACACTTAATTTGTGCAATAAAGTCTTGAAATAAAAAATAAATAAAAATAGAAAGATAGAAGGAAGCGAGGAAGAAGAATAATAAGCTATGTGGGGCAAATAAAGCTAACGTTTAACGTCGTATCGTATCAGGAAGTCGAGAAAATGGTAGAAACTCGGAAAATATGGAAAGCTCCGCTGACAACGGCCAATTTCTAGAGTTTGATGATGATGATAATAAAAACATATTGATAAGTCAAGCCTGTATCACAGAAAAAGTCGACGCAAAAAAAAAAATAGAAGAACTTTTGGAGTGATAGGACATAATATTTGAAAAGTAGAGGGGGTTAGAATAGATCATTCCAATTGATGAGAATGATGTTTGCATTTGCGTGCTACAAAACGTGAAAATTACCACTTGCCTCCAATAGACCAACTATATAATATAATCTACATTACAACCTCAGGTTCTTTAGAAGTGGTAAAAAAAAGGATGTTAACTGTACTGTACTTTCAGTATTTCTATGAAAAGTAATATTTGTATGTTTATTTACGCAAAAAAGTTAAATAAAGTTATGCTTATTTCACAATTTAGAATTTAAAAGGTCGTTATTTCTCTCATAAGGTAATGTACAAAAAGAAAAAATAATAAGAAACATAAGTAGTAGACTAACCGATTTATGATTTGGTTGTTTCAAAAGCTTTTATGACGAAGGGTATTAAAAAGAAGTTAATTATAAAAAATATTATAATGTATGAATTACTTTTAACAACCAAAAACATTGTTAATTTTTAAAAGAGGCATTGACAATTATAGTTAATTATGTTTCTTGCATAGTTTCTTTCCAGCACTAGCCCACAGTTGCTCGAGGCTGTGGTAGGGTCTGAAGTGAGTGTATATGAAGAGATAAATATTTTTATTGATTTAATTTATATTACTAAATAATTAGGACGTTGAAGTATTTAGTAAACTAGACGTCATATGGTATGCTTTTCATCAGCTTGAACTTAACCCGGACCCGGACTAAAGGCACATGATAACATTCATTTTTGCGAAAGGTTTTTAGTATCCCAAAAACCTATACGATAATAGCGGATTTGCTAATCTTTATGAGATTAATATGTTATGTAGAAAAGTGGATACCAAATGAGGCTACAAAGACCGAACTTTGAAGAAACTGCTTCGTTTGAAGAATGACAACAAAATTGGATATCAGATAGTTATGGTAGGAAGGGCAGCAGACAGCTTTTAACTCATTAAAAACTGCTCTCGTTAATGTATTGCATTCAGAATATTAGAACGGGGACATTGGAGTATGGAATGATGAAACTACACTTAGTCAGAATTAAAGTAAAAACGTTTCCCACTTGAATACAGGTATAGGAAACTGGCAAAAAAAAAAAAGCTATATAATATAAGGGAGGATGGAAGAAGGATAAAAAAAATATATGTCAATACCAATATCAATATGTATATGTATAAATTGATGATTTCGTAAATGATTTAATCGAGATATAAAATAAATAGTTTTATTTAAATTAAAACAAGGGAGGGATGTAGTGTATGTGAAAAAGAGAAGGAAGTATTCTGTCGTCTCCTGCGCACACTGGTTCCCCGACGACGCCGGGGCGGGGTGGTAGTGGGGATAGTTTACTCGCCACCACGGTAAAGGACGGACGTGTTAGTCAGTGTGACGTAAGGAGCCGATACCCGGGATGCCGGGATACTACACTGCGTTTCAATTGTACCTACATAAATGTTGCGGCATTTCATAAAATTCCGCCACTTTTGATTAACATTTCTATCGCCGCTTATATTATTATGCCGCGGCATGTTGAAGAAATAAGTTCTGGTTTTTGGCACACGTGTCTTATTGTTACGCTGATTATCATAATGTGGGGAGGCCTATGTTCAGCAGTTGACGTCTTTTGGCTGATAATGACGATGATGGTGTCGAGTGGTGATTATTATATTATATTCTTTCTTTATTGCACTTAAAAGATGTACAAAAAATACATGAAGTCACAATGTGAACAAAAGTGGGCTTATCCCTAATCCCTAAAAGTGATCTCTTCCAGCCAACCCATAGGTATTTGAAATGAAATAGTTGCGGTTATCGGCAGTAATATAATGCCAAAATGAGATTATTTTTCGTTCAGTTAGTTTAAAAAAATATAAACATGTTTATCTGCTTAGTAGGTACCTGGGTGACCTAGCTTTGCTGTATTTTATTTTAGACTAATAAGACTAAGGTTTTTGATAAAGGGTACCCAATAATAATTTTTCTCGTTTAGCAGATAATGCGTAGATAGATTATTGGCGATGCGAAGATTATCCACGCCTTTAGCGGTGAAATTTAGAAGCTGTCAACTTTTTTTAGTCAGTATTCTATAATACATTCATTACCTGCCCGCCACTAATTAAAGTTAATAGTTTTTAAGAAATGTTTGTCGTGTATACAGTTCTATTAATTACTCTTCCACCATGATCAACACAAGCCCATCACCTCTTTTCAATATACTTGTAAAAATAGAATATTTACTATGCATGAAATAAATAGTATTATTTTTTTACTCCATCGTAGTACCTATTTAACTATACATACGTGAAATCTGCCATTATAAAATGTTTTATCTAATCGATGATTTTTAGATAGATGCCGTACACCATGACACCCTAAACTAAATTCGGGATCTACTTACTTTCACCTAACGAAAACATTACATTTGTGACAACAAAAATAACTTTGTATTTCTTAGTGTTTGTATGGAAGACAAAGTTATATAATTGCGGTTGATAAAACTGTGCAATATCTCAAAAACTACTTTGGAAGCGTCTATATCTTAAACGTTAAACTATTGTTGCAAAAATCAACAAAATATTTGAGAAACCATAAATGATTTAATGAGTAGGAGTGGGAATAACTTCTTGAATTCGCCAACATAATATAATACTTTTGTTACTAATAAATAACATGTTAATTTTGACGTTATAATAACATTAGTCTTGCTGGACTGTTATGATATTTTACTGGTACTGCAAACAGTAATGTGTTATTTTTATTACTTATCGTCGATCTGATATGTTAACGAATTACTGCAACCAAAAACCTGTCTTACTGCACTGACTTAAAACACAATTTAAAATGTCATGGAAAATGTTATTTTTATAAGTTATCGTCGATCTGTTATAATATCGAATTACTGCAACCAAAAACCTGAAAAAAATCCTAACGGTTATTTTTATTAGCTCTATATAGATAGACTAACCGATAGCGGTTATGTTATTGAATAACTGCAACCAAATACCTTATTGCCATGTTTTAAAACACACTTAAAATTATATTAATTTATTTCATTTCTTAGTCGCACCGTCCACAATCATTTCTGCTTAGCCCAAAGGTATGACTGTTAGAGAATGCCATATGGCGTTAAGTCCACCTTTTGTACAAACTGTGGTTGTGCAATAAAGTATAAATTAATAAATGACGGTAGAAATATTGTAATACTTTCATTCAGAAATATGTTGTTTCTTTAGGAAAGAAATTATGATAATTTTTAGAAATATCTTAGTGTTCATTAGAACCAAAAAACGTTAAATTTGTGACTATGTGTAAGGTTAGGAAATGACACTAAGTTCGCAAATGATAAGTTGGTAACATAAAATGTGTTACTGCAATTGGGAAGCGAAATCGGCTAAACAATGTTCTGCTAACTGACAAAGAGTAGTTAGTATTATTTTTGGAAGAAGTACTTTTTATTCGTTTTGAATGTTATTTTTGTCACGAGAATATTTAAATGTGAACTTTACGAAAACCAAAACGGATAATTTAATCTTATTTAATATCTTCATTGGTTCTAATTCGTCCTATGCGCAAATCAGACTTTATTTCTGATCTGAGTCTGGTTTTGACGTAAACGTTGTTAAATCATGGTTACCCTAAAACTATAACTAACGTCGAAAATTGAACGAGTTGTTATTTTTCTTTGGCATTTTGCAAAGCTGCGAGCGTTTATATTATATATAATTGACAACACCATTAACTTAATGAAAACAATGGAATGATAAGTACAATTTGGTGCGCCATATCCACAACGGCCACACACCGGTTTAGCCGCCGGCTCTTGCTAATCTGTAGCTGCCGGGCCGAATAATAAGATTTAAGCTGTCTACTAGAATTAAGAAATAAATATTTTTTTATTAGAAATTATTCCAAAGAAAACTGATTTCCTTCATAGGTAACACCGGCTTAATAACAAACATGAACATGAAACATGAGTCAAAATTGCATGAATGTGAAAATCAACTCAAATATCAATACATAAAACAATACATAAATTACATAGACGATTAATAACATTTCTGCTTGCACTGTCGAAATAATAATTCGGCGCGCGGCGTGAGACTAGCGTGGGCTCTCCTCGAGAGGTCACGCGAGCCGGCCGAGCCGTGCAACAGCCTCGCTCTGTCTCGCTCTTGCAATACCTACTAAACTAACCAATCTATCCGTACTCTTTACTCTCATAATGGGGACTGAAACAGAACTACTGAGAGAGCCGTATTGGACGGTCCTTGTGCTAGTGAACAAAAGATAAGGAGAAACTTGATTTCTGAAGTACTTACAAATTGCATTTATTTAGGAAACCTACTCTACTTTTAATGATGGATGACGAAACGCGACGTTTTAATTTTTTCATTTACAAATTACACACAACAAATTACTGTCATAAAATTTAGAACATTTTAAATTATTTATTATAGTAGTTTTAGGACATCTTGTCACATATTATTTTATAATTTCTGGATTTTGTTGAAAAGAAAAGAGAAAAAAGTTCAAAACACTGATAAAAACAAAAACAACATTAAAAAAGAAGAACATGAAGTACTGGGATTCGAACCCGCGTGTTTCAAATCCAAGGCCGCCTTACTAATCCGCTGCGCCGTCGTGTCATTTACAATAGTAGCGAAATTTACCTTTGTATTTGAGTTACATTATTTTAACCCTATTTTAGTGATACAGCCACTGTCAGCCACTACAGCAATGAGTTTAGCGCCATCTATTGAGATACTAAACACGTAGACTAGTTGCGACCAATGGACATGCTTATCCGTGAATCCAGTCTACGTAGCGCCATTTATTGACGTGCTGAACACATGAACTAATTGCGAGCAATCGACATGCTTTATTTCGTGAAATGCAACAGTCTACGTAGCGCCATCTAATCCGTGTTGTAGTATTCCAACGGGTGCCCGCAAATATTGGCCAGTTACGGCGGAACCGTTTTCTTGTATGAGATGAGGTATCTGTACTAGTAGTATTATATTATCTGTGCCTCAGCATATAATATAAGTAGATATGTGACGCTGTAAGGCTCTTAATGGACGATAGGTGTTGCGTTCAGTTTGCTGGCAGTTGACTGCCTATCGTGTAATGGAAGTAATGATCATGTTTGATAAAATTGATGCTTGAATTACCGTGTAATAGGCTCACTGTACTCTACCCTGTAAATGATAACAAAACATACCATAAGACGTAGTGCGTGGGCGAAACGACGAGCTCTATTCCTGGGTTTCTTCGGCTGTTTAGCTTTGAGGTCTACCACTGACACGGCGATGTGTAGTAGGAGTAAAATGAACTCGTTGAGGTAAAGCATCATATATCTGTTAATTAAACATTGAAGTATTTAGAAAATATATGTCACTATCTGAGCGAAGAAAGACTGGACGTGGGTACATCACAGGGAATCCTAGAGTCAAATGAAGTGTCTTTTCGACTAGATAACTTTTTAGGAGGAAGTATTAAATTAAGTAAATGGACAATAAGTCCCATATTTAGCTCGTCCTTATCTATTTATGATGCGTCGCTTTATGTTTCAAAAATATAATCGTAGGTACATTATGTACTTAGGTAGTACTGATTTGTAGCATTAGACAAATATAAATCAAAACAAGATGAAAGCTAATTAAATGTCTGTCAAAAAATGAGGCATAGCAAGATCGGGGTTTTTGTACAAATTACTCAAGAAGCTTGGATGATTGATGATTTTCTAATTGTAGCCACGACGACGACCTATTGCTTTTACCCTTCCATCATCATCATCATCTTTAGACGCATGACGTCCACCGCAGAACATAGGCCTCCTCCCATTTACTGTAAGGTTTTTAGCAGCATGTATGCACCAAGTCGTCTGCTCCATCCTTTATTATTCCCTGGTTATTACTAACCTGCTTGCCTATTTTTCACTTCTTGGGCTTATCGCAGAAAGGTGGGTTCTGGTTGCAATTCACGTAGTCGTGTCGTGTGCATCCGAAGCAGGACTCGAGGTATGAGAGCAGCAGCGTCACCATAAGAACCACCACCTCCTGGAGGAGCTCAGTGTCCATAGCCTTTGAGACTATTGGAATATGGTTTAAAATGGACCCTCAGACGAACAACAGTACAGTCCTGTTTTCCTTGTTTGACGAATATTGTTTACAATCTTGACATTCCGTTTTAAATGAAACGAATAAGATAAACACAAAACTCGCAATCTACGTGGGTAATTCATCTTTGAACAATGGGATTCTTTTGAATCGAAAAGAAAGTTAATGAATTTTATTCAATGATATTATTTTAAAAGTTAATGAAGATTGTTTACAATTATTGCTGAGCAAGGAAAAACTAACTATATGTCGGTGACCACTTGAGACAGTGGTAGACAACGGTTGGAGACTGTTGGCGATGCGACTGATAATACTGTCACTCGTTAGTTTTGTAATTACTTATTTTAAACAATTTTATCATTCGAGTTTGAACTCATGTTGTTGCCCAAAGCTAAAAGTTCAGCTTTGTATTTTCAAAGGTATCTATATAGGTAACATGGTTCTTTGCTTCTTGAAAAGGGATCGAAAACTTTTGGCATCATCATTAATTTAGAAAAATCTACACATTAATCTCGGTCTATGACTACTCACAGATTTACCATCTTACCACCAGTTAAAAGCAGGACTTATCGGACTGCTCGTTTATTTTCTCTTTTGTATGAAGCTAAACCTCAATACAAACAAGCAGTTCAAAAACGGGCAGCAATAAGTTCCAGATCGAGACGAGCTGTGAGTTTATTTCTTGCAGGGCGGTTTTCTTCCGCATTCAACGTTGCGCCGACCGCAACCGAAAACCACTTGGAGGATGTAGAATGCTATGAAAAGAAGCACGAAGGTCGTGCGCACGCAACCGCGCATCGTCTGAAACTATAATTTGAAGCATTAGTTCACATTTGCTTAAGGAACTTCAGAATCATCATGTCTTTGTGTGACTAGATGAAATAACGAACGTTAAATAACATTCTTAACTCGTCAAGTATGTGTAAACGAGACACAATAAAAATTCCATTGTTATGCGACTCTCGGCATTCGTTTGATACCTGACTGATTAAGTCGAGTATGAGATATTCGGATATTTTCCGAAGGTAACAGAAGAGTAGATAATATAGCAGAGGCATCCATGAATACAATTTTGTATTTTTTGGTAATTTTACTTCAATCTAAAGAAACTACTTACTTCAAAGAAATAAGATAAATGACAACTTACATAACTTGCATATGTTTGTTTTCTTGAAGTGAACTACTTTATTTTGTACTTGCCATTCTTCCTTCTTGCCTGCAAATAAAAATAACGGTTTGAGTCGTTTCCACCAATCTACACTAACTAAACTAAAACTAAGATTAAAAACTAAAAATTACCAAAAAATTCTACTGAAAAGGTGGAATTTGACCCAAACCGTTATTTTTTTTTGCTGGGTACAGCAATGAAAGCACCGATTTTAAATTATGGTTTTTATTTATTTAGCTATAAGATTCCATGGCAAAACAAAAATAAACTGTAAACTATCAAACGTTCAGTGTATGCTTGTGTATTTCAGTTGGTTTCATCCGTTGGCGTTGAGTTTGTGAATTTTCAGTTTCCATTTTGATTCAGTCCAGCATTTCTTCATTTTCAGTGGCTTATCTGTGACCAATCTTGGCTTTTATACTTTTCTCTTCATTAGTTCGTATGGATTTTGCGATAAGTTTTTCATTTCCGTTATTTCGATAGACTAGTTTTAACTGACCGAGTTGTCAGGTGTTTTAGTTCTGACTATAGTTGGTTAGTCACTATAGTTAAGTATAGTTGAAGCTAGTGCCGGTAAGGTCCACGTCTGCACGGTGCTTTTCCCGTGCAGGGAATGGCTTTTTTGCCACAGCCCGACACACCAGCCAACAGCAAAAGGAAAAAAACCAAGACGACAGTGTACAGTCGCGAAATGTTCAATCTACCCATTTTGCGGTAATCTGTAAATAATATAAATGAGTTTTTAATAACATGGATGGAGAAGGCATGGCTTGAAAGTCTAGAAAAGGTAAGACGTCTCTAGAACAACTCATCTTCATCATCATTTTCTTGCCTTGCTCCCAGTGTATCTGGGGTCGGCGCAGTATGATTATCTGTTTCATACAATCTTAACACGCGTCACTGAATCATCCACTCCTTTCATAATCACACAGTTCATCCATCATCAAGATGGAAGACGACCTTGTAAAGATTGCAGGATCAAAATGCAGACTGCTTGTGATCGGTCGCTGTGCCGACAGCGGTGGGGGGAGAGGGGGGGGTTTGTTCAGCAGTGGACGTCCTCTGACTGATTAATTATAATAATGATCCATCTTTTCTTTGGCTGGCCTCTTGTGAGGGGTCACACCATCGACATTTACATTCATATCTCCTCATCGCGTCTCTTAAACAATTGCGAACACAAAACGTTAGTTTTCCTGGCCTCCCACTCCCTGCATTTGAATTAGAAATCCAAATTAATGGTGAAGAGTGATTAATAAATAAATAATGATGCCAAAACTAACCTTATTCACTTAGTACAAGGTGCTGGCTGTCGACAGGCGATATAAACCTTTCTTGTGCACCCGCTGACGTAGCCGACGAACAGTAGTGCTGATACAATGAGATAGAGGGCGCCACGCACCAGGTCCATTTTCCTATTTCCTCACCATGGCTTGCGTTGGATGGCCTGTAAGAACCTATGGATGCTTACGCAAAGCTGGGTAAGCAAAGCCAGGAAAGGTTTGTTGCCTTAGTGACACTCAAATCAATACCACACATTTCTTTTTTATTTAAACTTTATGCATGCACAAACAACTGTACATATGGCGAAATTAATGCTAAAATTGCCCTTGTTAATAATCAACTTGTCTGAGGCGGGGAATCGAACCATCGCGTCCGTGGCTAACCGGGCTAATGCCTATACAACTCGACCACCCAGATATTGGCAAGCTGGTGTTTTTTTTTGTGAGATTGCATTCGTTTTGGCAGTCTCTTCTAAGCTAATTGAGATCTGCATTAGAGTTGCTATAGCTTTCTAGATTGTGGAGTCGCAGGGTGAAATAGGAGAGTCAAGTAAAAATATCCAAGCTTGATTAGTATAACTAGGTGAATTATAACATCCTCAATCTCCACCAAGTTAATTACTATGTACTTGAATAAGGCTAAAAATCAGCCAGCAGTTGGCCAGCAGTCATTATACTTGATCCGTGACTTCTTGTAAGCCTCTTTGACAAAACTAAAACTTTAGTGGCACTTCTGGTTGTCACCATTTTTGTCACACTATCATTGCGAATACATTTACGTTGCAGAAATCATTATTCAGACAGACCTATCTATTTACACACGGATCTTGGACTTGATTTCAGGATCAATCGATACGTAAGTAGAAATTTGTAAACAGATAATATTCTCAGTAAAAACAGTATATGTACGTATAAGGTAAGGGTCAAATTCCACCATTAGTCTAGCAAATTCTAAGGGTTTTTACTACAAACTACCTAAAACACAGTGTTTGGTCTTACCTGTATTCAAATTATGATTTTGCTGTGTTTTTTGGGTTGAAAACTTTGAATTTTGTCTGTAAAAATGTATGGTTGGGTGACAGGACAGAAATTTTGATTGGACTGTCAAATGGAACGGTTTGAATCCTCTTGAAATGTCTGAATCGTTTCTGGCTAGATGTCAAAGAACGAGGTTTAATTCCTGAAAAAAAAGAAGCAAATAAAATACAAAAAAAACCTGATCAGTGCAAGTTGCCTCCAAATTAAAAAAAAACACAATATCACTTCCCAGATATTCGATTCGCTTATGGTTACTAATTAAAAAAGGTACCTAATTATAAAAAAATCTAATCACTATAATTATTTGAATCATGTCAGATATTTGTAATTTTTTATCTGATTTTAATCTTTATAATGCTACAACAGATTTAACAGCACTAATAGCAAACAGAATTTTACATGCACATATTATTAGACGTAACAATTCTGTTTCTACATGCTGACCTCCAAACTTCAATTTGAAGATGGCGACCTATGACCATGCGCAAGTTGTTTGTTTCATATTTAATCGTATAAGAGTAAAAATAGCACTTGTCTTAAAAAATATTGTTAAAATTTAAAGTTAAAATACTCAAATAGTAATAGTTTTCATAAAATAGAATAACAGCTGTTATAACGTCGTTGGCTGGATTGTACGTCGATCTTACGCGTTCACTTTATGGCAACGTGGACAGAGTTAGACGCCGTGTTTTATTCCAGCTATTTATAGCGGTTGCCATCTTCGGCTGAAGAATCTGATGCAGTATTCTTAGAGCAAGCGCACATTGGGCCACTAATGCGAACACTAGCGGCTTAGTCAAGCCACTAACGCGGCCACCAAACGCAGCCAGTACTGGCTTATTGGCCACCACAAGTCGCCGCCACCAATCTTATAAAAAAATCGAGTAATCGGGTGTGCTCGCGAAGCGAGTGACTTACGCGGCCTACCCGCTTGCGATTCGAACGCGAACACTCAGTTTGCAGCTTTACGTCCATGATGATAGATAGTTGTACAAAACGTATGGAAAAACAGTCCGCAGCGCTGCTTGTGATAGCATTTAGTGGCTACCACTCACTAGTGGCCCATTGTGCGCTTGCCCTTAGTGTCTAGGAATGTAATACCTATAAAGATACCGTGTTTTCGCCATAGTTTCTGTTAACTCCGTCAAATTCTATACCAATACTAGCGGTCCCAGCTAACTTCGTTTCGCCCCCAGCTCCGTCCCGCTCCGGCCTCGTTTTATGCTATAAACCTCACGGAGCCCGAGACCTTTCCAGCGAATGCAAAACCGTGGAAATCGGTTCGTGCGTTCTGGAGTTATAGCGTCAGGGAGGAAAACCCGACTTATTTTGATATAGTAGATAATATAAGCTGTATATTATTTAATTCATGTTTTAGTCATAGCAAACCAAGGAGCGAACTCAGGATAGGACCATGCTACTTATGACTTATCTTCAGGACCACCATCAGGTGGTTCAAAATTTTAAATATCACTCTATCTACACTCTGCCATTAGCCACTCTTTTTGTTTCTGGAGAGTCTAATTTAAATCAGACATGGTCAGTTTGTTAGTCATATTAAACTTCACTGGATTCTCTAACAGCTCCATCGAATTTTAAATGAAAATGGTAGAAACTACGTCTGTTGCTGTATAGCGGGAGGGGACATTACACATACAAGTATTTTACATGTAATGTCTTTTCCTTTCTTTCTATCTATGTTATTCCATGTGATTTTAACCTATGAGATGAAAGAATGTGGCATCCCCGACTCAGTGGCTTCCCGCCTGCGCGTGCGCCGACACGCGCCGCGTGTTTACGAACGTTCCCGAACGAGTTACGAACGCATTCGGCTTTTCAATACCTACCGCCTTTAATCATTTGTTGAAAAATACTTCTCTTTTATTTTTTTATGCATTCATAATTACCTACCTATTGTCGAGTTTTTAAGATAATATGGTTTTATAAATAAGGTTTTTGTTTTTCGTTAGTCCGAAAAGTGATGGAAGTTCATGGTGCATAGGAATAAAGAAGAAAAGAAGTCAAAAAGTAAGTTATTTTTAACTTATTATTTACTGGGCAAAGATGTGTTTTTATGATTTTTCAGGTGTAGAATAGAAATCATGCTATTAGTGATTAGCGCACCAACTACTGATTAAAGGTTGTCTATAATTTAAATACTATAAATAAAGGTTTAAAATAAAATTTGTAGCAGATACAGTTTTCATATTTAACTTTAATCATAGAATTGATAAGTATTTTGAACTCTTCCTGGCCTTGTTTACAAATAAATGGTTCACACATATTTTGTTTTATTCAGAAGCTGTAAATTGGTTCGTTTGATATTCAGTAATAGAGTTTTATGTTCTTTCAGCTAATATATTTTTATGGTCGTAATAATTTAGAAGATGTCGGCTTCCCGTATGTTGTAGAATGTTTATCAATTTTGAAAATATTTCGGCATACTTCTGCATTCGTAGAGTTTTTTCTTGGTGTGTATTTTTTTCGGATCCAATCAGCAAGAAGTCCTGAGTGCTCCTGACTTATTGTTATTATTTATTTATTACTTAGAAAACTTTAAACAACTTGCAAGCATTCGTGAAAAAAAAACCGTTTTTGAACGATTTGTACAACTCTCTATAGGTAATAGACATATCGTTCCGTAACACTATAGTCCCTTAATTATTATCGTTTCAGTTGTAGGACAGCATCGTGTCGTTATTTTTTAATTTTTTTAAACAATTTATGCAGCGTGTAGCCCGCTTGCTTGCTAGCAATAATTGATCGAGCTATTTTATCGCTGGTCACATTTTTACGTAATAACCCTGCGGAAGTAGTTTATAGTAGTTTGTAGTTTAAGTCAACAAAATGTGAGTAGCGTAGCGTGCCACTGACGCCGGTGAAATATTCATTACTACGCCACTCCCAGGGGTCTCGTAGCAAAGAGCTACGGGCTACGGCGTAGTGCGTAGTGGTGACGATTGCTACGAAGCTACGAAGCTTTTGTTTCAAAATATTATTACGTTATGTTGTTTGAAGGTGTGAATGTTTTTTTGTCTTATGTATATGTTATAAATATGTAGGTAGGTAGATGTCTCATTTAATCATAATTAGGAATAGGTAAAGATAGTTTTGTTGATTAAATAGCTATAATAGGAAAAGTGTATGTTTAAGATATCATCGACTTACCATTGGGATTTCGTTTATTTACTAAATTAAATAAAATATATCTTGCGCCACTATTTACAAACAATCAGTTGGCCAGTAGTAATCAGCTTTCATATTCTTAAATTTAATTTTAATGGCTTTGTAAGCTATAGAAGCTATTGAAGCGAAGCGTTTTAACTGTCAATAACTGGATCCTAGGTACGAGTACACTACGTTTTGTAGATAGAGACCAGTAGCCAATTCAAAACTACGTAACAAAGACTATTTCAGTTTTAAGCCTTGGTTCTCCAAAGAAATTAAACTGGCCGGGTTTTACCAGTAGTAAATTTTTTAGAGTTTATTTTTTACCATCAATTAAGTTTGAAAAAAATATGTACAGTCGACTTAATATGTCTTTATAGCCCAAATAAGCGACTCATTTTTAATGCTTGTTTGTTAAGATTATACTAACGTGTTAGGGTGAAGACATATAGAGGCAGGTAACAAGTACCGACCTGCACCGACTAACTAGTGATGTGCCGAGTTGGCTATTTTATTGAATTGAAATTCTTTATAGAGATTCTTCCGACTCAAGTCCTGATTTGAATCTTGTTTTAAACAATATTCTAGTGTTAGTCGGTCCTTATTTAGATTTTGTAATGAATTTCCAAAATGTTTCAAGACCAAAAAAAGGTGACTTGGCACACCACTTGTCAGACGGTACAGGTCGGTAATGGTTACCTGCCTCTTTATATCTTGACCCTTAAGATAATACTAACTAACGGCCGGCTACAGTCCATTACTTCATACGAAATGACGTTCCAAAGTTCCGTCAAAAAAAGTTTTAAATACGTTTTGAGTATTACTAGAGTTTTGAGTAGTATTAGAGATTTTCCGATTTTCCCTTTTGTTTTATATTCGTACGTGTTCTGTGTAAACTATTAATATGGTTGTTTTTAAATACCGTAGAGCCTAACACATAAAATAAAGTTTTTTTTTATTACATTGCACCGTAATTAATATTGTGACCTGTAAATAATGCTGATAAATTAACACCCCCTTAAGCAATATCGTTTGATAACTAGTGGTTACTAGTCAGTGGTCATATTCGATAGCAATGATACTTTACGTAGCCTACTGTACCGGCCTAATTGCGTGACGTGTTGTTTTATCGCTTCAATTTCGACACCCGGTGCACTCATGCTGCCGGGGACAAATGAAAACAATTGACAGACGGACGTTCTGGGAAAACTATACGTTTATATTGTCAACTTGCATTTATAGGTGTGGCTGGTGGCATATAAAGTAGCGGCGACCAATGTAGTTCAGGGCCTCTATTTTTGAATCACTCGCTTGGATATGGCGTGTGATTTTCATTCGAAAACGAATAAAAAATCAACGACAACCACGCGAAATATAGACGTGAGTACTCAAAGGATTGAGCAATGATTTTTCGAATCCTTCCTGTGTGGATTACAACTGGTTTTCATTATAAACATTGACTTTAATAAATGAATATCACACGCCATCTTGATGCCAGTGATTCAAAAAAAGAGCTCCTGCACTTGTTTTCGTTATTTCACTAAGTGGGACTTGCGCATGATGCGTTAACCCAGGATTACGCTAACCCTGGTTTAAATTATCATTCTGTCTCTGTCAGGTTATTTGACGTTGACAAAGACAGAAATAAGATTTAGTCCATGATTAGCGTAACTCTGGTTTAAATCATCATGTGCAAGTGGGCCTAAGGAATACTTATACTCGTGTAATTTTTGAGTCTGAATATTTATTAGGAAAATAGTTTTGAACAAAAATGCAATAAAGCAGTTTTTTTAATTTATTTATATAATTTTAAATGCAATTTAATCTGATTTGTACAATTAGCAGACTCAATGCCTGGAAGGTATTCTTTACCAATCAGTTGGAAATGCAAAAAGTTCAATTAGTTTGTAGTTCCTCAATATCAATACATTTTCTGGAGTCAGGAAGCTTCCAGAACAATCTCTCAATAAAAACGTCACGAACCTTACCGTCGAGTGACTAAGACATAAACGCCGAAGCATCACCATTTCCCGCGGAAAGTCCGCTGCACCTGTACCTAATAATAACAAACTGTGCAAGTGCGTTGCCATTTTCAAAATAATTCATTACACCGAAATTAGGTCAGTAAAGCCGTGTGAAGTCGGCCCCTTTGCCTGCGCAGTTGTAGTGCGTACTGTGCGCGCGCCGCCGCCGCCGAACGCCCAGTCCGCTAGCCACCAAAACCTGTGCTACAAAAAAAAAAACAAAAAAATCAAGGCGTGTTCGAAATCCAAATTAAAATTAAAAATAAACCAACAATGGCCAACAACCAACCGCCGCGATGAAGTGACGCGACCAAGCAGGACAGTATGCTAATCCTCTTCGCTGGGACCTAAACTATAGTGTTAGATTGTAAAAATTGTTGTGTGTTGCATTGTGAGGTGTGTGACGGTGTACCTAATTGATTTTATTGAGCCTACAGATGACCCTATGTGAGTATACAGAAGGTTTACTTTACTAAAATCACACGTTTCGTGTGTTCAATTTTTTCCAGTTTTACTTCTATTGTAGAGTGAAAGTCGCGTCGTACGTGATCGGAAAACTCAAAAGTTAGACTAAAAAAATATAATGGAAATCCTTTTTAAAAGAAAACATGAAGAATGAAGAATAATTGATCATGCACTCAAACAAAATGTTGAATTAATTAATTGCGTTCAAAATCTCATTTTAGGTATAATATTTTATTTACTTGGTTCGTATCCTTTTGTCTGTCCACTGAAAAAAAAACGTTGATTTAAAATGATTAAATATTATAGATATATTGTTCAGAAGGTTCTTTACGTGTGCGAAAAATTGATACAAGATAGGAATCTAATGAAACATTATCTTATGTTATAAGTTGACGATACGGTGATATGCGTAAAAGGCAAGATGTACAAATATTCAATGAATGTGAAGGTAGGACTTTTTGCTTTGATTGTTGCGTTCTCTAGTTTGCTAAACTAATTTTGATTATAGATTAACCTATAGCAGGTCATTATGTCCGTTAAAAATAAATCTTGAAAGAGATGCCGCTAGGGGTTAGTTATTTTACGCCACAATATTTTATTTACACCAACAAAGTCAGGTTCACACCTCTAGTATATGGGACGCGTAATTTATTTCATTGCGTATGTGGACAGTGACAACTTGGCGTAAAGCATTCATCATAAGCTACTTTAATGTAATAATTTTTGGTATTGCTATAGAGTTTAAAGGCATAATCTGAAACGAAGATGCTGCCTGCCTACATCTGTTATCTTTCCACGTCTGCAAAAGTTTTGATACATATCTACAAATAGACGAGACCTTTAAAAAGGAATCTATGCTTTGATATCATCAATCAGATATTTTTAGGGTTTTGTTTTGGTTTGAGATTTGATACTTAAATCTAGCACAATAGATTTATTATATTACATAGAGTCTTATTAATTGTTCTTCCTTATCTTTTTTAATAGATTCCAAAAGATCGTATGCAAGTTAATCTCTTTCAGTCTATTTTCCTAAGTGATTATAAAAATATTTAAACCTATTTTTTTAACATTATTTTGATCTTTTTGACACTTTTTCTGTCATGTACAATGACCATTTTTTTGTGAGCAACTACTGCAATCTTAAAGATAACATCATCATCATCATTATCAGCCAAAGGATGTCTACAGCTGAACATAGGCCTCCCCCACGGATTTCCACAGCGACCGGTTGTGAGCAGTCGGTTTGCATCCAGCCAGTGTGATCCTGCGATCTTCACAAGGCCGTCTGTCCATCTTGTCGGTGGACGTCCTACGCTGCGCCTTTGGTTTAAAAGATATATCTTTGTTTAATTTAGCCCAATTATAACACCCTCTTAAGATTCTCATTAATAAGGATCATCTTATCCTCAGAAGGGTGTTTTAATTAAGCTTATTCCCCATCAAAATAGCCATACTTGAACCCTTACGCTATAACCGTATTGTTGTCTAAACTAACGGAGCTGGTTATCAGGCGATTGTTCCCGGGAATCGAATCTGCGACCTATTGATTGGAGAGTGAGCGACCTTTAACTTAGTAAAAATTAATACGCCAGCTCATTTTTATACCCTGATTTTTAATTAGATAGACCAAAATGACATTTGGTAGGTGGCCACTTTTTCGTAATTTAAAAATAGTGTTGGTCCTTAATTATCGAAAGTTTCAATTTCATTCAATTGTTGTTAATAATCCATTTTTAAATACTCAAATAAAATCTGTTTATAAAAATCAGGAATCCTACAAAAATCATAATTATTTCAATGAATTAATTTACAGAAAGTATTGAAAAGTCAAAATTGGTAAGACCATTCAATAATATTGCTATTGCAAGAGAAACCTAGATTTTTCTACTCCTTCCAAAAACTGTTTTATGTATTACGTTTATTTGTAACGTTTAACATGTATAATTTATCCTAATTAGTAAAATCACATTAATGAGAATTCATATTTTGAATTTTTCATTAGTTGAATTGTTACAACACTATGGGTACTATGCTAGCACTATTAAAAAATAAAAAAATCGATTAAAGCTGTCATTCTGGTCTATCTAATTAAAAATCTGAGTATAGGTTTATGTAAGGATTATCTGCTTTTTTTAGAAAAAGTTTTTCTAAAAAGGGTATGCCAATTTTCTTCTCCACGTCGTTTCTTGTGACAAATCATTGTGTGAAATGAGAGATAAAAACTTTTTTGTCAATTGCCTTCTCCATTTAAACAAACTTGTCGAGACCAAAGACTACCTTCTTACATGCTGTTTCCTTATTATGTTAAATATGCTGCATTCACAATTTGAAATGTCACTACGAGCATAGAGAAAATGAAATACTAAAGCCCTGTTTCACAATGTCCTAATAAGTTCTGGTTAGCTCTATCTGCCCAATACTTTATACGAAATGAAGTACAATATTTTAATTATTCGTTAGTTAGTCCTTATTTGTCGCTGGTGTAGCAGGCCCTAAGTTCCTAAGCGGGTGAATAAGATCACTTGATATTACAATGAAGTGTATTGTGTGTGTGTTATTATAATGGCCTGGCTGATTTTACTGCGCTGTGTTTTAGTCTCTACGCAACCATTGTGCGTTATAATTGGATAGTTCAGCTGATTTATTCAAGTGAAAACAGTCCTTATAGTGTGCGGTGTAAGAACTAGTTACGAGTTCGGTAGCTTGATTTATTATTCAAGAGGAATCACGGAACTAATATCTTGGTGTCTTTTTGCTCTGTCTTTGTCTTTTGTCAGCCATTTTGCAGAATATTTGTGTGGTATTTACAATGATAAATTGTTAAATCAATCGTCGAGCAATGCCATGGCATTTTCAGGATATCATTTCTGCTATTTTGTTCGACTAATTAGGATCCTTTCTCGATCAATATACATAGGATTTAAAGATTTGTATGGATTGTAAACTAGTAGTGTTGTTAAACAAGATAAACGCGACTCTTTTTTTTATTAAAAAACTTTATTGCACAAAACAGTGTATATAAACAGTGTAAAAGGTGGACTTAATTCTAAAAGCTTTGTCTTCCAGACATACCTTAAGGTCATGCATAAAGATGCAAAGAGAACTTGAGATCTATTACAGATAATCTTCAAAGCAAAGTTAGTTGTACCAACCACTTGGCTCAGATACTAACTAAAGTGTCAATTTGAATAAACTCCGTCGTCCCATTGCCTGAAGAGCCTTCCCTCTTTGTTCGGAAAAACTTTTAAATGGGTTACAAGTAAATATTGAAATGCTAGAGCGGTCTGTCGGTCTGTTTGTGCAGTGCAATAACTGGTGCGCCTCGCGACACTTCGTAACCGGGTCAGGGGATATACGGGGTGACATTGCAGGCGGGTGCGGCTTAGAAAACAAGTATTTTTAATTCAAATTCAAATTCATTTATTCGTCATCATAAGTAACAAAGTTGACAATTATTGTTGTTACAGAACTCCATGATGCACCATGAATGGCATACGAAATTATTAATTAATTTGATTGAGATTACTTGTGAACATAAGCAGAATTTTGAGCTTCAGAATGGATTGCAAGAGAATTAAGATTAAATTATTGTGTCATCTGTTTAGTTTATTTATTTTTTTGTCAAATCCAAACAGTTTATATTATTAAGTTTTGATAGTCTTTAAAAATCACTGGGGCTAAACTATCGAGTGTGAACTTACTCTAATCAGACATTGGTTTTATAGAACTAGTTAAAACAATATTTTTGAGTCTATTACTAATCGAATGGGTAGGATTTTTAGTGGTCAATAAGGCTCGACACTTACAGGTTAAAATGGATACCGTATCGGATGTTTCTCTTGATACCTTAAAACTAATAGTCTTCTGAGACGGTATCCAAAGCTGTCTCTACATCATTTATTACGATATTCATTGGCAAATAGAATCAAGACGCTACTGATTTAGGTCTTAGTTTATTTAATTTACGCAATGAAGATATGTATAGGCAGTCTGTGTAGGCCTTCATTACGTCATTACCGAAAGCCATGAAGTTAGGCCACAAATACTGTCCGCGTGCACGTACGCAACTTACTCCCGTGTGTTTCCACCATCCGTGCTCAACGACGCGATGGCAGCTCTGATAATTATTAGACGCGTCGACGGATCAAAGCAAGCCTTAGCCCCGTTTTATTCAGGGTGGCTGATAACGGGTGAGAGGAATTATTGCTTATGAAGAGAAAAGCTGATATTCCTTTTAGTCTTCCACTTCTTAAGTTTTGAGTGATCAAATGCGTAAGAGATTAATTGTTCTTCTTCTTTCTTCTACTGTGCAGGTAAGGCTACAAAGCACAGGACGAGAGATGAGGTGTTGCTATCATTTCGCTTGGCCTGGAGTAAATTAAGAAACTTCCACGTTGGTAATTCATACGTGGCAAGCTCCGGCTGAACGTAATTTAAGCCCAAAGTTCCACAGAATTGATTGACCGATGGAAAAAAAATGGTAACTATGAAGCATAGGTGCATCTACCTGTTTATTCAGTGACTAGGGTAGCACACTTCCAGCCTACTTAGGAAGCCTTAGGCCTGCTGTCCTACCATCTTCAATTGTTCTCAGACGAACA
Organism: Pyrausta aurata; assembly: GCA_963584085.1. Taxonomy (NCBI): domain Eukaryota; kingdom Metazoa; phylum Arthropoda; class Insecta; order Lepidoptera; family Crambidae; genus Pyrausta; species Pyrausta aurata. Next base: position 904,698 of record OY757278.1, read on the forward strand.
TCACGATCGCGATCACGACCGATGTCAGGCATTTATACTGTGCTAAAATCTAAAAAACCTATTATCATCCTATCTCACCTATCCTATCCTATCTATCTCATCCTATTTCACTCTTTCTTTAAGTCTTAGAACAAAGCCTACTGTCCAATATATCTTTTGTGTTGTGACCGCACAGTTGCCTTAGGATCAGGTCTAATTAGTAATTCTTATCTCCAAGGCCGGTCGGGGAATGTAAGATGCGGCTTACTGCGGGTCTTGTACATAAAAAATGGATACTGTCCGTTTTGCCATCGATAACGAGATAAAAAGTGGATAGAATAATGCTAGGTGTCACTGGAAGTTCTCTTGCTGGGTAAATATTTTTTTTCCTATAATAGTAAAACATGTAATCATATTTCACTAGAAAATAATTTTAAAAAACACCTTTTAATCATTGAACTTGACACAATGGAACTTTACATTACCTAAAACAATCAAAGACACAATTTATCATTGTAAATATGTGTCTATTGTATTAACTTAACTGTGTGCCCATTACTTGGTTCATCAACAACTAATATAACTGAAGTAAACACAAAAAACATCAAACCATGCTATTGTCCTATATAAAATATCATTTACAATACAACCTGTATGCCGCATTTCCATTCACGAGCGGTAAGTATGTCATTGGGTAAAAGCACAGCACATCAGCCTGTACATTTTTATTGAAAACCCACCTTTATTACAACCGCAAAAGATGCCGCAATTTTGATCCTGATGTCTGGTCGGCAGTAGTCTTTTAGATATACTCAGTGGTACTTTAGATATAATATACTATACTCCTGATACTGAGCACATATTATTGTTGCAAAAATGGCCTTTTTACAAGAGCATAAAGTACCTGTTTAGCTTGACCTACATAAGTATTGTGAGCAAATCAGACCACAGTTTTATTGAAAAGACGCCCTTATTACAACCACACAAGGTGCTACAGTGTTTCGACGTGTTGTCGTCTGCACACAACATGTAGGTTTATAGACGTGTGCCGCGAAGTGGTGCGGGGTTCAGGGTTCGTATCCGCGGGCAATCAGCCGCGAGATCGCCTCGCTGACAGGTCGAAGCCTTTCCAGGGTTGCCACTGGAAAAAATAATTAGGGCTTAGACTGTATGTCATGGGGAAAAGTAGTCAAACTGCTCGCAAAAAACGAATGTTTGTTAAGTCTTGTGTCAAAGCCACAGATGAATAATATTATAGATAGTCACAGCTCTACATGGCAGCATGCCTGAAGTATGTAAACATAAAATCTAGGGCATTAAATTATTCCAGGGGATTGCCCCTGCGGCATCATCTATCATTTAGTTACAAAACGTACTAACTGAACTTTAAGAACCTCGATGAAACCTACATCTATACAAAAGTAGGTACCTATTGAGAGAAATTTTGTAAATGGCGATAAATTGAAGGAAGAAAGGTTCTTTACAATAACATCGTAATCATTTTTTTTCCTTTTTGTAAATTCTACTTGTGAATCGTCCTTTGAGAGTAATATTCCATTCCATTGTATTTTAATACGTATCAGATGCTTTACAATCTCCATCTTATAATGTAATACTCTCTGTGTTAATATTGGGCTATTTTCACCATTCTTACTTATAAATACCTAAACAAAGAAATCGCGTCTTTTGATGTGTTATATAAGGCTACTTTTGTTGTGTTAACTTATGATAATACAGGGTAATTTTAAAAGAAATATCACTCTTTATTTACACATTTTTCCAAGTCTTTTTCAAGGTTTCTAAGACATCTACTGTTAAATAAAAACATTACGTACGGCATATGGCATTCTCTACCAGTCAGAAATTATTTACTATTGTTAAGTTAGCTTTCGTAATAATGAAGTGTAAAAAAGCTTCAACAACTCAATTCACCTACAACACCAGCGAAAATTCAAACTCCGTTGAACAAAAAGGGCACGTTTTCAATAAGCTCCTATGCGCAGCCCCGAGGGACATGCCCCCGTTTGTAGCCCTGCGCCACACGCAACCTGCATGCCTCGACACTTTAGCTTACACATCCTGGGGCTCTTTTACACGGTACATTCGATGTATTTTTTACAGTGTTTTTCTACTTATTATTGAGCGACAGAGATATATGTGTCTGTGTGTCAAATCTTCACACATCTGACCCCTTTTAAAAAAAATAAAGAGTCATACACTGTACACTGTATATTTTTTATATTTAAATATTTTTTCTGTGTTATAAATCCCTACTTAATAGCTAAGTATTTTCATGTCTGTCCACTTTTTCTGTTTGGTGTGTACGAATCCTACGATTTCTACGATGGGCACATAGAAATTCATGCCTTAGCTAAAGAGGCTTCATAAAAATGACATTGTTTATGTAGGCAAATAGTTCTTTTATTCCACCAATAGGTACCATATTAAATGTAGCAAGAAAAGTCGTACCAATTAAATTTTACAATTTCAATTTTAAATTTTGGGTAACTAGCGGTCCTCGGCGACTGCGACCACGCGTTTCGAGTTTCCTCCCTTCCCACCCGTCGCATCGTGATGTTATATAATAGCCTAAAGCGTCTTCCGATAAATAAGCTATCCAACAAAAAAAAAACAAATGGTCCCAGTAGTTCTCCTGAGATTAGCGCGTTCAAACAAATAAACAAACAAACACTGAAGCTTTATAATGTAAGAATAGGTTATGTCGGAAACAATCCAACTCATACCCACTTTACCTCGCATCGGTTAAAAAAGAACCTTCATTCGCGTTCCAGTGACATTTTAAGCGAACCTGTCCCTCGTTAAAATTTAAACGAACTCAAAAGGACCTAATGATAGCGCGTTGCGACTTCACCTGAAATATTCAAGACTCGTGACGTCATACTACAGGTTACATGGATTTATACGCATACGTGTCGATCCATGTGACCTGTAGTATACAAGTATTGTTTTTACTAGGAAGACTTAACTAAGGTGGCAAATGCCGTCAAAATGCCATTAATATACCGTCGACTTCCTAAGACGTGACGTCGACGCGCAGTCGGCATACCTAGATATAGGTAGTGCCATCCACGAAGGCGTGCGGCGTTCATTTTTGAATAAGGATAGCGCGGGGTGTGGGGTGTATGGCAAACATTTTTATATCATAAAATAAATATGTAATAATTAAATTCATTATAGCATCATCAAATATTGCCAAAAACTTGCACACATGTACTTAAAACGATTAGAACGAAAGGTGGCGCGCGCCTTCGTGGATGGCACTATCTAACTTATTTGATCACAATTTTTAGGTTAGGACTTAATGCGGTCGAAGATTAATTAAGTCCGACTAGTTTGTTAAAAAAAATATCACTTAGGACACCCTTCTTAACTTTATTTATTTAAATTTAATAGTAGGTAGGTTCCTTTTCCCATTTGCATCTTATTGCAAGATGTGTGACGTCAATGATCATTGCTGTAACGACCCTTCACAATCATACAAATACATTTCAGATTAAGTATATTTCTACTTGAAACACCGTGGGATTTGACTGAGACACAAAAACGCAAGAATACTTTTAATTTTGAATATGAAAAAAAGAAGTCCTAAAAGTACCTAAAATACTTGAAAAATGTTTGCGAACCCTGAAACCCCAGGAATACGTCGCACGGCCACCCACACCGTCCCTTTTAAACGAATAGCAGGCAGAAGTTGCAAACTGTTTGCACTGTTTTTAATTTCGTGCGAAGTTTACTTAGCTGCCTGTTTGGAAACCGTTGAGTTCAAATATAAAGGTATGCTAAGCGCTTGAGAAAAAAGAGGTTTATTCTGATTTTGAAATACCAACGTTTCTTCTTACATAGATGAAGTTAATTCATGGTTACTTTGTAATATAGGTACCAATACTGATTCCGTCCCTAACGACGTCAACACGACCTGAATATCGAACCCGAGTATTCGCACCTTGGAAGCATCGCATTCACAGACTTGTAGCATAATAGATGACTCACAGATAAGCAACTTAGCACCAATACGAGTAATATTAAATAAATAAATAAAACTTTATTTCAGAAAATCAGTTCCGTAACTTGGGTGAATGGTTACAGAAAAATACTTATGAACAAGGGAAGAATCCTAGAGTAAATCGATGGAAAAATTAGAAATAGATGCCACATAAAAATATAACATAAATAATATTAATATTTATAGCAGGTCTCGAGCCGACATTAACGCTATTCTTTATCTGTCATCTTATGTTTCAAGTCATGCCCGTTTTTTTAAATGGAATCGCGTTCACAAAATTTCATTACTAAGACTACATACGCTCGCGTCATCTACTTGGACTTATATCTGTGGTCGCGTCGTTTTGACAGCAGCAATTAACGCACAACGACAGTCGTTAAAACTAAGAACCACTTTGTATGCTAACAACCGACTTAACCGACTGTAACGTGATAAGTGGGGATGACGTCACCCCTTGAGTCCGGGAGATGATAGCCTAAGATACGAGTCTGTAGGAGGTCATGTCAAAGCGATATGTGCTGGAAAGTTCATATAAGCTAAACTCCATTCATCTTTGCTAGTCCAACAACGTAAACAATCTTTTTGTAACTTTTAAAATAATAATAATAATAATAATAAATATCCTTAGACATTTCACACAGCGCCATCTGGTCCCAAACTAAGCAAAGCTTGTACTATGGTAACCAGACAACGGTTATAAACATACTTAAATACTTTTTTTTGTAAATACATACATATTATACATAGAAAACACCCAGACCACTACAAACAGACATGTTCATGCACACAATTGTTTGTAATGTGCGGGGATCGAACCCGCGACCTCTGGCGCAGTAGCCAATTTCTTAACCACTGCGCCAAATCGGTCGTCAAATCAAATCAAATATCAGCAAAGTTGCATGATAAATTAGCTATGTATATTATAAGTTTTGTTTTTATCTTGTTTTAAAAGGAATGTTTTTGCTAAAAAGGCATGTCAAGATTGTTTACAATATTCGACTAGTGAACTTGAACTATGAACTTTGTAATCTTGAAAATGCACTTAAAATTAACGTCAAAATTATGAATGCTCTTTCAACTTAAGATACACTCTGTCTCGTGGCTTTCAATTTTGATAATATTAACAAAGCAATCGTAGCCTCGTAGCATTCTACCTCTACAGTACTAATAATCCGTAGCGATGATGTAAACAATCGTAGTTCGTAGTAAAAGCTGTACTAAGCCTTGTATTGAGATAATCAAGTATAAAGTGTTCCTTTATGAGTACTTACCTAGTTGAAAACAGATTGTCGACCAGCAAACACCGGGTTTTATTTCCTACACGAAGGGGTACAAAAACAATATTAAATGACTGAAGTCAGTTTATAGTTTTTCGATATCTCAGGAACTACTGGATCGATTTACAAAAAAAATGTGTTAGATTAGATAGCTTAATTATCGGGGAAGACTTTAGGCTATAAAACATCATGCTGCAACTGGAGGGGAGGGAACAAACTCAAAACGCGCGGACGCAGTCGCGAGGGACCACTAGTCTGATGATATAACTTCCAAATAAACCTGAAAATGGATAGATGACATCAAAGACTGGACCAAACTTCGTTATGACCAGCTGAAAAGAGCGGCTCAAGACCGCATCGGTTTCTACATGCTGACCTCCAAACTTCAATTTGAAGATGGCACCCCATGATGATGATGATGATAATGATTGATCCAAACCAATTTCTTTATTTCAAGAAGAACTAACTAAAAAGGTTAAATAAAATACATGCAAAAACGAATAACTTAAAACCTACTCAAAAATAAACTGTGTCCATGGGGCAAAGACACGAGGATGCTGGCTGCGATACCGCGTTGGATAGCAAAAATCCGTTAAGCGAAAAACGAGCCAACTTCATTAATGGCCAAAAGAAAATTTAGTTTAGGGGCAATTTTTCCAAAAAGCAATTTAGCGGATGGTCTTCATGGTCCAAAAGTTTCAACGCCAAACGGTGCAAATACATGGTCGCTTGCAAGTAAAACAAACTTACGACGTTTGGCGTTTTTGAACTAATTTCTGACTTTTTCGTCTACATTATAGAATGCCAACTAATTAGAGTAGAAAGTTTGTGGTTCCTTGCATTCATAGAGCTTCAGTGCCGAGGTCAAAGCATTTTGCAGGTCGACAGTCTTATTATCTTTGTCTCTGGTTTTACGATGGAATTCTGCACGCTCAGCGTCCAAATTGGAAATAGAAATGTAAAAATACTGCTCTCATTTGTATAAATTACAGTGAACCCATCTCTAGTTGTGCTCAAGATAAATAGACAGATGAATGTTATGAGTACTTTCGAACGACCTCACCTTGTTTACTAAATCTTTTATTTTATTGATAAAGGGCCTGATTCACAATCACGAAGTAAGTCTCGAGTAGTTTAACTCCCAATTAACTGCAATTTAAGTATTATTCATGTTAATAATTCATTGAGTAGTGTTTACATTTCGGTTGAGAAACAGGACCGAAATCTTACAATACACTCTCTCTGAAAGCAATCTATAGCATTTTTATGTATCGGATGACAAAATAAGGGACATGCTCTTTAGTAATTCACTCAACAACCAATAATATTTTATGATTTTTCCACCGGGTAAAGTAGGTGGAAGAAACTTGAATAAAATATGTTTCTATCATCACACTACTATCCTTCCTAGTGAGAGGGTTTATCGCCGCTCTGAGGCTGCTCGTAAAGCCAACCTACAAAGTTACGCGGTACAGTCGGAATCAATAAACCAAATCACATACTTACCTACATACATACATACTTACATACCCACACCCTCACACACACACAAACACACACACACTGACACACATACATACACAAAAACATGATAATTGATATTAATCTATATTTATATCGTTAGTATTTAATATCGTTGAATTAATTGCATAAGAAGATCGACGACATCATTGATGCTCACACTTATATGTTCTTGTTTTATAAAATGTAAATCCAATTTTGGCTGTATGATCAGTATTTAAGAAACATATAAAACTGTATTTTGAGAGCTGTGGATTTTGTTGCAGTAAAAAAAATACTTTCACGTCACGTAGAAAAGTGTTTAGGAAATGGCGGCCAGTGATCATTCTTTTCGTATATTCTGTAAAGAAATCAGGCGAATGATATAGATTCCAATAAAAATTGACAGATAAATAACTCTTTATTGCATATTACATAGTACATTTTTTTTAGAGGAATGTACAATTTAGGCGGTCGGAAATGTACAAGCGATCTCTTCCAGACAACCTTTGGGTAAAAAAATATGAGTTAAAGAATCGGTGTTTTCTATAGGGGTAATGTATTAATAAAGTTACCACAATCCTTTTTTGTAAATATTGTGGCCGAGTGTACTTCTTGTTTGTCGACTCACAGCTCATAGCCGATGACGTGGCTCGAAGGACTCAACACTTCATCTTCTTAGTTGACTTACCTACTTTCATTCAATGGAAAGTGTAGGATAAATACCTATAGCTAATTCTTACTAGAAACAAAGCTAAGGGCATGTGTCACCATCGACAATTAAACCAACAAATAATGCAATTTGGAACGTCACTTCGTCGTATTAATAAGTATTGGGATAATGCTATGATATTGTGAAACAGGCCGTAAGACTGCTGATTTTTAGATGTATTTCTAGTTGTTTTGTAACTCATTAAGGTTAAAATTCCAATAGAACGAACGAAGTCGAACCCAATATTAAAAAACAACGATATTTCAGGCCAACCTTTCATTGATCATTCTTTAAATTATACAATATTTTTAATAGTTCTGTAAACAGTAAAAATAACAAAAATACTATGACGTCCTACTTAGTTTCAAATCGCCATATTAAAGCTATGGAAGAACAGCTTCTCGACAATTATTAAAAAGTACGTTATCGGTTGCTGGTGAAAAGTGGCCTATTCTTCTTATTAACGTTTTGAGGCCGATTGTACAATGTTTTATCCACTTTTTGTTCCATAGTACTTGACATTGTTTTCGGATTTCTGTTTCTCTTTATGACTTTTTTACCACTGTAGGCTATCATTAAATTCAAATCAGTTTGCAACTCGCTTTATTGATCAATCTTTTTGGTCGTCTGACTAAGCCTTGCTACGAAATAATGTCTATTGTGAAATAATGTGAATTTAGGTTTAATAAAAAAACTTAAAATGCTAAGATTCAACTGATTGAATGTGATGTCTACATTATAAGTATCTAACTACCCAACATTATTATGGTAATCGTATTTTATCATGTCATTGAGATATGCAAATAGGAATAATTCCATGCTGTATTTTGCTCAATGTCAGACATGCTATAGTCATAAAAATACATTCTTGTTTCATTGCAACTGTCTTCACAACTCAAAGCCCCAACTTTGATATTTATCTACTAAGAACATACCTACAGCTTAAGGTATTCCGTCAGATAATAAATAAATAAATATCCTTGGACATTTCACACAGCGCCATCTGGTCCCAAACTAAGCAAAGCTTGTACTATGGTAACCAGACAACGGTTTAAACATACTTATATACTTTTTTTTGTAAATACATACATATTATACATAGAAAACACCCAGACCACCACAAACAGACATGTTCATTCACACAAATGTTTGTAATGTGCGGGGATTGAACCCGCGACCTCTGGCGCAGTAGCCAATTTCTTAACCACTGCGCCAAATCGGTCGTCATCAGATGTCATGACTTTGTAACCAAATGTTCAATTACCCAATGTAACTATGCTAAAGTACATTTTGGTATCTTTATGATCCTACTGCTGGGCATGGGCAAAGGTTTCCCCTAAACTCCTCCGCTGATCTATGTCCACCCAAGGTCAGCGATTCTCAATCTCTCATGAATCAAATCGTCGCACTATTTGGGTCTACCTAGATCTACCTAGACGATATTCTCTATATACGATTTGGACCCATAGGTGCATTCCCCATATACGTGAGTCGCGTATGTGATATTACTCCCATTTAAGAGCCATATGACAGTTTGGAGATTCTCAGATTTTACCTAATTTATCAATGTGTGTGTGCGATTTTATATGTCCGGGACACAAAAAAATGTTAACTGTAATTAAACAATTTTGATACTTTATCTCTAGGTAGTAGGCTATGCGTATGATGAACACAGAAAATGATGGTCTTAAAAAGTCGATGTGATAAATTAATGTTATACCAGTTTTTTTGTATTTGAAATACCTATTACGAATACAGTGAATACAGTTCGGAATCAGGGCTCGCGTCAATTCCGTTCGCGAACATTTTCCTTTTGATAAGTATATAACTAAATTCACAGATTTAAACACAAACGTACAGTTATAATAACGTAAAAAACTTACAGCATAGAAAAAACGAAATGCATCCAAAGGGTGAAGACATATAGAGGCGGGTAACACGCACTGACCTGCAACGACTAACCAGTGTTGTGCCGTGTTGGCTATTTCATGGAATTGAAATGCTTTATAGAGACTTTTCCGACTCAAGTCTTGATTTGAATCTTGTTTTAATCAGTCAGGTATCAAACGACTGCCGGGAGTCGCATAGTAATGGAATTTCTATTGTGTCTCGTTCACACATACTCGACGAGTTAAAACAATTTTCTAGTGTCAGTCGGTCCTTATTTGGATTGTTGTAACGAATTTCTTAAATATTTCGAGATTAAAAATAGATGACTTGGCACATCACTAGTCAGTCGGTACAGATTGGTACCGGTTATCTGCCTCTTTATGTCTTCACCCAAATCGTGACTTCTCAGAGTAGGTATTGTTATGTTTGTAGTAAGCTTTATGCATCTTCATTCAAAGACCGAGTAAAAACAGTCGCAATAAATTCATCGTCCAAACCACACGCATTTTTCGTTGCACTCCGTACTCTGCCATTCGATAGTCAACCCTAAATTCAAACACCTAAACAACATAATGTGCACTGATGAGACAAATACAAATGTTGCTATTTCAAATGTAGAAGAGTCTGAAGTACAAGTCAATACAATGGTGACGACACACGCACACTGCAATATAAAACAAGGTTATGCACTATTAGCTACAGCAATGGTTAAAGTTAAGAGTGAAACAGGACAAACCATGATGTTAAGAGCGCTAGTAGATCAAGGATCGCAGGCATCTTTTATCAGCGAACGGGCGACTCAACTACTGAAACTAAAGCGGAAACATATACAGGGTGATATTACTGGAGTTGGTTCTACAAAGACAAAAATCAATAGCATGGTGCAACTCCAGATTCTTTCCACATACAATGCAGAATTTTGTCTTCAATCAGAAGCTTATGTTATACCTAAACATATCACGACAAAATTACCTACCAAATCTATATCTGTGCGAGATTGGCCTCACCTACACAACTTGCAATTAGCTGATCCAGCTTACAACAAAACAGCACCGATAGATATGTTGATCGGGGTAAACGAGTATGCACAAATTATTCAACCCGAGATGATAAAGGGACCTCCAGGAACACCGTGTGCTCAAAAGACTGATCTTGGCTGGATTCTGTTTGGAAACATAGGAAAAGAGAGAGAAACTGAAACGCCGTCTCTGCTAGTTATGCATCATCAAGTAGATTTGGATGAAATGTTGAAATCAATGTGGGAATTAGACTCTGAAAATGGAAGAAAACTTACTCAAGAAGAGAAGCAATGCGAAGAAATTTATGAAAATACATACAAAAGAAACGAAGAAGGAAGATATATAGTCAACTTACCATTTAAATCAAAAGAACATAAATCATTAGATGGTAACAGCAAAGAGATAGCTATGAGAAGATTTTTACAATTAGAAAGACAATTACAAAAGAAACCTGAACTTAAGAACAAATATACAGAGGTTATTGAAGAATATGTGAACTTAAAGCATGCAGAAGAAATACCTAAAGAAGAGTGTGATAATAAGAAGCAGTTTATTTATGTCATCATGCAGTTATACGTAGCGATAGCGAGAGCACACCAGTTCGTGTCGTGTTTGACGCATCATGCAAAGGTACTAATGGAGTATCACTAAACGACGAACTGCTCGTTGGTCCGGTTTTGCAGGAAGATCTTCGCAGTATTGTCTTGAGATGGAGAATGCACGCCGTTTGTTTCGTTTCAGACCTGAAAAAGATGTATAGAATGGTGTTAGTAACTAAAGAACATACGGATTATCAGCGTATACTGTGGAGAAAAGACCCTACTGAAGATATCAAAGAATATCGTTTACTTACCGTGACGTTCGGAACTGCATCTGCACCTTACCTCGCCGTGAAGACGTTGATACAGTTGGCCGAAGATGAAGGAGCCGACTTTCCGATTGCTTCTAAAATCCTGAAAGAAGATTTTTATATGGATGACGTTCTGTGTTCATTTGAGGATGCTGCTTCAGCCATTGAAGCTAGTGAACAGATGATAAACTTGCTGAAAAGAGGTGGATTCGAATTGCAAAAATGGTCATCCAATAGTGCAGAATTTATGAAATCTATCAAGCCTGAAGATCGATCATCAAAAATACAACTGAATTTAAATATAGACGGAACTATCAAAACTTTGGGTATATTGTGGGATTTAGCAAAAGACGAATTCAAATATGATATCAACTTACCTCCTGTGGTAGATACTACTTTTACAAAAAGGATAATTCTATCAGAAATACAAAAACTCTTTGATCCCCTTGGATGGATTGCACCAACCATAGTTATGGCGAAGATTTTAATACAGAAATTATGGTTGAAGAAATTAGATTGGGATGAACAAATTGACGAGATGCTGATAGAAGAATGGTTGAAAATAAGACAAGACTTCGAAAACGTTAAGAAAATTCGTGTAAACAGATGGTTAGGATTTTCTACTAAAGACAGCGAACGGATTGAACTGCATGGATTTTCAGATGCATCCGAGAAAGCGTACGCCTCAGTTGTTTATTGCAGAATAATCAATTTGGATGGTACTATCACTACAAAACTGCTTGCAGCTCGAACTAGAGTCGCTCCTGTCAAGACAGTTTCAGTACCAAGATTAGAGCTTTGTGGTGCGGTTTTACTTTCAAAGCTCCTGAAACATGTGGCAGCTGCAATGCGAATACCTGCATCACAAATATTTGCTTGGACTGATTCGTCAATCGTCTTATCTTGGCTGTGTGGAGTACCATCGCGCTGGAAACAATTCGTCGCGAACCGCGTCGTCGAAGTTCTGGAGAATGTCAAGCACGATCAATGGTTTCATGTTGTATCCGACGAAAACCCTGCTGACATTGCTTCTCGCGGTGCGCCTCTCTCGAACCTGGAAGCTTGCCGCCTATGGTGGGAAGGGCCTGAATGGCTAAGACAAAAAGAAATTAAATTTACACGACCAAATGTGACACCAACTGAAATGGAACGAAGAAATGTACAAGTAAATCTAAAGAAAGAGGAAGAAAAGAAAATAGATTTCGAAGAATTTACCAATCTAAATGAACTTTTAACAGTTATAGTCTACAGCTTAAGATTTTTATATAGCAAGAAGAATCCAGACGGAATAGAGAAACCAATTACAACACAAGAATTAAACTCTGCTTTGAAGAAATGCATAAAAATAGAACAAGATGAATTTAGAGAAGAAATCGAAGACCTGAAAGCAAAAAAGAACGTAAAGAAAAGTAGCAAATTGAAAACACTTAATCCATATATCGATGAAGATGGTATACTCAGGGTGGGCGGAAGATTAAGGAATTCTAACTTACCTGAAGACAGCAAACATCCGATTATCCTGAAAAATAAAAGCAAATTAACTTACCTGATCATCTCTGATGCACATAGAAGAACTTTACACGGTGGAACCCAGCTAGTTTTGACTTACCTTCGTTCGAAGTACTGGATTCTGCAAGCAAAAAATATAGTTAAAGCATACATACACAAGTGTTTGATATGTGCTAGGCAGAAAGCACTTGTTAAGACACAACTGATGGGAGACTTACCGCAAGTTCGCACAACACCTGCGCGTCCTTTTCAACATAGTGGCGTTGATTTTGCTGGTCCTTTGTATGTACTGATGTCAAAGGGACGTGGAGCCAAGCAGAACAAGGCATACATAGCCATATTTATATGTATGTCCACCAAAGCAATTCACTTGGAGCTTGTTGGTGATTTGACGTCTGAGTCTTTCATTGGGGCGTTTCGTCGTTTCGTAGCTCGCAGGGGCAGATGTTCACATTTATGGAGCGATCAGGGCAGGAACTTTGTTGGTGCTAACAAACAGCTAGCAGCAGAATTTCAAATCGCAAAATTGGAACTCCCTGGTCATTTACAAGATCAGTTAGCTTTAGAGGGTACACAATGGCACTTCATTCCCCCCTACAGCCCGAATTTCGGAGGATTATGGGAAGCCGGAGTTAAATCGATCAAGTACCACCTACGTCGAATACTCACAGCGCATCTGACCTTTGAAGAAATGACCACAACTCTGTGTGATATAGAAGCTTGCCTTAATTCGCGACCTTTGGTTCCGATAGACACTTCTGATCCAGACGCACCGGAACCGTTAACGCCAGGTCACTTTTTGATAGGGGAGCCTCCAGTTACTGTACCTACTCCTGATTTACAAAATATTCACTTAAACCGTTTAAATCGTTGGCAAATGACTCAAAAATTGGTTAGGGATTTTTGGCATAGATGGCAAACTGAATATTTGGCTAGATTACAAACTAGACCTAAATGGCTTAAAAAACAAAGCGAATTTAATGTAGGTGACATTGTATTACTTAAAGATGAACAATTACCTCCTGGCAAATGGTCATTAGGTAGAATAGTTGCCAAGCACCCTGGTCCAGACGGTTGTACCAGAGTATATAGTGTTAGGTACCGCAATGATGTTGTGAAACGTTCGGTTAGCAAGTTGTGTGCGTTACCTATCAATGATAATGATAGATTGGTTGTTTGATTGCACACATTGTTATGTTAACTTTGATGCATGTGAAAAATTGTTATATTACCTTATGTACTTTTGGCTATGTGTTTGTGATGATAAATACTATGAAAAATTAATTGATGTCAAGCAATTGTAAGTACATGCATGCGTACCATTGTCAACGATATTTGTACTGTAATATTAAGATATTTATTGAAAGTCCTGTCGTACTTTGGTGGGCGGCATGTTATGTTTGTAGTAAGCTTTATGCATCTTCATTCAAAGACCGAGTAAAAACAGTCGCAATAAATTCATCGTCCAAACCACACGCATTTTTCGTTGCACTCCGTACTCTGCCATTCGATAGTCAACCCTAAATTCAAACACCTAAGCACCATAATGTGGCCCGTACCGAGCCGGATACTTAAGCAGTAAACAAGTGACCAGCTTTGTTCCCGTGCGTACCGAACAATAGGCCGCGCGATAAGGATTTCTACCTGTGCCGTGATGAGTGACATTGGAATACAGTTCTTATGTGTAAACAATTACGTCTGCGATATCGAAGGAATCAATTACGCCTAACTTACCGATTCAAGTTGTTTACTTCAAACTGTGCATAAAGAACTTTTATAATTAATCGAAGCTGTGAACATTTACGTGTTTCATGAAATCGTAATACAACGTTATTTATGGACAACAGTGATACAAAGACTTCAATATGGAACAATTACTACTTCAACTTGATGAAACGGCTTGTTTAAAGAACATTTTTATTTGATTGGCAGACTGAATACTTAACTTTTTGTATGAAAATAATCTATTTAACAGAGAGTACACTATAACACGTTTATTTCCGTATCTACTCTTTAAAGTGTTCCACGCATCACTATAGTTTGTTTCCGTCACACGAATATGCCTAAGTAGTGCTTCCGCTTCGCGGTGAGACTTGTCTTCAAGTAGTGAAGCTTTTGTACGTCGGACAATGTGCTGTTGTTATGTACCAAACTCATAAACAGATCTTGAAATGTAGGCCACTCTTCATAACTTCCACTATAGGTAGGTAACTGTATATTCGGCAGCTTAACCAGTGGCTGATGCGTAGGCAAAACGTCAGCTGAACTGTTGTGACTAGTTCCTCCTTGTAATTGTTGTTGCTGTTGTTGTTGGTTCTCTTTATTTTCCAGCAACGTAATTGCATCTCGAAGATCGCCCTTGGTACATATGTATAAGTCCTCAAAAGTTCCGTAGTGGTCCTCAGTAAAATACGAAATATCAGCACGTTTATCTCGTGGCGTAATCTTTATGAGTTCTTGATGTGTTGCAGCTTGTAGCTTGTAGGTATCCTTTAGTCAACCTAGATTTAGGACATTTTCTTAGATTCGTTTGTGTTTTGTTCATCAAACAAGCCGTTTCATCAAGTTGAAGTAGTAATTGTTCCATATTGAAGTCTTTGTATCACTGTTGTCCATAAATAACGTTGTATTACGATTTCATGAAACACGTAAATGTTCACAGCTTCGATTAATTATAAAAGTTCTTTATGCACAGTTTGAAGTAAACAACTTGAATCGGTAAGTTAGGCGTAATTGATTCCTTCGATATCGCAGACGTAATTGTTTACACATAAGAACTGTATTCCAATGTCACTCATCACGGCACAGGTAGAAATCCTTATCGCGCGGCCTATTGTTCGGTACGCACGGGAACAAAGCTGGTCACTTGTTTACTGCTTAAGTATCCGGCTCGGTACGGGCCACATTATGGTGCTTAGGTGTTTGAATTTAGGGTTGACTATCGAATGGCAGAGTACGGAGTGCAACGAAAAATGCGTGTGGTTTGGACGATGAATTTATTGCGACTGTTTTTACTCGGTCTTTGAATGAAGATGCATAAAGCTTACTACAAACATAACAGGTATTTTTTTACGAATGTAAACTCCACGAGAAACGGGGACTAAGGGTTATTGGTGGATGATGCCATTGGTTCTGGGCTTGATCTACCACGTGTCATACCAGCTGGATGCTATGAGGATTTATTTACACATAAATGCTTTTTAGTGTAACGCTGTTCTTTGATATGATTTGTATTTTGATATATGAAATATGTCACAAGTTATTATAGCTAACATTCAGAAAATGTAGTTAAGAAAATTTCGATCAAGATTTCAAGTATTTCATGTATAACAGATGATAAACAAGATAATTTTTATTTAATTATTTGGTTTACACCGGTATTATATCATTTTGTCCATATACATTTTTCAATAATGAAATATTATATGAATATGGACTTGAATAGAACCATGGAACTTCATGGCATTTGCGTACAATTTGAATACAGGTTCATATTAACTACACACATCACATGAAACGCTTCTATTTAAACAAGCGTTTTACTATACAAGTTTATAGTTAGGTTGTGGTTGTAGATTGTGGAAGAAAGAAAAGTTATGTTAAATAAGCAAAATATTGCCCTATTTATTTAGGTTTAAACCATTGAAACACTGTTACTAGCGTATGGAATTAATGCCATGAACAAGTCCCACACAGTATGGAATTGACGCCAATGGCCAATGGTATGTACGTACAAGTGCGTATCAAAGGTTGTGGAACTAAATAACGCCTATATAAGGTCTATATTAAAAAAACTGACCTTTTAATTTTTGTCGTCCGTTTATTCTTATTCAAAATCCAAAGCACGAATGATGTAAGAAAAGGATACGGTCGTAAATTGCCCCAAAGTCGTTTTATGTTTGAGTAAAGAAAACCATTAAGAGACTTGACTATATCATTTTGCAAAAAATATATTGAATTTTTTATACAATATTGTTAATTTACTTTGCTTTTATCTAGCGGCATATAAATCTACGAAATAAATAGGACAACGATTGAATACAATTTCCTGTCCCCAACAATTGTTATGTTTGGCAGAAAATAGCGGTTTCGAGCACTATAAGCAAACTGACGACCGCTTAACGAAATGGCATATTGTGTCATACTGTGTCATAGAACTGGCAGTTAGTTAAATAAGTAAGCGCTCGCAATCGCTATTTTAAGAAGGAAAATGACGTTTGCCTCCCATAGGTACTAACCTTTAAACCTACCAACCTCTTCCTAAAACTTGAAAAAAAAACTGTGACAAGGAACTTCTTTTCGTTGGCTATTGTTTGCGTCATCGTAATTTTCACGCGTTACGCACCCTAGCGGGGCAGTTTTCTATGTTTTAGTTTTGGTGGCCTAGATTGCGGGCTTTTGACACAGATGGCGCTATGATCTAGAAAGACCTGTGCAAGAGATTGACCCCACACATTTTATTTCGTTTTATGTGAAAACCCCACTATTTACGGCTTATATTACTTTATATTATTTTAAAAGGCGAAGAAACGAACCCATAAAATTTGTTTTGGTCGTGACGCATGGATTTTTACTTTTGGGGCAAGCAATGTATGGCGGGCCGACCGCCTCCTTTATAAACTTACTTGTTTACTACTCAAAGTCAAATACTTAAAACAAAAGCCCTTATTTGTCTTCAATTTTGTTGGGTTAATGGTCACTACACCACCATACTATTTCAATAAAACCGACTTCAAAAACAAAACACATTAAAAAGTCTTAAATAAACTCTTGAAAGGACTCCATTTTAGGCAAACCATTTCTTTTTGGAGTCGATGCCCAGATAGATGTCGCTTAAGATGGAACTTGAGAGAGCCCATGCGATGGCACTGACTTCAAAAAGAAATGGTTTGCCTAAATTGGAGTCCTTTGAAGAGTTTTAGACTTTTTAGTGAAAAAAAAACTTCGACCACAGAAAACTTTGCTTCATATCCAGCCTCGGCGCGCCCCAGCCCTGTTTTATTATAACTTAAGGGGTAAGAGGTAAATACCAATTCAACAAAGTAAATATCATGATAATCGGTCTACCGTTGTTGAACTATAAAGTAGTGTTACTGATATTACTTTATTTTATATAAATAAGGTTATTATTTGCAACCCCATACATATGCAATAGAATTGATACTATTGCCTATTCTTGGCCTTATTAATTCAGTATTTGTCTAAAATTGACATTGAACTGTTTGGTGATAGAAACAGTTTGCTCATCATGTGCTACAATTTTATTTTATGGACAATTTATTATTATTATTATTTTTGTCGATAATTTTGGTCCTAGTATCTGCACATTTTGTTTGATCAAGTTTCGAAAATACAAATTGTATATGATAAAAGATCTTCGTTATAACTCATGAACCTCTTGAAATAGTCGCCATACATATAAATCTTTCTTGTTTATAGTATTAATAAGGATTTCTTTCTATGCAAGTTTACATAACATTGATTAATCATTTAAATACAACTACTAATCGATACAAAAGAACGAATACTTTTTTGTTATAATTAGAGACCATCGACGATCCAAATGCACTATGGCTTTATGCCTGTTGCATAAAGCCTCAAAGCGAATTGGTCGCCGTATAAAAATTGTGCAAAGCGTGATATTTTCAAATTTGGAATTAGTATCATACACGAAATAAAAGAGTAGCAACGAAGACAACGAGCGACACACCCTTCCCCTCCGAGCGCTCGGCGCTGTCTGTCAAATTTCGATCGAAGATGAACGTCCGTGACAGCTCCAAATCTCAAATTTATAGGTTACTTTAGTAAGATATTTTGAATATAGTGCACAAGATAAAATCAAGAATTTAGATACTAAGTCAAAGATAGGAACCTCTATAACATTGTTTTATCAAATAACACACAATAAGTGCAGTGTATCTCAGAGATAATCGCCTGCCTTTAGATGCGTATTTTATGCCAAAACATGGTTTCAATTTTCTCTTCATTTGGAATAACCAGAGCAATAAATAAAAAAAAACAGAGTTTCCTTATAGACGAACGTAATTCCTTTCAAGTTTATGTTATTTCGATAGCTGATGTCAACAACTGATCTAGAAAAGCGCACCAGAAAAACCGTCAATTTGGCTTCTATGATTGCAAATTACAGGCATTTTAAAGATTGAATCAAAAATTCAGAGCTTACATCTTATGTAGATAGCTTATTTCTACACAAATCAGTCAAAAAAAGTTGTCAGTTAAGTCATTTTTGGGAAGAAAACTGCACTTGAACTTTGTTAGAAGGTAGGTGACAGCGGTTTTTTTGCCTACAATAGGTACTAGTTCTGGGCCGTACTGCACCTTATTGATGATTTTCAATAAAACCGAAGTGAGTAGGGAAGTAGTATTCCCTGGGAACAGGGTCGGGCCCTAGTATGGGATGCAACTTGTGTGTTGTGTGATACCTTGGCCCTCTCTCATCTCAGAGAATCTGCCCTTAAAGCTGGCTGAAAAAGCCAAGCGTCGCAAGTAGTAGTTGAAACGTTTGGGCCGTGGGGGCTAAATTGCTGTTTAGAAAAATTTCGCCCAAACTAAATTCTGTTACGGCCAATAATAAAACTGGCTGGTTTCAGTTACCAAAGTACGTGGTGAAACCAGGCCTTATCTGTACTCTCCTCTCCAGTACAACTCTTCTAAATAATCGGAACCGGAGCCTTTACAAATGTGTACTAAAACAAAGTGTTTACCTGATTAGCTCATTTCGGATTAAGGAAGATAATAAGTTTACGGTTTCTACTAGCGATTCCTTACGCAAAACTTGATATTCTCTAGTTTTCAGGGACGGTTTGCAGGGTTCCGTATACGACAAGGAGCCCTTATAGTTTCCCAAGACGTCACACAGCTATGCTTCTTTATCCATTTCGCGGGTAAATCCTTCTTTTTACATAGATAGATAGACATCAGCATCATTATCAGCCAATGGACGTCCACTGCTGATCAAATGCCTCCAGGCCAGTTGCGGGCCGTCTGTCAGAAAGGACCTCATAAAGATCACCAGTAGACCGCTTTCAACCAATCGCTTTGAATACCATGGGGTGGCCTCTGTTCAGCAGTGGATGTATAGCTATATGGTGATGCAGTGGCGAAGCTTTCTCACAATGCGATCTTAGACAAGACATAGATATCAAATGGACGCAACGCGAGCACTATTTTAGAACTGCATCTGGGTCGTGCATGCGTTGGAGTACAATTAGCGACGCTTTGTTGCCAACTGGGAGACGACTGATGTGTGTGTCTGTAATCTATCGATTGTTAGGAAAGTAAGCAGGATATTGTTACCAGAAATGTCAAGTCTGAGCATACAATAACTGTTCCGCAATGCTGGAGAAGACAACGGTGCAGATAGTATATTTATTCCGGATCAAGTGCAATATATATGCTCAAAGCCATCCATGTTAAAGTTAAAGATGTTTAAGATGTTCTTATGTATTATTATTAGTTTATGATGTGCAATAAAGTACATTTTATTATTTTTATGAACTAGGAGTGAATTTTGAATCCGAAAACAGCAGACAGAGTCACGGGTAACCACAAGTTCAATACTAATTCCTCAAAGCTCTGACACTTCGCCAGTCATGCTCGTTAGCTCGTTTAGCTCGATGATAATCTTCCAGTCAGGAGGGGGGGATGCTTCCCTCTTCTCCTCCCTTTTTTCACGGATAGAAACACCCACAGATTAGGTGGCATGCCATAGTGACGCCGGGATTCGTCACAAAACTTATAGGTCATCAAATTTTGTAAGGTATTTAGTACAATACGTTGTAGATAAGTACAGTGCTGAACAACTGGAAGTATATATTTTTTTGTTAAATAACCTTATTTTCATTAATTGTAACAATATTTATCAACAGCGTATTTATACAAAAATAACTTTACTAAACCGCAAAGGCTTTGACTTCGATGGCCCAAGCTTTTGTTTACTTTAGATTTGTAATTTTTCTTGTATTTTTGATCTTGAAGAGAAAATCGTGAATAGGTGACGTCAAATACGGTTAAAAGTCTCATCAACATTTTTGCATTTGTTAAGTTTAATATTCTACATAACTTCAAAAAACAATGTACCCACATTCCTCACGAACTATTGAAATCTTCAACTTTATACACTTCAGCAATAAAACTTTTGTTGCCTCTCCTCATCGGCACCTTTGTGCTTCGCTTGACAGCCTGAAAGCTCTGAAACTGAATAGCTTTATTAACAATACAGCCTCTCCGCACACAAACGTTGATTTGAGGACCAACGATGTTGAGTTTCTAACGGTTAGTCAGATAGTGATGCTCATTGGTAGTGTCGATACGAGTACATATTCGCTAGTACTGAGTTGGTTGAATTGTATTGATCTAAATGGCGCAGTAACATAAAAAAAAATTGTGTGCAAAATTAAGTTCGGATTCATGACATAACCAAGATAGATTAGGGGCCCTATTTTTGAATCATTCGCTTCAAGATGGCGAGTGATTTTCGTACGACGTAGTGTCAAAAGTCATAGAAAAAAAATCGTTTTCGAACGAAAATCACTCGCCATATCCAAGCGAGTGATTCAAAAATAGGAGCCCCGGCGCGGAAGTCTCGACATAGTTCCCTGTAAACCAATAATAAGTGGCGCTCGAAAAGTGCTGAGACAAAATTGATATTTTCGTGTTTATATTGGTTGAGCAGAAAGTTTCAATCAACCTTTAAAAAATTACAAATCATTTTTAAGATTTATTAAAGATTTAGCTATGTAAGTTAGAAGGATATTCGATGGAGCAGAAAATCAGAATATTGAAATTGTCTACGCGAAATGTCAAACATGTTGCTTCAGACTTCCAGCACAGGCGCAGATTTGCAGATGAGACTTGATGAAACTCCAACGTAACAGAAATGGCCAAAAACGAATCCCGTCTTGAATAACAACAACAAATTTGAAATACGTAATAAGTTTACTTACTCCAACAAACAGTTTTTATCCGGTTTTCAAGATTATCGTGTAATTTTGGGGCAAAAAAGTTCTAGATCAGAGACTCATCGACTAAAGGCGCAGCGTAGGACGTCCACCTTGTAAAGACAAGGTCGTCTGTCAATCTTGTCAGTGGATTGCAGGATCACACTGGATGCAAACCATAACTGGTCGTTGAGATAAACCGTCGGGGAGGCCTATGTTCAACAGTGGACGTCCTTTGGCTGGTAATGGTGATGATGATGATGTGTGATTCAGTAAACTATTTTATGTTTGTTTATTTATTATCTCGCTATATATTTCTCTGTTCTCGTTCTTTATCGATGCCATAGGCAGGTAGATCCTACATAAAATAATCGATTCAAAATCGATGTTTCCTACATCTCTACTAACCGTTTGCTATTGTCCCCCAAACAATATTAAAGTGTTTCGCACCGAGAGATGGCACAAAGCCTTTTGTTGTCAACATTATTAGATTGTACATTACGGTTGAATACTTACTATTATGTGTACGGAAACACGAGTGTGCTCGTATCTCGTGTGATTTCTTTGATTGTGATGGACATTGTGGCACGTGTCACAAATCACAATAGTTTTCTAGCTTTGCAACCACAGACATTGGATTTGTTCTACGCTTTTTCATCTATAGTACCTACTTTTTGGACAAGGACAACATTGTTGCTTTTGTGTATTTTTGTGGGTTTTTTTTGCAAACTGTTGTGATATTTAATCAGCTGTTTTCCAATCTTAAGTCGCTTTTTTATGTAATGTCCTGCAATAAATTACCTGAATCTTGTTATTTTTTTCAAACTATACGTACAAACGTGCCAGGAAGGGTATGCTAAGGGTGAGAAAAAGACTTGTTTTGTTTATTAAGACTCTTTGGGGATTTTGCGTTGATTTCTAGTGTTCGATAAAACCTTGTGAGCAGTCTGAATATTATTTTTCACAGCCGCATCTTGTTATGAATCTAACAGTCCCCCGCGACTGCGTCCGCGCGTTTTGAATTTGCTCCCTCCCCATTCCGTCGCAGCATGATTTTTTATAATCTAAAACCTTTGCCGATAAATAATCTATCAATCACAAAAATATTTTTTCAAATCGGTCCAGTAGTTCCGGAGATTAGCGTGTTCAAACAAACAAACTGTGTGGCTTATGCTGAGTGAGGTCCTCTTGGTCTGGACGTCACCAACACACATTGCGTCTGGCACGCACTGATTGGCTGGCATTCAACTGCCTTACGTTTCCAACTGTTTTTTTTGGTTTTGTCATATTATTTCTGTAATTGTTTATCTTTATTTTAATTTTTTCTGTTGTGAAGCGTGCGTATGTGTGTGTTTGTGCTGTCCTTTAACCAATAAATGCTTTTTCTTTCTTTCTTTCAAATCCTCAGCTTTATATAAGTATAGATTTTCAACAAAATCGAAATTCACTCGCCTTTTAACCAATGAGTCTTAATTTGTAATGACATCATCTGTGATGCTGTTACGATCGTTTTTCGAAGAAATACTTAGTACGAACTTTTTTATTTTTTCCTTTGATCAGCGAAACCATGATTTGTATAGTTTTGCCAAAGGCTTGGAACAAAGACTTGTCTGTTACCGTTTTTATTGCGACATTTATTTCCGGTTTCAGAAATACATAAATGATAGTTAACTGCTGTTAGTTAAGTTTCAAAGCTGGCAGTAATGGTCTTGTCAAATATATTTCGTAACTTAAGAATGCTTTTATGGAATTATTATAGATCTTACAGCCTTGGACTGCAGAATGCCCAGGGGTATGCCCAGGGCGATAACCCGCAGCACCCCTCCTTATATGGCACTGGAGGACACCGACTGGTTTTTAGTGGGTATAACCGCCCTCATTGGGTGGGGAAGTCCCACATAACCCTTTGGTCGCCCCCGGGACCACAGGGTATGCGTAAGGCATTTCCCAATCGAAAAAAAAAGAAGTTCTTACAGCCTTAATTATTGCAAAATACGCAGAGAACATTGCTGAGTTGCTTAACTTTCAAAGCAACATCGTAGTACGCTCGCGGGAACCAATAAGAATTCAAAGTGTATTCAAACGAGGCCAAACCAAACTCCAAATCACCACAAGCTGTTTCATACGTAAAAAAAATATATGAAACTACATAATTAGTTGTCTGTTTATAAATGTATAACTAACATATAACCAGTAAAGATGGTCGCGCCAAAACCTTCGATAGCAAATATGTTTTCAGAGTGAGCTGAAACTGTAAATACACGTGGTACGACAAATTCAGGAGTGGAGCAACAGGGAACATGCAGGCTTACCACCATAGGTATTCGCGCCCGACTCCAACGGGCACGGCGAAGTCCAGGTCCGGCCAGGGAAGCCCGAGATCACTGTGCACTCCAGAACGTTCCCGAAAGACACTATCACACCACGGGAGACACAACACACTTGTAGCATATTACTAGGACGCAATGTCCAGGAAAAGTAACATATAACTGTGGAATCTTTATAGCCTTGCCTAAGTGGCATACCATCACCCGTATTCCTGTTTGATAAGAAGCCCGGTTGCTGATCAATAACTCTTTGATCCCGCAGGCAACGAACCAACCTTCTTAATTGCCTGGCAACCCTTGAACTATTCGAAGAGTGACATCACCAATGATGGGCTAAGAAACTGTTGCAATAACAACATTTAACTAATTTCACAAAATGAACATTTCATTCTTCAATCAAACTAAATTTATTTTTTTTCAAAAAATTTCCTTATCTTTTGCGTATAATTTTAGGTCTACTTTCACCTCCTCCCGGGATTGAAATTTATCCAGGGACACATTGTATGTAAAAACGC
The DNA here is from genome assembly GCA_963584085.1 of Pyrausta aurata. Taxonomy (NCBI): domain Eukaryota; kingdom Metazoa; phylum Arthropoda; class Insecta; order Lepidoptera; family Crambidae; genus Pyrausta; species Pyrausta aurata. The sequence continues at coordinate 929,260 of OY757278.1, forward strand.
TGAAAAGATGTCTAGATTGCATGTCTTTCACTGGTTGAAAGCTTTATCTCAGAGCTCGTAGCGAGCCCCGATCAGGTTTCAACTTTTCGAGCGTCCGAACTTACCCACAGGGGTATTTCATAACTTGATAGCGATTGTTATCCAACCTCATTGCTGCGTCTATAGTTTGCTATACGATGTGATTTTTGTAATATGGTGGATCTCACTGGTGGTTAATTAAAGTTTGTGACGTACGAAAACGACTTTATAAGCGCGCAAACAATGCTGGAGTGTGAAGCCTGGGTGTTGGCGAATGAATACTGGATACTGTTATAGTCTTTATGAGATTGTGTTTCTTGAGTGTATGTTTCTAAGTGCAATGTACAAATAATAAAAAATACTCAGCTTTCGTGATGGACTTCTTGTTTATTTTGGTATACTTTTATGATATCACAATTTTACGTATTGTTTTATAGAAATAATACTTATTACGTGAAAATATCTTCGATTCTTTACATTAGACGACAGATGAAAAAGTTAAGACGTTTGCACTTCAAAAGTCACTCATAAAGAAAGTTTTTTATCCTTTAAATTACGAAGAATCGAACAAGAGTGACATAGAGGTTTTACGCGAAGCTCCAAACCTCTACATCCCCCCCGGTCGGTAAAATTTCAAAGCACAGCTGTGAAATTTACCTATCAATTAATTACTTATAAAACCTTCCTATGTGGGAATATCATTTACAATACAGCAATGTCTCTTAAGGTTGCAGCTAGCAACTAGTTGGAACGATATGAAAATAGAAATAAATTAATTAATTGATAAAGTTAAATTATTTACAAGTTAAAATCGTTCAAACTTCAGGTTGAAAAAACCCACATAAAAATCAAACTACATAATTAACATTGCTGTCTACATAATTAACCAATCCAGACAATTCAACAATTTAGAAAAATTCAATTACCTACCTAACACTATATTGAATAAATCAACCAGTCAGACTTGATATTACATGTTGAAAACTTGTGAAACCAGTAAATCTGTTAACACATCCAACCGTTTGAGTATCCAAGACCTGTGATGAAAAAATTCCCTAACTAGACTCTTCCCCCTCATTTCTTCAAACTGAAAATACATTAACCCTTCATTCCTTCGTTAACATCTCCCAAAACTTGCAATCATTTAATGTGTATAGTATCCAACACAGACATCACCCAATCGCTATGCGAATACAAAGGGTTTACACATAAATAACCACTAGCTCACTAACCTAACTACCTCCTTATCTTTATTCAATATCCCAACATTACACAAAATTACCCAAAAATAACACACCTAAATCTTCCCTACAATTCTTTTCATCCATTGGGTGATGGCTGGTAGCCACGAACCCCTTTCATCACAGCTTGGATGCCCAACGATGTATATCAACAATTGATATGCACTAGCTAGAACAAAAATAAGTATTAGAAATTGAATCTATCTACAATGCCACTAACACTAAAACACAATAACTCACCCTATATTTACATTAAATATTTACGTATCTATTGTAATATTTTATATTCAAATAAAATAAATATTTACAAAACGAAATGAAAATTTTATTTTTGATTGACAACTGTTGACTTGACAAGATCACTTAGATTGTCAACGTCAACGTCATAAGCAATGACAACTCAAACTGACAGAAGTCTAATTTTTTTTTTAAAACTATTTGGCTTGGGTTTTAGCTATTCAGCCATGCCATAGCATACTCACTTGACATTTTACTAAAATTCCTATAGTGTGGCTGTCAATTAATTAACTCTTAACTTAAATGGTTTTAACCTGTTATGATGAATGATATATTTCTGAACGTCACAACGGCGCTATTAGATTACTCTTATTCTTCTCCAAACACAATTTACAACTTTCAACATATCTTTCAATCTCTTTCTCAGCATCTGGATAATAATATCTTTCACGAAACTTATATAACGTCTTACATAAGCCAAAATGTCCTCCCAACCATCTATCATCATGAACTTCATGTAAAACTGTTTGTAAAAGATTTCTTGGAACAACAATACGATTTTTAAACTTGTTATTGATTTTAATTTTATGGTATAATTTATTATCCTGAATATAAAATCCTTTATAATTCTGACGACGTCCAGAACGTAGTCTGTCGAAAATACGTGTACAAAATTCATCATTTTGTTGTTCTGTCTCAAATCTAACAACATCTATTCTAAACAAATCCATACCATCCTCAGCTACACTTCCTTTCAAAACCTGGTTTTCCTCTTTTTTATTATCATATAATAATGGATTTCTACTAAGAAAATCAGCTATTACGTTAGTTTTTCCAGAACAATGTACGATATTGAAATCATACTGTTGGACTGCAAGAGCCCATCGTGCAAGTTTTCCATTCATATCCTTCCTATCTTTCAACCATATTAAAGCCTTATGATCTGTCAAAACATCAAATTTCATACCCCACAATAGATGTTTAAAATAATTCAACGCCCATACTATCGCTAAACATTCTTTTTCTGTTATAAAATATCTCCTCTCACAATCTGATAACTTCCTTGAAGCAAATGCTACCGGTAATAAACTATCATCTCCTTGCATCAAACATGTTCCTAATGCCACATCACTAGCATCAACGTATAATCTAGTTATCTTCGCATTATTAGAAAAATGACGTAATAAAGGTGGGTTTTGAATTCGATATAAAATATGATCAAATGCCTGTTGTTGGATCGAATTCCAAACGAATTTAGTTCCTTTCTTCAATAAACTTGTCATTGGTATTGCTATATTAGCATAATCATCAATAAACTTACGATAATATGAAAATAAACCTAGAACTGACTTGAGTTCCTTGATATTAGAAGGCGGTTTAATAGATTTAATTTCATCCATTTTGTTTTTATTGGGATGAATTCCTTCAGCTGAAATCTCATATCCTAATACCGACACTTGTTGAAACCCAAACTTACACTTCGTTGGTTTCAACGTTAAATTAGCTACTTTAATTCTTTCTAGAACCTGTTGTAAGGAATTATAAAATTCTTCAAATGTCGAACCATAAACTAAAATATTATCAATATAAACAATCGCATTCTTATATTTGATGCCTGCTAAAATTCTATCCATAGTTCGTTGAAAAATAGCACCGCTAGTTTTCAAACCAAATGGTAACACATTGAATTCATATAACCCTGAAGGAGTTACGAAAGCTGTTTTATGTTTGTCAGTTTCTTTTAAAGTGAGTTGCCAGTATCCTGAATTTAAATCTAAATCTGCAAAATATTTAGCGTTGGATAGATATAGAATTATGTCATCAATAATGGGTAATGGATAACTGTCACAAATAACTTTTTTATTTAGAACTCTATAATCAACACAAAATCTCCAAGAATCATCCGGTTTCTTTACTAAGACAACTGGTGATGCATAAGCACTATTGGATTCTCGAATAATATTCTGCTTAAGCATTTTTTCGACTTGATCTCTAATAATCTTATGTTGTTCATGTGACACCCTGTATGGCGGTCTGTGAACTGGGCTCTCATCAACTGTTTTAATCTCAACTTCCATTAAATTACAACAACCTAATTGATCAGATGAAAAAGCAAAGTTTTGTTTATATTCATATAATAAATCATTTAAAAGTTCTTTATGTTGTTTTGAAAGATTTTCATTAATGTCAAATTTTATCTCATTAACCTCCTCGCATTTGAATAAGTTTTCATTTTTAGCAAATTCACAAAAATAAATATAGTCTTGTTTCGACAAAGGGACAGATCCTACCTGTTGAATCTCATTAATCAATTCTAAAGAACATGGTTCAGCTTGAGAATCTTTTCGACAAAAATGCGCTTTGCATTTACCTAAATCTACAAACTTATCTCTAAAATTAATTATCGCAGAGTTATCATTTAAAAAGTCCTGCCCTAAAATAATATCAGTGGCTAGTTTATGTACAACTAAAAAATTAATAACAAATAAATTAGACTCTATTTTACAACTTATTCTTGCATTCCCAGAAATGTTTAACAGGTTTCCATCTACACTTCGGAGTACCAAGTTATTTTTATTTGGTAAAGGGTTAACATTTATTTTTTTACAAAAATCAAACGAAATTGCAGACACAGAAGCACCGGTATCAATAAGTCCTGACACTTCAATGTCATTAATAACCATCTTCAAACTTGGGAAAGATTCTTCTGTTTTCTTCAGTTCTTGAGAACTCTCCATTGGTAATAAATCCTCTTGTTGCTTCGGGCATCGAACACTTTCCATCGCCAATAAGTTATCCATATGATTGAAGTTACTCCTTAAATTATATCTTGCTTGGCTCGCATTCCGGTTAAATTGTCCTCTTTGGGGTGGTCCTCTCATAACCGGAGTGTCAGAGTGCTGTTGACCTCTTGTATCGGGAGGGTCAGAGTTCTGTTGACCTCTTGTATTGGGAGTGACAGAGTTCTGTTGACCTCTCATAGCCGGAGGGTCGGAGGAAAATTGCCCTCTTGTTATTGGATAATTAGTGGGTGATCTCCAATCTTGTTGAGTCGCTCTCAATGTAGTATTTTCGAATGGCGGTCTTGTATGTTGATAAGACGGCGATGCACGAGGTGTTTGGAATAATTCGCGAGGCATAGGGCAATCCCCAGCCGATTGAGTATTATTTAGCGAACCAGTCAATTTAATAGGTAGATTGACTGTCAAGTCATGATTTTTGGCGAATAAATGCTCTGACTGCACGAGAGCTGTTTTTAATTCTTTTAGGGACGTAAAAATGTGGAAGCTTAGTTTATTTTTGTGGAAATTCGATAGGTTACGTAAAAACTGGTTAATTATGGTTTTATCTTCAAATATGTCTGCTTTTGAGGCTAATTCCTCTAGTCTATACAGGTAATCCAAAATAGGTTCACCATTGTTCTGTCTGGTATTATAGAAATTCGCGATATGATCTTCTCCGTCAGAGAATTCGGACAAGAATTTGTCCTTTATTTCCGTAAAACTTAATGAACATCTATTAGTTATTTTCCTATAAAATGAAAGAGCAGCACCAGACAAATAAGCTGCGATTACTTTACTTTTGGTTTCGTCAGGCCAACCATTGATGGCAGCGATAGTTTCAAATTGTTCAAGAAATTCGTTCACATGGCCCGAATGGCCGTTAAAAAGAGTAGCCATATTGGTGGCCATTATCTTATTCTATTACTTAGCTTTTTATATTCCAGGCGTTCGTTGTCCGGCTCTATCTCTTTTGTCCGGATTTAGGCCTCATTTTTATCAATTTCCTTGTTCCTTTCGTATTTGGTCATCCTTCGTATTTGGTACTGGAAAACTTCTTATTTTTTCATATTTTCTGAAATCATAATTAGTTGTACAACGGGTCGGGTGGCGCCTCCACTGTGAAGCCTGGGTGTTGGCGAATGAATACTGGATACTGTTATAGTCTTTATGAGATTGTGTTTCTTGAGTGTATGTTTCTAAGTGCAATGTACAAATAATAAAAAATACTCAGCTTTCGTGATGGACTTCTTGTTTATTTTGGTATACTTTTATGATATCACAATTTTACGTATTGTTTTATAGAAATAATACTTATTACGTGAAAATATCTTCGATTCTTTACATTAGACGACAGATGAAAAAGTTAAGACGTTTGCACTTCAAAAGTCACTCATAAAGAAAGTTTTTTATCCTTTAAATTACGAAGAATCGAACAAGAGTGACATAGAGGTTTTACGCGAAGCTCCAAACCTCTACAGGAGCTCAATTTTTTAATCACTCGCTTCGAGATGGCGAGTGACATTCGTTCGAAGATGAATTAAAATTCAACGAAACTACCTAGTTTTTGAACGAAAATCACTCGTGATATTGACGCGAGTGATTCAAAAACAGGGGCCCTGGAGCCCTATTTTTGAATCACTCGCGTCAAGATGGCGAGTGATATTCAATGATTAAAGTCGAATTTGGAATGAAAACCAGTTGTAATCTACACAAAAAGGATTTGAAAAATCATTGTCAAAATCATTCATCGGAAATCACTCAAAATCTAGACGTGAGTACTCACAAAATTGAGCAATGATTTTTCAAATCCTTTTTGTGTAGATTACAACTGGTGTTCATTCCAAAATTCGACTTTAAACATTGAATATCACACGCCATGTTGACGCGAGTGATTCAAAATAGGGCCACAGGGTCTGCAACCGCCATAACGATTGCAATAATCTCTTTTTGTGGCAGCACATAAATCATTTTGACTAGAGTTACGAAACTCAACATGGCTTTTATTATGTTACGTAACCCTACCTGTCGTGTTATCCGGGAGCTTCCGCACATACAACGAAACAATATTTTCATTCATTATGTGTTGTTTATACCGTTCGTCCCGTGTTTGTAAAGGATACTGTTGGAATTGTCGACAACGTGAATGTTTTCATGAGAATATGTTGTTGGACAACCCCGTGTTGCCCATGTATTATTCAAGTACAAAGGTAGAAACATACAGAGTCAACATTATTTATGTGCTGCAAGAAAAGAGTGGGTTGAAACTTGGGAACAATTGCTTTGATTTCCTTGTTTTGTTATTTGCTAGCTCCCAATAGTAAATAGCAAACGAAATTAGGGTCAGTGTCCAAGGTACTCGTAAGTTGCAGTATAATTTATTTCATACGAAATAATGTTTCTTATTTGAATTATTCGTTGGGCAGTAAAGTAGTAATCTCTATAGGTCGATTACATAAGTACCTAATTAAAACTTTTCTGTCGCCTTCATTTTCATTTCCCTGTCAATTAATGAACTCCATATCATTCCTTTAAATTGAACGATGTTTTTTAGGGTTCCGTAGCCGAATGGCAAAAAACGGAACCCTTATAGTTTCGTCAAGTCTGTCTGTCTGTCTGTCTGTCTGTCTGTCCGTCCGTATGTCACAGCCACTTTATTCTTAAACTATAAGCATCACATACCTGAAACTTGGTAGGTAGATGTATTTTGTTTACCGCTTTCCGATTCAGGTACAAAAAATTGAAAAAATGATAATAATGGGGGGGGCTACCATACATGAAACTAAAACCAAAAAAAATTTTTTTACTTAAACCTATACGTCTATGGATAAGTCTTTCAAAATAACATTAAGGTTTCTAAAACCATTTTTTCTAAAAGTCTAACGTTTGAGAGATGGATGCTTCCAAAGTGGTAAAATGGGCGTCCCCCCCCCCTCTAAATTTGGAACTAAGGAAGTGAAAATTTTGAAAAAAATATATAATGTAGATCTCAACAAAAACTTGCAACGAAAATTGGTTTGAAGGAGATCGAACCAGTAGTTTTTGAGATATTGCACATTTTTATCAACCGCAAATATAACTTTGTCTTTCATACAAACACTATGAAAAACAAAGTTATTTTTGCTGTCGCAATATATTGTGATGTTTTCGTTAAGTGAAAGTAAGTGTACCCTTTTTTTTTTTTTTTTTTTTTTTTTTTTAAGGTGGAAAAAATGCATTGAATTGCATACCCTCCGCTTGGCCGGACGGAGGGTTATGTGGGGCTCTCCTCTCCAGAAGGGAGAGGCCTACCCACTAAAATAACCACCAGTTCCTTCTCGCTGTGTGTGGTGAACTTGGTGTAGCCAGGCCTTCCCCAAACGTTCACCGCACACAGTTTTTGCTCGCGACGGCGAGCCCATCTCGGGCCACTTAACACCATTATATCAGGTCAACCTTGGCGACCTTACTCCACTTTTATTTTATAACTATGCTATGCCTGGGCTCAAAAGATGCCCAGGTGTATAAATAAATAAATAAACTTCTCTGAGTGTTAACAAAATTAACAATATAAAAAAAAAGGCTACGTATTTACACAAGCTGCCAGCTTACAGGTGTAAATAGCCTGCTCGCTGGCATCAGATTCCTACTCTATGACTAGAATTGACTAGTTTGGAGCTGGCGAGCAAAAGCTCGTCGCCTCCGTCCGACTCGTTTCCGGCGTCTGGGGTCCGCGAGAGGATCATTTTCTCTCTCCCGTTCCGCCTCTTCCTTCTTGAGCAGGACGTCTTCACAGAACGTCCTGAACTGCCCCCATAAATCTTCATTGCCGACAATGACTTTGATGACTGTCGGTAAGGATAGGTCGCTCCCAATGTGCGTAACTAGAGTCGCCCTCTCCCCAGACCAAGCAGAACACTCTTCTAATGTGTGCTGCGCCGTATCCTCTACCGCACTACAGTGGTGGCACTCGGCAGTCCTCTCCCTGCCAATTCTACACAGATACTTACCAAAGCACCCATGTCCCGTAAGTATCTGCGTCATTCGGTATGACAGAGGACTCCCGTGCCTGTCCACCCAGTCCATGAGAACTGGTTGCAAAGCGTTGACAGTCCGAAGACCTGCACTTGGCTCCTTCAGCCGTTCAGCCCACTCCTCCATCATCAGCTGTCGAGCATCCTTACGCCAGTGCTCAACTACATCTTTAGCCGGATTTGTACCACTAAGCCTAACCTCAGCGACATGGTGGTACAATTCGGCTAATACCCAGGCTTCCAGTTCCCACGGAGCAGTGCCGGCTAGTGCGCATGCCGCTTCTCCAGATACTGTGCAATAGGCACGAGATATTTTAATTGCTAGAGCGCGCTGTGGCCTCCTCAGTGCTGCTACGTTATCGCGTTTTAGAGCAGCTATCCACACCGGAGCGCCGTAAAGGGCTATTGACCGAACCACCCCTGCAAAAAGTCGCCGGCACCCAGCATGAGGACCTCCGAGGTTGGGCATTAGTCGGCAAAGCGCCCCAGTTACCCTTTTTAGCTTGGGGGCCAGGTAAGCGAAGTGGGCTTTAAAGTTCCATCGACTGTCAAGCACCAATCCCAGGTACTTCATGGTGGATTTGACAGCGATGGACACGCCACCTACTTCAATGTGCGAGCCTATTGGGGGCGCTTTCCGAGGTCCATGGAAACACAGTGCCTCAGATTTATTTAGGGCTACCTTAAGTCCGAGACGTTGGATTCGGTCCACGGCCTGTGCGATACCGGCTGTAGCTAGCAGCGCCGCCTGCCCATAATCATTTCCTTTTGCTATGACGAGGGTGTCATCTGCGTAACAAACAATGCTCACTCCTGGGGGCATCACTCCTCTTATGGCCCAGTCATAGCCGATGTTCCACAGGAGCGGTCCGAGGACCGAGCCCTGTGGAACACCGCATGTCACTGGCTTTCTGCCCCATCCGTCTGCCGTGGGAAAGATGATTTCTCGGCTATGCAAGTAATCCGCTATAATTTGCTGTAAATACAGCGGCACGTTATGATATTTCAGTGCCTCTTTGATGCACTCATGTGGGAGTGAATTAAATGCGTTTGCGATATCCAAAGACACCGCTACGACAACTCCCTTGCGTGCCACTTCCTCCTCGGTAAGTCTCTTGACTCGTTCTATTGCGTCTATGGTGGACCTTTGCCGACGAAATCCGAATTGGTTATCGGCCAGATCTGGGCCCGTCTCTGCAAGGTGCCTGTTGAGGCGTCCAGCGATTACGCGTTCAAGCAATTTAGCGCCTTCGTCCAGTAAAACAATAGGTCTATAAGCCGATGAAGAGTCAGCTGGTCGGCCCTCTTTTTTTAGGAGGACAAGTTTACCTGTCTTCCACCTAACCGGAAAGTGTCCATTTTTAAGGCAGGCTGACAACAAAGCTCGAAACCGAGGCTCTAGTCCATTTTTAAGAGCCAAGACCCAAATTCGTCCCGGTACCCCGTCCAGTCCTGGCGCAGTTTTCTTCGCCTGAAGTCGAAGTATGGCTGCTCCAAGTTCACCTTCTGTAACTTCTGGGGCTTCACCTCTGTCCGTTTCGTGCTCCCTGAAGATGACTGGCGGTCTAACTACCTGATGAGCAGGGAACAGAGAATCTAGTACACTGCGTAAGAGATCCAGATCCATGGTTGCAGTCAGTGGTGGTGCCCAAGGGCGCAATCTGCTCATGACAAGTCTGTAGGGGCGTCCCCATGGATCCTGATCTAAAGTTGCGAGGAGCTCTTCCCAAGCGGCATTTTTGGCTTCTCCTATGGCAACCCTTAGTGTTTTCTTAGCGTCCTGGTAAGATGCGTACAACGGAGCGTCTAGAGTCTCATCTCTATTACGGCGTCGTCGGTGGCGAGAGTACTGTCGCCTTGTCGCCACACATCGTTCCCGTAGTAGTGCGAGTTCTGGTGTCCACCAGTGCACGGCAGTTCGTGGCGGCAAATTTCTCACCCTGGGCATTGCCGAGTCACACACATGCGACATGGACTCCCGAAACCAATCCACCTCAGCTTCCGGGTCTACGATCTCGGGACATGGTGACCAGCTTTCAACTAGCGAAGCCAATATGGCCGTGTCTCGGTCGAGTCGTTTTAAGGCCCACCTGGGACCCAGCTCGCTCGGGGATTGACTTGAGCTTTGCGGGGTAAGTTGGAGGGAGGAGATTTCGAAGCATACATATCTGTGGTCTGACAGAGTCTCAACTTCCTCCAGCACTTCCCATCTCTGGATACGGTTTGCTAGGGCGGGACTAGCAAACGTGATGTCCACAACGGAACCGCCCTGCATGCGCACGCATGTGTCAGTGGTTCCCCGGTTAACAATGACAAGACCATTTGCCAGCAGCCAGTCCTCAACTAGTTCCCCACGCGGGTCCGTCACTCGAGAACCCCATGACAACGACTTTGCATTTAGGTCTCCTGCAACTATCACGTCGTATGGATGGCTCCAGCCCCGCAATAACGCACCCACTTCTGCCAGGAAAGTTTCGCATTGAGCTATTGATCGATTCGGTGAGAAATAGACACCGACCACTACAATCTCACCGACCATCGCTGCAATACATCCATGACCTCGTCTAATTCGGCCAAAAGGAAGTAAGTGTACCCTGAATTCAGTTAAGGGTGGCACGGAACCCTCAGTGCGCGGGTCCGACACGCACTTAACCGGTTTTTTTGCATCTAAAGAGAGTACATAATAGATATACCTAATCCATAATAATAATATGTGCATAAATTGGGTCTAGTTTACCTATAGGCAAAGAGTAACCATATAATTTGAATATCCTTTATAATTTTTGGTCTAGAAACAATGAAACATTTTGACACGTGGGCACTGTTTTTAAATTTCCCAGATAAGTTCGATAAGGCCTTTTTATGTTTTTTTCGAAGCATCCGTGTACGCGGTCGTAAACGAGCTTACCCACCTGCCAACAAAGATAGCAAATGCGTTTCGGCTCATTGATTTTGTGTCGTATCTCGCAAAAGCTCACGTTCGATTAGGTGTAAGGTACATGTCATTTATTTTAATAAGCTCATGTGGCGGTAATGTACCTGAACATATTTAACATTAACCTGGTCTTATTAAATTAGACAAATATAGACAGGTACGTTACTGAACAAGCATAAAGAACAGGTAAACCTTAATAAATGATTGTGCAAATCAATTTTTATTTTGTAGTTTTCTAAATAACAGGAAAGTTTGTAACATAGGTAGTTAGTTAGCCAATTTCAAGGGGGTGGTTGGCTAGTACTTATTTTACACACTGTATAATTGTATATACGTCAGTTGTTTTTAGGGAGGGTGCCTAGAAAGAATCTAATCTGTTCTGTGCTTCTATGTGAAAACACAGAAATGGTTTTTGTAAATAAGTAAGTATAACATAAGTTTAGGATAGGACTGTAGTGTTTTCCGAATAAAATTAAATAAAATATCTGTCATAATCTCGATTTCTTTTTTGTTCAGATGTACGAATCGCCTACAGAGCTATCAAATAAATCTAATTAGAATTTTAGATGCGAATCAATAGGATAGGTGTATGTAAGAATAATGAGAGTATATTTGTAGGAGGAACTTCTAGCACTATCATAGCAGTATTTTATAAGACATCATAACTGATAGGATATTGTTATTTGTTTCAGGGGACCAACCTTCACCAGATCAAGAGACGCGACCTACTAAATAAAACCCATAATTATAATTTACTCCGCAACCACTAAAATAACCTAGATAGCTCCTTTATATTCCAATTCCTTGTAAATATTAGTTTAAAGTATTGTGTAGTGAAGCGGAGAGAAGTGAAGAAAAGCCAAGTGAAGTGTGTGACTTGAAGATAGAAGTGAAAGCGCATGGAAGTTAGACACGGCTCGGTTGCTTGGCAGATCGGAGATAATAGGTGAGATTATTATTTCATCAGCATATATTACCTCCTCTCTGTACAGGCGGGAAGAAGTCCCGTCTGTCTAAGTCTAATAAACGGTCAGGATGGAAACTAACTTCCTAGTGGCGTAGATATCCCTTTCCCTAAGATACTAAGTCCCTAGAGCCCTAGCCTAGCCTAACAATAGATACGTAGATATAATAAGGATGTTGTGGTAGGAGAGCTGCTCCCAGGTCGCCCAGGGTAGCAGCGTAAGGACGGTAGGTAGGTGGCGTGGACCCGCTGCCAGTCTGGCAGACTCACCAGACTGATCATAGTGACGGCGAAGGGTGTCTTGGCCGCAGCGGAGGGAAATGAGAACCAACACGGACGGTTGCTATCTAGTTTATTGCTTTTAAGTTACTTATATTTATAATGATTTTATTGTACTCGTAAATACACATGTATGGATATGAGATTGTGTGCCGCCGGTGTAAGTGCCGACGATGCTTGCTGGGTCCATCGGTCAGCCGCTGCAATGTAGATCGCTGACGCCGTGGTTCTTGAAATGTACGATGCTAGCTCGTACACTCTCTAAGCTTTGTGTGTGATTAGTGCCTAGTATTATACCCGCCCCGGCTTCGCTCTGGTGCAATGCTGATACTAATACATTTAAAACCTTCCTCTTGAATCACTCTGTCTATTAAAAATCAAAATCCGTTGAGTAGTTTTAAAGATATAAGCATACATACATACAGACAACGGGAAGCGACTTTGTTTTATATTATGTAGTGACTAGCTTTTGCCCGCGACTTCGTTCGCGTGGACTTCAGGTTCGTCCCGTCTAGTAGCGCAAAAAATGAGTTATTTTTACGACCTCACATTAGAAACCTCAAAAATTGTAGCCTATATGTTATTCTGATGTATAAGCTATATTGTGGTAAAGTTTCATTCAAATCCATTCAGTAGTTTTTACGTGAAAGAGTAACAAACATCCATACATCCATACAAACTTTCGCCTTTATAATAGTAGTAGGATTAGCTTATTGAATCCGTGTTTGAGAAAGACGTTTTGTTCTTCTCAGATGCATAGTGACACCAGGTTTTTAATAATAGGCACTCCACATTAAACAAGTTAATGCTTAATAAGGTACGAGTTCGTTTCTGAAATGGTATGAAAATCGTATGGAAAAGGCGTAATACGATTTGAGGTTCATACCAGCACGCTACGCTACCAAACTAGGAACTTTATACTTTAGGTTAAGCGGGTTAGAACTCAATTGCAATGAAACTAAACATTTTGTATTAGGTTTAATGTTATTGACTGAACATAACGTGAAATATCTGTTTCCATGCACATGTCTGACTCGTGTAAACGTTATGGCTCCGGAAATGTCGAATTACATTTATATTAGGCGGCCTGAAAATAGATTGATTTCACTTACGATTCCGTTTGGACGTTAATAGCGGGCGGGAACATTGTATACGTTTAGTAAATGGATTAGAATAACGTGATAATTGGTTTATAACAGTAAGTTATTACGAAAGTAAAATATTCGGTTATTTAGGTTAAATTTTATTGCGCAACATTTTTGGTTTTCATCTCGTTTGATTAGGTAGTGGTTCCCTACGACTTCTTTCTGTAACAATTTCCGATAATCCATTCAATTCGAAATTACTCGTGTTATTTTCACGATATATTTTAGGTCGCACGTGTCATGTTGGCAACTTCTCTATTATATTGACACAGCTTCAGATTTTCGATAAACAATTAGTTTCTACCTTACAATGATGAAACTAGATAATACTTAAGATGAATCTTATGAAAGAATTGATTTACGAGTTTACTTTTAGAAACAGTCTGTATGTTTGTAGTCCGGTTATTATTTTAAACAATTAAATCAAGAAAAATAGACAGAGATATGATTTTATGTTGAGGCATAAAAAATAAACTGTTACAGTCGTAAAATAGGTCATATTTGTTTGGTGCCATAGTTTTTATTCTCATTCTTTTATATGTTCCTAACGTTTTCTTTCTCATTACTGAATACCCAAAATGACGGAAATCGCTTTAGTATATAGGTATAGTGTAGTACTCTGTGTAGGCATAAAGGTATTTTACGTCTTTTTAATATTATAACAAGACACCCGATTCCCCGTTAAACTAAAAATTTGCGAACATTCTTCCAATGTAGTCTTTCGCGAGAATGGGTAAGTTACTTTGTGCCTTCATTATAGTTTGTCGAGAACTTTGTTAACTTGTTTGGACGCTGAAATAGAATCCCTTGAAAGTTGGTGCGCACTAACGGAAATCCCGACGCTTCAGCGAGTTAGTTTATTGAAAGCAAACGATAAACAAAGGTTTACTAAGTTAGGACAACATTTGGGGCCCTATTTTTGAATCACTCTCTTCAAGATGGCGAGTGATATTCGTTCGAAGATGAATTAAAAATCAACATAAACAACTCGTTTTCGAACGAAAATCACTCGAAATATTGACACGAGTGATTCAAAAATAGGGCCCTTGGTTCTCTATTATTTAATTCTGTTCATGGTTCATTGCTTTTCATTTACTATAATTTAGACGCCCAGAGAATGCTGTTTTGACATTTTGAATTTTAACACAAAATGTATGGAAAGAATGTCAAACTTTCCAATTGTCAAAGACAATTGGCCTATATTTTATGTGTCAACATTGAACACGTCAAAATAGCATTCTTTGGGCGGCTCAGTTTTAACTAGTACTAAAAAGATGTTATTACGTCATTTTTGAACGTACGATAACGTCTCGTACGTTCTTCCAGTCGCCTAGTCTACTTACTTTCTGACCATATTGACTACGTTGAGGATACTTATTTCCTCATTCATGTGATCACACAGTTACTGGGAATTGTTTTTAGGTCTGTATTAATTGTTCTCTTTTTTATTTCATCTTTAGAAATACTTAAGTACACTAATTTTAAGCTTATCCGTCTTTCAATCAGGCAGCAAAAGGCTCCTTTCAATTTCGGCAGGCCATTACTTCATCGAATAATCGGAGATGAGTAAAGAATTTCATGTCAGACGCATCTGGCGATAGTTGCCCCCACTCCTTTACCACCTTTACCCCCATCCCCCTCTCCCCCTTCCTCCAGTGACACCGTATCTGTAGGCCTTCGATGATTGCGTTTGTGGTAGAGGTACCACGTAGTTCTACTATGCAGGAATGATTCCGATGTCATGTTCATGTAGTGTTCAATCGCACAAAATCAAATCGAAACTAAATCAATTGATTTAGTCTGCTTCAAAATAGTGTGGTTTAGTTGATGCTTAACACGTTCCGGGACAGTGCCCGCCTACAGGCGTGAAAACAATAAAAGATCTATTGTGTCTGGAGTAGTGTCCCGGAACGTGTTAAATTAGTCGATTACGATAAATATCACGTTGTAAATTCTTTTGCATGCATACTCTTGTGCATGCAGACTCGAAACAGTTTATGCGGTATTCTAATCATGACTCGATTCCCCGTCGGTACTCGAATTCTATGTTTCGAATTCGAATGTTTTGGTGTTCCAGAATTCGAGTCCAGGAATTCTAGTCCAGAAATAGAGTTCGATTTAAAACAAAATGAAAAGAAGTTAACTTCAAATAGCGTGTAGTTAAGCATAATGAGACAACAATAATAAATTAATAATTTTAATGAAAGAGCGAGTTAACCGAATTAAACTAGAGTTGGTCTCGCATAAATAACATCAAGTTTGCGAGTACGAATCGATTCTTTCTGACTTGAGTACCGGAATCGAGTCCAGCGTACTCGAATCAAAATAAATTGGTATTCGAGTAGGCGAGTCCAAAGCAGGAATCGAGTCTGACTCGAGTCAAATCGTACTCGGCAGTTCTCTAAAGCTTCTTTTCATCCACTCATATCTGTGTTTTAAAAATCATGGTCACCCCACAGCTAGCCGTCAATCGCGCCAGCTCAGCATTTTACTAAAGATACCCTGTTTAGATCTTTTTGACGAGATGTCTCGACGCTAAGGCGAAATTGTATCATTAGGTTCGGCCCTTATTAGGGCAAATGAGACAATAAGAGTGGGATGACTGTCTTAGTGGCTTTGTTTGATAAGCTTAACGGCCAATCTGTAAATGTTGGCTCCGTAAGAAAGCTACGAATCATATTCATGGGTCAAATGAAAACAAAGGATATGTATTTGAAATAAGATTGCATCACTCAGAGTTTAGCGGCATCTCAAAAAAATTGTAACTCTTTTCTCTTTGGCATCTTAATATTTTATCTCTTTCACACTACCATCATGGAGACCGGTAATCAGTTCTAGATCCCTTAACGCAATCATAAGACTACACACATTTTACAAAACTTTATCCGCTTCGCTATGGAAAGCAACGAAAAACAAAAGTATTGTACCTACCCACAAACACTTGTTTCCACTCTGGCTGAATTTGAGCCCTGCTCAAAAAGCTTTCCAAAGTTGACGCAGGTGCAAAGCCTTCTTCGAAAGCCTGGATTCTGTGACACGCCTTATTGACGGCTCTGACTACAAAAGAGTGAACAGCTTTTCCCTGAAAACCACCTTTGTCACATTTATCGCACACAAATTCACACACGTGAACTTTTTAGTTTAAAAATTAACGCAATCCCCGCAATGTGATAGATATGCAATATAAATTTGACAAGGTTTGACAAGGGGATGTTGGGTCTGCCCTGGCGCTGCAGTGCCTCGGGAATGTTCGCCACATGGAACACAGACGGTTTTCACGCCGTCCTGCGTAAACGAGTGGCTTCCCTGTGGGAGCGAGTGCGGAGCAGCACCAACACTCTCCTGAGGGCTATTGCAGAGAGGATATATAGCCCTATCACTGCTTAATGGGCATCTATCCACGTTCGGTCCAATCCTAGCTTTAAGTTCTATTAGGACTTGAAGCTGGGATTGGATTCGGACTGTTTTTAAGTGCTTTATTTTATATTATACTTTGTGCTTCATCCTCGAGATTAGAAGAACAATTGTAGTTTCGCGCAGGAACTCGCTAATCTGACACTATAGTTTAAAATAACATAAAATTTTTAAAAAGAACAACGTTATTTTTAACGATATTTTTATAAGTAGTATTTTATTTTTATACCGACTATGGCAACACCGAACCCATGGTAAAACGGTCAGTCGGCTTGGACCTCATTCGTGTTTCAGTGCTCCGCTAGTCGACACGTCTCTCGTTGCGTATAGTTATCATGCCGAAACGACGCCATGATGATGAAGATAGCGACGAATATATCACAAGGAAAATGAAAAAACTTGAAAAAAAGCTGCGAAAACGAAAAAAGCGGTCCCTACGCATTGTAAGCTCCAGTAGCGGCGATTCAAGAAATAGTATCCTGGCCTCGCCAGTGCCGTCAATAACCGAAGGTAATTGAATATTTTTTTATCTTAAGTTTACTAGAATATGGCATTAATAAGTTAAATAGTAAGATGCAAAGAATTAACGTAGCATACTACCCTCTTTATGGTAATAGATTGAGATTACATAAAACTTTTTTGTTTCTATTGCAATAAGATACTAACTGTACAAATACTGGCACGTCCATGTTGTTACCTCATTAAACGACTATGCCGGTGAATAATTTTGTACAGCCTTAAAAGTCCATATTCAGTAAAAAGAATTTTCCTTAAATTTTCTACTACGAGATGAACAAATACTTAGCATTACTGCTTTGTAAGTAATTTTGTTTTCGTGGTTACCACTTAATTCAAAGTGAAGGTGCAAAATAATAAAATAATCTTATTTTATGCACTTGCAGATGGCCACGTACCGCTGATAGTGGATCCTATTGAGCTGAATGAACAGCTCGGCCTACCCACACTCAATGTGGATCTCGAGCCTGCCTCAGGACCGTCTACATCGGCAGACACGGAAGAATCTCCACTAGATGAGGAGATTCTTCAGTTGCTAGGCGCCTCCCCATCGAAATCGAAGAAGATGGGAGAAAAAATTCAAAAAGACATTGCTCTCCGATGGGAGCATATTGCAACCTCAGGCCTTTCAAAAGAAGCTCGAAAAGATCTTCTTGAGAAACATTTAGTGCCAGAAAACTGCCCCAAACTAGCTGCTCCGGTTCTTAATGCGGAAATAAAGGCCGCCTTATCAGACACAATGATTGGCAAAGACAAAGCCTCTGAGACAAGACAGAACCAAATAGCAGCCGCTATCTCCTGTATTGGTGAAGCCCTCACAAAGATAGTTAATGCCGAAAACAAAGACCCTTTAATCATAAAACCTCTACTTGAAGGTGCCCAATTGTTATGCGATAGTCAATTTAATGAATCTATAAAAAGAAGGAGCCTTATTTGCGCTACTATAAAAAAAGATATTAAAGGGCAACTTTATGAAACCGCAATAGATAGCCACCTATTTGGTGAGAAATTGGCTGAGACATTAAAAGCTGCAAAAGCTATCAGTAAGTCTGGGTCAGAAATCAAGGCCGCTAAGCCAAAACCTGGAGCGTCACGAGTACAGACTCGTAATTTAAACTCCAAACCTCAGCTGGCAATCAGCAGGCAGCCAGTCCCGAGGAGGCAGAACCCTGCTGCATACCCACCAGCGCAAGCCACAATGCCGACATATGCCCAACAACAACGGCAATTCTACCCGGCTCCGCCACCGCCACCAGCTCTACCTCCTCCGCCACCGCCACCGCCGCCGCCACAGCAGCAGCCGCAACAACAGCGATCCAGGCAACGCCCGTACCAGCGCCGTTAGACACGGTACGTTGCTCAGGTAGGCTTTCTCTTTTTTATCCCCAATGGTGTCAAATCACGAGTGACCCAACTATATTGTCGTGGGTGCAAGGTTACACTATACCTTTTTATAAGCCGGTTGTTCAAACGTATGTGCCTAGTCTACCTAAGCTAACAGAACCTGAGATTGCTTATCACAAAGAAGCCATAGATGATCTTTTAGAATCTGGTGCGATCTCTGAGTGTTTACCATGCGAAGATCAATTTCTATCTAGTTATTTTTTGATTAAAAAGAAAAATGGTAAATCACGCTTTATTCTGAATTTAAAAGCTTTAAATAAGTTTATTAAAACCGAGCATTTTAAGCTTGAAGATCTTAGGACAACTTTAAAATTAGTCTCCAAAGATTATTTTATGGCTTCTTTAGATTTATATAATGCGTATTTTTTGATTTTGGTAGATGAATCCTACCGTAAGTATTTACGGTTCCAGTGGTCAGGGAGAACTTTCGAGTTTAATGTTTTACCTTTTGGCCTTAGTACGGCACCTTATGTCTTTACAAAAATACTCAAACCAGTCATGTCAGTACTAAGGTCACTAGGGTACCTGTCAACCATTTATTTGGATGATATTTGCTGCATCTCACCAACTTATATGCAATGCTTAGACAATATTTCTCAAACAAGGAACTTGCTCGAGTCCCTAGGCTTTATCATAAACGAGGAAAAAAGTTGTTTTACTCCATCTCATAAATGTACTTACCTTGGTTTTGTAATTGACACAAAAGAACTCCACATTAGCTTAACTAATGAAAAAAGAAATAATATTTTATTAGAACTTTTGAAATTAAGACACGTGCAGCGCTGTTCAATTCGATATTTTGCCCGTGTAGTAGGTCTACTAACCTCCGCTTGCCCTGGTGTACAGTTTGGCTGGCTCTATACAAAACAACTGGAAAGATGTAAATATCTTGCCCTATTACAATCAGATGATAACTACGATTGCTATATGAACGTACCGTTTTCTTTAAAGGACGACATTGAATGGTGGATTAATTCAATTAAGACCGCTATTAATCCCATAAGGGAAGATAATTACATCTTTGAAATTTATTCTGATGCTAGCAAAACTGGGTGGGGGGTAGTATGTAATGGGCAGACCGCTAGCGGCCAGTGGAGTTCTGAAGAATGCACTAAACACATAAATTTTTTGGAGTTATTAGCCGCCTATTTTGGTTTGCAAATATTTGCATCCAATATGAGTAACTGCCAAATTTTGTTACGGATTGATAATACGACTGCTATATCGTACATCAATCGTATGGGTGGAATCAGATTTCCCCATCTCAATAAATTAACTAAAAACATTTGGACATTTTGTGAAAGTAGAAACATATTTGTATTTGCGTCATACATTAGGTCTAAAGATAACGATATAGCAGACGCAGAATCAAGAAAACTCCACCCTAATACGGAATGGGAGCTTACAGAGCAGGCATTTAAATGTATTGTTGCTAGATTTGGTAACCCTGACATAGACCTTTTCGCAACCAGATTAAACAAAAAGTGTCCTATATATGTGTCCTGGCAAAGAGACCCCGGTTCATTTGCTATAAATGCGTTTACCATAAATTGGAGTTCATTAAATTTTTACGCGTTCCCCCCGGTTTGTATTATTGCGAAGGTGTTACGAAAAATTATAACAGACAAAGCGGAAGGTATTCTCTTAGTCCCTTATTGGCCTACGCAGGCTTGGTTCCCTCTATATAATAAACTTCTTGTATCAGATACCATTATATTTGAACCTGCATTTAAAGCTTTAATTTCTAACCCTAACAGCGCAACAGCGTTGCCGCAACCCAGGCTTATGGCCGGAAGATTATCAGGGAGGCGTTTTCAAGGAGAAGTGTACCAGCAAACGCCCTAGATATCATTTGCTCCTCACTGTCAAATAATTCTATTGCTCAATATACAGTAGCTTTCAAGCGTTGGTTTAGTTTTTGCGACTCCAATTATATCGATTATTACGAAGCATCTATCCCTAATATAATGTATTTTTTAACGGATGTATTTAATTCAGGAGTACAATATGGGACACTTAACAGTTACCGGTCCGCATTATCCTTAATTATTGGACAAAGAGTAGCATCTGATGATCGTATTAGCAGATTGTTTAAAGGCTTCTATAGACTTCGTCCTCCCTTGCCCAAATACAAAGTTACTTGGGACACTTCTATAGTTCTTGATTATTTGACAAACCTGTATCCAAACCATGAGCTTCTGATCGATGAACTAGCTAAAAAAACTGTTACCCTTTTAGCACTTATTACAGCTCATCGAGTCCAAACCCTAGCGTTAATTAAATTAAACAACATTCGTCGTTGCTCAAATAAGATTTGTATTCAGATAACAGATTTGATTAAAACATCTCGAATAGGTACTCACCAACCATGCCTTAGCATTCCATTTTATGAAGCAAAGCCAGAAATTTGTCCTGCAAAATCATTAATAAGTTACATTGAGATGACCAAGTCATCAAGAGGCAATATAGAACATTTATTTATTAGTAACAAAAGGCCCTACAGAAAAGTTACTAGTCAAACCCTGAGTAATTGGATTAAATACACCTTACACGAAAGTGGCATTGACACTTCCTTATTTACGGCCCACTCCACCCGGCATGCTAGCACCTCCGCTGCCAGTAGACGCGGAGTGAACATTGACTTAATTAGAAGCACGGCCGGTTGGAGTGGATCCTCATATGTATTTGGTAAATTTTATAATAGATATGTTGAAAGTCAAAACCCAGATGATTTCGCCTTATCCATATTAAGTGATAGGTAAATTTACTTATGTGTTATGATATTGTTGATCCACAAACGAGACTATGTATCTGTCGAATGTTTTTAACTGGAAATATACTCAGAAATTATAATTATTTCTTAATAATTATGTAACCAATAAATAAAGATCAATGTGATTTAAGTAATTGACTATTTTAATTAAATAATATTCCGTAATCTTTCAATGTCTACAATTGTTCTTCTAATCTCGAGGATGAAGCACAAAGTATAATTAATGATTAAACGAACTTACCTTAGTGAAGTTCTATCATAATTATACGAGGGCTTCATCCGAAGAGATTAGAACCCACCACGCCCCAAACAAATTCCCACAACCACGAAATATTATTTAAACATAATTACACAATAATAACAATCAGCAATAACAAAAAACATTTTTTTTTGTAATTGCATAGTTAGTGAAGTATGATTAATTGTTTTTTTTTAGGTGTTACTTTCAACTAAATGAGGTCCAAGCCGACTGACCGTTTTACCATGGGTTCGGTGTTGCCATAGTCGGTATAAAAATAAAATACTACTTATAAAAATATCGTTAAAAATAACGTTGTTCTTTTTAAAAATTTTATGTTATTTTAAACTATAGTGTCAGATTAGCGAGTTCCTGCGCGAAACTACAATTGTTCTTCTAATCTCTTCGGATGAAGCCCTCGTATAATTATGATAGAACTTCACTAAGGTAAGTTCGTTTAATCATTAATTATTTATATATAGTTTGTACTAGGTTAAGAATATATGGAAACTGTTTCTGAAATAAAAATTATTCATTCATTCATTCATTCATTAATTACTTATTGTTTTTACCTATTGATTTATTACTGTTTAAGTGATAGAGTCAAGTAGCACACAAATGAAGATGGAGGAAATACAAACAAGAATACCCCAAAAAATGGCCGATAGGCGCATTAGCAAGTTGCCGGGCTTATAGTTACATCTATTGACCAACAAAATGGCATAAATTCTCCAACAATCTACGAAAACACTAACTAGCAGCATTCATGAAATAGGCGTAACATTGTAGCATGATTTTCATTCATAACAAGGTCCATTTACTACACAAACTAAATAGTACTACGATACGAATACAAACATTAACACATAAATTAAAAACCCACCATAACTCTATTACGATTTGTCACGAACGCGTAATAATCAATCTTAATGAAGTAATTAATTAAGTTATTAACTTTTATTATTGCTACATTACAAATTATTTTAATAAAACGCAAATTATTCGCGTGTGGCTACTATCAAAAGTGACGTTTACGACAAAATGGCGCGCTTTCCCGCCAAAAGTGACGTTTCGCACGATTCATCATGGCGCCGCGCCGCGGTCCCAGCTGTGTTTGGAGTTCTTAAGTGGCTTATATCTGAGAGGGAATTGCGCTGCGGAGGAGTGTCAGGAATGTTTATTAGACTGCTGAAACTAGTACATAATACTCGTAGGACTAACAATACCGTTGATGGTTTATTTCATTTATTTTTCTTAACTTTGGGTAGATACTATTTACATCTATCAGAAACCATCTATCATAACCATCATTGTAATCTTATCTGTTTTTGGAATAAAAGCAGTTATTTTGTTTACAAAGTTTTATTTATTTTTGTAGTAAGTTACAGTGGGTCAATTTTCTTTAAAAAAATAAAATTCAAAACTCTACTCTAATGATCAAGATTCCACCGACATTAATTCTACCACAAATGCGTATTTTCGACACAAAATGCTTCGGTTTGTGAGATGTTACGGCTTTAATCGAATCTAGTGTTAGTTGTGTTAGTAAATATAAAAATAAAAACCACGTTTTAAAATCTGTTCATTATTTACGTTAAACGCCGGGGCTGGCAGTTTGAAAGGATTTCGCGCGATCCTCAGTATTATACGTACTAAATCGTTCACGTGCACAAATAAATAAAGATGTTAGCCGTGGATTGCGATCTTTCCTGGATTTTGATGGTTAATCTAGAATAATCTAAATAATTTATTGCATATTCGTGGAGCGTTAAAGCTAAGCTAACTAACTTGTACGTTTACTACACGAAATTATTTTTAGTAAAATACGGAATTATTATGCCTAGTTAGGTAATAGGTAGGTAGTCTTTTGTTGTATCGGTTTTGTGTAAAAAGATAATAATAAACCCATACATTTTGAAAATTAACTCATCAAATCATAATTCACATCATTCACGATTGTTTCACTATCAAATCACAAATAATTAGAAATCAGGATTGATACTTAATTATGTTAAAGCTAATAAAAGTAAAAGGTGGTCAAGTTGTGTATTTGCAGACATGTCACTTAACAACCTGATCCCAATTCACATATATTTTCGCAGGTGTTCGTATCCTTAAATATAAAGCATTAACCACATTTCCCGCCGTTTCTCGGTAACCGTCGAGTAATGGCGGATGGCGCGTTTGAAGCGGCTGTCAAGACGGTATGCGTGTGCGCACCTTTGATGCAAGATGCACATCTGTTTGTGAAAATATAATAGTAAAATTGTGACGTACCTTTACCTGCCTGAACTTCCAGTTTCTCAGGTGAGTTTTCTTTAATAACGTACACGTAAATGGAGCTCTAACATATTTTTACCACGCATGTACATATTTGTGATTTCTTAAAAAAAATCTATTCTAAGTTCACACATTTCAAACTCTACAACGTTTCATAAAGCCCATTCAAACAATGGTTTGTCTGACAGATGGACAGCAAGACGAGTAATTTTCACATTCACAGTCTTAGTAGGAATAGTAATAGTAGTTCAATGTTTCATCCCTACCACAGAATATAATGTATGGATCTGACGACATCACGAAAAAAATTTGTGCTCCATGAATTGACGACACGGTCATCAACTCATAGTACAAATTCATAATACGAAATTCAAATTTCAAAGAAAACGTCACAATCTTGTCGTCGTTTTTCACTCTGTGCCTTTCTCTGAGCAGACTACTCTACCCACAAAGGCATCCGCTGAAAATCAGCGTCGTGGTATGCGTTCCGCTGCCACGACTCATGCTGAGCGGGTGCCTTTTCGACTCGAGTAGTCTACCCAGCTCTGCATGTTTTAAATGTTTATTTATTTTTCTCAGTCGAATAAATGTGTTTACTTTCTTTCTTTCTTTCTATTTGCGACACATTTTTTGCATGGTATAGCTTCTAAGTATTGTATACAATATACGTAGTAGTAACAACAAATCACTTGGATGAAACGAGTCATTAAACCGTTTATGTATTTGTTAACAAGGGTCAAGGGTCTCTTTAAAAGTCAAGTGTCCGCCGTCCAAGTGCGTACGAAGTGGACGTGTCGCCAATTTTGCAAAAATATTAAAAAGTGCAGTTAAGCAAAAACCAGCTCAAGACGTAACAACCTACGACAACTTGCTGTTTGTACCAGTGAAGTGACTTGTGACACCTGGGTCCCGAGAATAAAAACGGCAGCACCCCCGCGTGAGATAAGGACGGGCTCTTATTTTTGCACCTTCTCGCGCACCGGCGCGTGCTCATCTAATCGTAAACAAAAACAACACAGATCAACATGCTGCGCTCGCCCGCTACTGGAAGTGGCCTGAAAGCCGCCCGTAGTGACTCGTACCCGAACTTGTCAAGTAAACAACAATCATCAGAAGCATCTGGTGCTACTCAGATTACTTTCCGTAACAAGCGAAAGCTGGAAAATGATGACGACGAATTGAAGACAGATGTTGCCGAAATGAGACAACAAATGACAGAAATGCAAAAGCAAATGAGTGAAATGATGACTTATTTAGCATCAACTAATAACATACATGTGGAAAATCTAGTTAAAATACGTGAAGATATCTCTGTTATTAAGGATCAAGTCAACAACATCCAATCGATCACAGAAACTCTTTCAAAAGAACAATCTAAAATAAAAAGTGACATTGAAAATCTTCAAAAGCTTAACAGCATCACTGAAAAGAAAATCGAATACTTGGAATCAAATCTGCAAGCTGAAAACACTGCCGATAATGCTATTAAAACGCAAGAGGAATTGGTGTTTGAGCTCAACGAACGCTGCTCACGGGGAAAGAATATTATAATATCAGGCATACCAGAACCGAAAGCAGCAACCGCACATGAGAGACGAACAGAAGACAAAGACGTAGTGAAAAACATTATAAGTCCTTTGTGTACCAATCTTCCTGAACCAGAGAAAATCTTTCGACTCGGTAAATACCACTCAAACAAAACAAGACCTGTAAAAGTCTGTTTTACATCTCAGAAACTTGCAATAGATATCTTGCGATGCAGAAATAAACTCAAACAAGAAAACATCAAAATTTATCCCGATCAAACTCCCCAGCAACAAGCATTTATGAAACTGCTGAAAGAAGATCTTCAGCGTCGTATGGCAAGTGGAGAAACTAATATTGCGATAAAATACATTAAAGGCGTACCAAAGATAGTCGAGACTACTCCAAAAAACTTGAAAAACCAAATAACAAACCCATCTACAAAAATCTAGGAACTAACCACATCACTTACCAAGCTACGAGCAACTATACAGACATAACACCGAACAAAAAATCTATGAAGTTCCTTTACGCCAATGCCCGTAGTATTGTCAGAGAAGGTAAATTTGACGAACTTTCATGTGTCGTAGAATCATTTCAAAATACAATTCACGCCATAATTGTAACTGAGACATGGATCAAGTCTGATAATGAAGCCAAATCATTTCAACTGCCAGGATATACGCACTACTACAACTTTAGACAAGCTAAAAAAGGGGGTGGTGTATCCATATTCATCCACAACTCACTCAAGCACGAACTCGTTGAAGAAAACTCCCTTGATGAAAACCATTTTCTTTGGGTACATGTAAACAAATTCTCTTTGGACATAGGTGCAATATATAAACCGGAAAGAACGAATGATGAAGATTTCTTTGAATTCTACGCAACACAACTGGAACCAAGAAAGAGGGCAATAATCTTCGGCGATTTCAACTTTGACCTACTAAGTTCTGCGCAAAAGGTAAAAGAATACAAAGACGTGATGAAAGAATACGGTTATACGATACTAAATAAAATTGATAATCTTCATGGTACCCGTGAAACAAACGAAACGAATACTATTCTAGATCACGTGTGCACTAATCTAAAGCAAAATCGATTTCACATGGCGGTTGTTGAGTCTTGTATGTCCGATCACAAACAAATATACTTAGAAATACAGTACTGTCAGCCTAAACCCATTAAGACAATCACATACGAAGCAATAAATTATCAAGAATTATCTAAAAATATGAAAGAAAACACTAAGAAAAATGATAAAAACGAATATGTTGAATTTGAATCGAACCTCAAATCTTGTATCCAAAAAAGTAAATTAACTAAAGTCAAAAAATGTAACCCACCGAAGCAAGGATGGATAGATAAAAACATTATCCTAAAAATTGACGAAAGAAATACACTCTGGCAAAGGCACAAAAGAAATCCAAACGACGAACAGCTGAAACAAAACTTTGCTGCAAAAAGAAAAGAGGTCAGAAGCTCTATACAGCGCTCAAAACGGGTTTATTATTTAAAGGCATTTTCAAATTGCAAACAAAAACCTGCTAAGATGTGGAGTCTGATAAACGAGCTATCATGTAATAAAGTTAAGGAGATATCCGCCCCTAGCAAACTTAACACAGAAAACCACACAATCACTGATGCGCAGGGAATATGTGAGCACTTCAATAATTACTTCTCAACAATTGGACAAGTACTGGCAGGACAAATTTCCAATCCACCATCTAATGCTTGCCAAATCACACATGCAGCAAATTCTACGCAACTACAAGACCAGACACTAACACAACTGGAACTAACCACTTCAGATGAAATTAGTAAAATAATAGATAGTTTAAAATGTAACGTAGCGTCGGGCATAGATGGAATAAGTGTAAAAGTTCTAAAAAGTGTAAAAAGCCAGATAGCAAAGGAACTCAGTAAGTGTATAAATAATTGTCTTAAAATAGGAAATTTTCCAGTGTCACTTAAGTCCGCTAAAGTTTCCCCAATTTTAAAATCCGGAAATAAAGCTGATCCCGGAAATTACAGACCTATATCTGTTCTGCCAGTTATATCAAAAATTTTTGAAAAAGTTATACATAACAGACTTGAAAAATATTTGCAATCAAAAGAAATTATCTACGGCAAACAATATGGTTTTAGACCAAAGTCAAATACACTTTCGGCCACAATAGACCTTATAACTAAATTAAAAATTAGCATTGACCAAAAATCTATAGCTTTAGGCATATTTATTGACCTCAAAAAGGCGTTCGATACCGTCAGCCACGAACTGCTTCTTCAAAAGTTGAGGGGGATTGGTATCACTGGTGCAGCACACAAAATTTTTGAATCATACCTTTCTGGTCGCAATCAGGTAGTCAAAATAGGCAGAAACCAAAGTAGTCCAAAGCCCATTACCTTCGGCGTTCCTCAGGGCTCAATTCTAGGACCTATACTATTCTTGATATACATAAACAACATAAAAGACATTGGCCTAAAAGGTGACATTTCCCTATACGCCGATGATACAAGTTTGTTCTACTTTGGTCCCGAGATTGAGCAGCTTGTTCAGGATGCACAACATGATCTAAATTTGCTGCATCAGTGGTTTCAATCTAACCTGTTAACCATTAATATTAATAAGACAAACTACATGATATTTAAAGCAAAAAATAAAATAATAAATGAATATGAAACCCTAAAAATAAACCATCAACCTATCTCTAGATCAACCTGTGAAAAATATCTGGGACTCCTAATCGACGACCAACTCACATGGAGGGAACACATTGAGAAAGTAAGATCACGCATATCTTCTTTGACAGGATCACTAAAGGGCTTTGCTCGTTGTGTTCCTCACAATATCCGGTACGTCATTTATAATTCACTTGTAAAACCCCATATTGACTACCTTATTGAGATTTGGGGATCCGCTGCAGCATCTAACCTAAATAAAATTCAAAGAGCTCAAAATAAATTAATAAAAGTATTGTTCCAATATAATTATCTAACACCAACTGACAAAGTCTATAGTGAAACAAAATTACTTAACATAAATCAAACATATGTATACTTGACTTGCATCTTGATACGTAAAATATTGAAAAAAGATATACATACTCAAATTAATTTTACAAAACGGAAACAAATACAAAAGATGAAACTTCGTAATGCAAATAATCTAGTGCTTCGAGCTCCAAGAACGATTAATTATGGCAAAAAAAACTTAATGTATGAAGGTGCCAAAATATATAATAAACTCCCAAACGACATAAAAGATGCTCAGTCAATTAAAAGTTTTAAAAGAATACTAAAATTCTATGTCATTAAAAATATAACAGACCTAATACATAATTAAATAAGCAAAAAATTGTATAAACAGACTTAAAACTTTAAATAAATGAAAAGTAAATACATAAATATAATTTTAAAAAAAAGAGATTAAAAGTTACGTTTAAAATTAATAATTAATTAAAAAAAAAACACTAATAATACTTTAATTCTTACCTTAGCACTTCCAGTCCGAGCGCGAGCGTAGGTCGGCTTTATATCCGTGGTAGCGAGAGGCAAGCAAGTTGAACGACTTGTTCTTCCGTTAAAACGTGTTTAACCGCAAACATGAATCTTAAGGTTACAGCATAAGAGCGAACTAGCTTGCAATCAACTTTTCTTGACTTACTGTAAAACATCTGTGCCCGAACGCAATGACTATTGTGTTCGTTGACTACCCGCTTCGACGCATACTTTTATTCTTACTATGTTAACTTGTTTGTTATCTTAATTTTTGTATTCTCATATAAGTGAATTATGTAAATTCTTAATGGGAATAAATATCTTTAAACCTATAAACCTAAGTGTCTTCATTTCGCCCTCTTTTCAGTGGGTCAACCGTGCAAATACAATAGGCTCTTATAGACCACTCTTCAACAGGTTGCCTTTAATCGATCGTGCTTACGTCAAATTAAGTTTCGTATACCAAATTGATTTACGATGCTTATATAACCAAAGGCATGATACATTTTGATACGCGAGGGAAGCGAGCGCAGAATTGGTATACGAAACTATAATTGTGATTAGTGTTGTGGGCATGCCCATCGTCTACAATGGTGCATCGCTGTTTCGGAGCTGGGGATTTTACTTGCGACACTAATTACTTCTCAATATCTTTTGACAGAAATAACGTTTAAGGCGCTTTGCAATCCAAGAAAATGATAATAGTTGATGCGCGAGTTTAGCGAGCTTTTGAAAATTTCCGAATGTATTGTTAAAATCAGGGACCCCTAAGCTTTTTCAGTTTACAGTTCATTTAGTGTTTTGTTTCGGTCTAGTCTAGATGCAAATATCCTAGCGGAGACGCGATTTCAGTGCGCCCGCGCCTCCTTAGACCCTCGCGCCCTAAGCAAGTTAAAAGTTTTGTAACTAACACGACTTTCTTTGTATATAGATTGAACCAAACTGAAAACCACCCTGAATGAAAGATATCGGTCTTTATCATTTAAAATCCAAATGCAAAGAAAAACTGTGACTCTACTTGCAAAAAATTCAGCAAAAGTCACTGTAAAAGTATGCTCTCATTCGCCATCTTAGAAACAGTCAGAAAATAAATATATTTCGGGGCATCCGCATTTTCGTGATTCACCAACATTGTTACTGAATCACAAACGCATCCGAAGAATGTTGAATGACTACAGTGGATTTGAAAGAAAACCGAATTATTTTCAGTACAGTTTGAATGACTCGTGTGCCGTTTATTTTTGTTTGACGTTAAATATAATTTGATTACACGGCAGCATTGGAATGAAGACGGCATGATGTTATTCATAACTGGTCGATTTACGTTCCATATTGAATTTATGACGTCATGGACATGTTAAGATACTTAAATAACTCTTTTATTTTACACTATGCACACAGGGCAATCATGGGAACTTGGTTTTCACTTAGATCCCAAGTTTATAAATAGATTATGTATAAGAATTTGGCATTATTTCATAATAAAAAATATACAAAACCTTTACAACGTTGTGTGGGGCTAAGTTTAAATGGGTGGTCCGTAGAATTGTAATCACACTGCACACTGCACTAAGGCATGAAAGAATCATCCTTCATAGATCGGAAACTGCTAAAAACGACGACCGTACAACAAATAAATAAACAAAGTTTGAACTACCTAACAGGTTAATTCGACAGGTTAAATGTTATACACTAAATAAAGTATAATGTATTTTACCTTTATGTCATTGACTTGATTGACGTTGATTTTAAACTATAATTTAGTCACTCTGAGAATATTATTCTCGGCTAAATTATAACCATATTATATTTAAACAGTGGTCCAAACCAAGTTTAATTATTTGTGGTTAGGCGAGACTCTTTTGTTAGTTAGACAAAAACCCTACTAACTTTCAAATGTTGCCCAAGCACCAAAAAAAGCTTTTTAAAACTAGTAATAAATTAATCTTAAGAAAAAAAAGACTGATCGTTTTATGTGGTTAAACTAAAAGAGCTGCTGAAAGTTCTGATGGCTAAGTCGACGGAATTATATTACAGTGTCACCGACCTTTTTATTGGGTCATTGACCTTTGAATCACGTGACTTTCCGTTACTTTCATTTGCGTGATTGCGAATAAATTACGCTAGCTTATAAATGAACAACCTGTAGGTAAAGGAATGTTTATTTATTTCTCGCCAGTTTTCAGTGCACAAAAGTTCACAGCATTGTTCCAAACTACAAACGTATTCCTTTTCCTATCAAATAAACAAATTATGCTCTTGTTGCCATAAGTCTTCCTTTAGGCACAGATTAATTATAAATACCTAGTTACTGTTTACGTATCTGAAAAAGTCCGTTACGCGTTAGCTTTTTCTTGTTATGTTTAGTGTTTGAGATAAAGTTAACGAAGATCTACAATTTGGCTGTTATGACAGACGCCACAATATTTCTTCTGTATTCTGTGTTTCCTATGATTTGTTTGGATATTTTTATCCTAACTGCTGAAGTTGTTGATTTTTCATCAGGCAGGAATAAGTTTTAGTTTCGTATTGTCGCGAATAAGACTCTTGCTAGGAATGAATTGGAGATGGACGTTTGCATGTGGAAAATCCGGCATTTGCGCTGTCGAAATCGCGGGAAACTAGTAACCTATAAATAAACGTGACCACGTGTACTACATTATTGTTCGAGCCGTATTTTTGTGTATGTTTCACAGAAACTAACAACACACGCCGTTGCGAAGGGCAAATGGGCCATTAATATAAATGATGATCCATTGAAATCAGTACTCCAGACTTTTTGAACCGGGGTACAGTCGGGAAAATGATTTGGTGTCGGATTTTTAAGTAAATACTAGTAAAGAAAACTTTTTTTTTTAAATCAAATCTCGATTTTCCAAAAAATAATGACAGTGTCCTGTTTTTATGATGTAAGTATACAAAGCCACTGTTAAAATATTGTCACTAAAAATGATTTGACTTTATTCTGTAACAATACATCGAGCCAGTGGTGCAAGTCTAGACACAGTTTATATCTGTCGAACAACCAGGTGGCGTTCAAAAACGCTGAGACATAATTCGTGTATTTATTGATGGTGAAGAATTTTTAAATTATAAAAGTTATTTATAGATATTTTTTGCAGCAAAAATCAGAAAATAAAACTTATCGAGGCAAAATGTAAAAAAATTGACATTTCTTGTGCTTTTCAGACTGTGGCCGCTGGTTTTGTCAATCATGACGACCATGTTCAAAGTAGCAATAAAATCGACCTTTGTGTTCAGTTATACCTGAACACAACAGCTAACGCGAATTTTTGAATATCAATAATGGTAACTCTGGCTTGTACCGGCAAGACGTTTTCAAAGTGACATCATGTAGTTCCATTTTTGACCATTCGTCAGATAAGTTTGTGGCACTGTAAGTAGGGCTGTTTTCATAAGAAAATACATCAACGCATTATTCAAACCTACTGTACCAAATAGTAAAGTGTGTTTATTTCGAACTGGACCTTGAGTTGCTCCAGCGATAGAACTTACTCATAATACCACTATTCCGATCTCTGATAAATAAGCCTATACGTTTATAGGCTCTTGCAATAGGCAAGATGCGAACCAGTCACTGCTCACTGCTGTTTATCATACAAGGTTATGATATACTCGTCATTTCAGAAATGTATGAGTTTTAAACTGCCTCTAGGATTTTAATTGCACTTGTTCTTCTTCTTTCGTGTCGGCAAGAACACGGGCTAAATCTTAATTGCCCAGAAAGCGGCTACCGTGATAGCCCTCTGGTTACTGACAAGTAAGTCCTCACGCGAGCAGGTTGTCGGGCACGTGGGACAGTAAGTGAGGTGCTATTGCACTTTTAAATAGCAACTGTTTCAGACAATCGCACCCTGTGTCTTGCGCTGTCCAGGCGCATGCCTATACCACTCGGCCGCCGACACCACTCTGCCCACAATTGCCCCGAAGCTGTAGTAGGTTCTATGTTAGGACGTTTATAATTGCCCCCAGTATGCAAAAATAAATGACTTTTTAACACATTGTCAAGTCTGTTAAATTTTCAAGTGCTTTCTTTCGCGTTACGTCACCTCATCAATGTTGCGATATTGCTCTCTCAACCGCTAAGATGTTTAAATGGACTCATTCAAGATTTTAAGAACTGTATAATTGTAAGCTCTACAGTAGGTATACATTCTACAGCATTTTTTGTTGCAGAACCACAAGAAAAATTCTTGGACCAAACACAATAATGTTTGTTTTAAATGTATCTTTTCAATTCACGTTTATAAGAAACAAATTAGAACCGTTTCGCATCTTTTTACCATTGTCGATATAACATAACTGAACCGATAACCGTCGGTCACGCCTTCGCGCCATAACTTGGGAACGACTTTACCAATTTCGACGTTTATTATTGTTATTTAAAATTATATTTCAAAAATTAATCTAATCCGCCTTTAAAAAACCGGCCAAGTGCGAGTCGGACTCGCGCACTGAGGGTTCCGTGCCAACTTTATCTGAATTAGGGATTCTTTCTTACTTCCACTTAGCCAAAATACCACAATATTATATTGACCGCAAATATAACTTTGTTTTTCATAGTGTTTGTATGAAAGACAAAGTTATATTTGCGGTTAATAAAAATGTGCTATTTCTCAAAAACTACTAGTTCGATTTCGCTCAAACTAATTTTAGTTGAAAGTTTTTGTTGAGATACACATCACATATTTTTTTCAAAATTTTCACTTTCCTAGTTCAAAAATTAGATGGGGGGACGCCCATTTTACAACTTTGGAAGCGTCTATCTCTCAAACGTTAGACTTTTAGAAACTTCAATGTCATTTTGAAAGACCTATCCATAGACACCCCACACGTATTCGTTTGAGTAAAAAAAAAAATTTGGTTTTAGTTTCATGTATGGGAGCCCCCTTTAATATCATTTTTTTAAATTGTTTGTACCTGAATCGGAAAGCGGTAAACAGGATACACCTACCTACCAAGTTTCAGCGGTGTTATGCTAATAGTTTCAGAATAAAGTGGCTGTGACATACGGACGGACAGACAGACTTGACGAAACTATAAGGGTTCTGTTTTTGCCATTCGGCTACGGAACCCTAAAAACTGTGATTCAAACTCAAATATTAACAAATTCCAACGATATCACATACATACACGTCGAATGAAAACTGTTTAAGTAGCAAAATAAGAATAAAAATTTGCGGACAAAGTTACGGTAGACCATCACTGCCAATGAATACTTAATAACACATAGAAGTTGCGTTAAAACTTCGTGCTGCAATGTTGCAAGACCTCACGTTTTCCCAGCGAAGTGTAATGTATACTCGCCGTGAGGGAGTCATTTCCTCCGCCATATTGCTTCCTTTTCCTCCCGCTTGACTCACTGTTTACGACTAGCGTTAGGTTAGACAAGACATTGTATTCACCTTTGATCTTGTACGAAATTAGCTATTTTTTGAAGCCTTTCTGGCTTACTGGCTGCTGGTCGGTCAGCGATCGAGTCAAATTTTTTATATTTTGTTTTAAAAACAAAGTCATCTTAATCAGGTCAGGTTTTAAATGTGCAGCCAAACTACTGCATGGCTTTTCATACGGTTGTTTAGTACCTAGATAAAGTGTTCCGTGAAGTTTAGGTTATAATAATAATACTTATTACACATAATTCTCAAGAAAAATCTTAATTGCACCCGTCTATGCGTGATAGATGTGCCGATGCAGGCAACATTAATTACAGATAAATTATTTACTGAGCAATTACCCTATATTACCTACCTTACGTTTCTTTACCTCCTAAAATCAAATTCTAACCCAAAAATCTCTTCTCTCTTCCAGAACAAGATGAGTGCCGCGGAGACCCCGGCCGCGGAGCCCCCGCCTCCCACAGGGCCGGCCGAGACCCCCACCGGGGGGGACGGCACGGGGCCCCTGATACCCGTGCCCCCCGCACCCCGGAAGCCCCCCCGGAGGGGCCCCAAGGTGCAACAGGAGCGCCCCAAGCGAGCGATCTTCTGTTTGACCTTGAAGAACCCGCTGAGAAAGATCTGCATCGATATTGTGGAGTGGAAGTATCCTTTTTAATGCAAAATGCAATTAGAACTCATCATATTGTCCATATCGTGTCCTTCAACGGCGACTTCTGTCTGCACCATACAAATATTATCCATGGAATATTAATTCTATGGCCTGCACTCTGAATTTTGTTTATTTGTGGTAAACTCTGGGGGACAATTCACTAACGGCAATATCACCACTGTGTTTGACGTCGAGCTTGAATTTCAAAATAGCTTGACGGTTCTAAATGCGCTGCTCAATGTTGAAGTAAAAGAAAACTGATCGTTCTCGATGACAGCCTTGTCATTTGCTTCGTGAATCGACATGCTGATGTGGCTAGCAAAACAGAACTTAGTTTTGAAGAGACGGCCACACGGCGAACAGTAGAGCTGCCCTGCGGAGTTGAAGGTGTAGTGTAGTTATAATATGCGGGTTTTATGCCGTGTCTTCCGCACTTGACATTTTGCGTCAGTTAGAACCATAGAATTATTATCCCTTTTCCGATAGGAATATTAATGTTATGGTTAGAACTAAACAGGGTATAAAGGTAAGGTACGGTGGAAATCTAGAGATGTTACTTTGTCTAATAGAAGGTCCTTTACATAAAAATACAATGTCGAGTTCTCCATAAATATTTCTTTAAAAAATGTTAAATACCTATGTACAGGATGTCCAGAAAGGCAAGGCCAAGCCGCAACTGGTTGATTTTACATTTTTTATTTTATTTTTAAGTGACAGTCATGAATGAATGAATGAATGAATGAATGAATGAATGAATGAATGAATGAATGATTTATTTGCATTTAAACGGGGTACATAGAATGTTTACAATCAATTTGATGTCCAGCCCATTTAGCCATTGACAAATAGCATGCAAATATTTATTTCACAATAATAAGCCTCTAATAAAATTAATTCTCAGTCAACATGTAATAATAATGAGTAACATTAAATTTAAAAATAGTTCAAATTGACTTAATTATCCATGTCTTTCATTACCTATAATAAATAACATATACATAAACAAATTGATCTTATTATAAAATTTCATGTTAATAAATTAAATTGTGTCATATTATTTACTGGTACAGCACAAATATTCTTTCACACTGTAGAACATTTTATCACAGAGCCATGTATACAATGCAGTCTTAAATCTATTAGTTGGCAATTGTTTTATGGCCTAACCTATCACCTGGTTTCGGCTTTTTGGATATCCTGTATATTATATTGATCGATATCTCTAACTAAATATTCACTCGAGGTACCGCTGATGCAGGTACATACTTCAGTTGTGTATTATTTATGTATATAGGTAGTCATAGGGTTTTATTTCTGAAATATAGGTAGGTAAGGAAAGGAGGAATATCAAATCAATGTTGCTGTAGTTACAATCAAAATATGATGTTTCATCAACCATCAAATAGAAACAATGTTCTGCCAGTAGTAAGTAAGTCATTACTTGTACCTATGACGCGTACATATTTTATACAAACTTTCCACGTGTTATATAGAAACTCTGAGGAACTTTGACTTCCGTAACACAGAAATGTGCTTATCTTACAAGCTGATACAGTGTGCACAGGAAAAGTTCACGAAAAAAAAAATACTGCCGGTAAGCTCTCGGGTGAAACTGAAGTCATTGCTGCTTGAAGTTTCAGTATCATAGCAACTTTCAATATTCAAACTTCTTCTTCTTCTTCTTCTTCGAGTCGACTGGTAACAAATCATAATAATTTCGCCCAGTGTTGTGCAACGTTGATTGCGTTGGCGGTTGCCTGCTGAAGCGTACATGAGCTAGGACATTTGGGGCAGAACAGGAGATGGGCCATTGTCTGCACCGCCGCGCCACAGTCAAACTTCTTTATATTGTGTCTTTCTTAGGAAAAAAAAATTATTTAGAAATACTCGTTTCTTAAATGTAACTAAGCACATTGGACCGTAAGTCTTTTGTAAGTACTTTGATTGTGCAAAAAAGTTTAGAAGCACGTCACAGTAACGTAACAATTTCTGTATAATAAATATTGTCAATTTTAATTATACGGTTAAAATCACCAAATTCATGATACATTTTAAAAGCTAAAATTATTTACTCGACTCTGGTTCCTAATCAAGAAAACCCTCTTCAGTTTAATGATCCCCCCAATTAATTAGTTCCTGTAATTAAATTATGAAAGCTCAGAATCCGATCAGTGGTTGATAGCTCTCCTGCGGTCGCGATAGCATAACAACAATAATATAATATAACACACGCGGTTGCTGAGTCCAGCTTAGGGATGTGCAAATGAAAAAAAAATATCGATATTTGATATATCGATATTATTTTAAAGTATCGATATATATCGTGTAAAAATATCGATATTTTGATATATCGATATTTATCGATATATATCGAAATATTTGCAAATTTTCAAAGTATAATGTAGTAGGTATCGAAAATTAAATACGAATTGGTAGTCATGTAGTTTTATTTATTCAAAACATTACAATATAATCATTTAGTCAAACCAATAATTGTCAGGCTTCTGCATGTTAATTAATTGCAAATAAGCAAAATGGTGTTTTACTTTGAGATGGGTAGCTAAATTTGTGGTATTCCCGCATGTTTTATATGACTTGTTGCACAAATTGCACGTCACGGGTTCTTGGTTATCCTTTTTTTTAAAGAATTTCCACACTGCCGACATTGCCGATGGATGTGGATGGCAAAAACAAAACTAATACAATTATATTCACACACCGACACAAACCGCAGTCCGCCCGTTGGTTAAGCCCATAGAGTAAAGTAAATATACCAAAAGCCAATAAATTTTATTTATTTAAGTTTTAAAACTTATAGGCAAAGGGAGCAGAACCTATACAGCCAATTTACTCATTCATTTATTCATTGCTCTCTTTTTAGGTCGCATTCACAAACAAGTTAAATTCCCTCGGTAAAAGGTAAAGTAAAGGATAGCTTTATGCAAAACATTAATGTGTGACTGAAACAAACTACTGTCTGGTAATAATTGACGTGGTTTTTAAACGCGGCCCTAATCGAGAACTGAAGTCGAACAGGAGCTCATAAAAAATATCGAATTTGATATCCGGAAAAAAATATCGACTATCGATATATCAAGATTTAAAATATCGACGATAATTATCGATTATTTTTTGAAAATATATCGATATTTTGATATATCGATATTTTTTACCCAAGCCTAGTCCAGCTTGGCACCGAGCCAGCTAAACATCCGTGAGAGCACAAGTTAGTGCTCCCTGGGCAAATGTAGAAACCTCTGTGGATGAGTGTTATTTAAGGTAAAATAAAACTTATATTCTTACATAGGTGAATGGTAAACTTATAACTTTGTCTTACTATGACTAGAATGTAGCAATGGGTAGATGAAAGGAAAACGCATAATTACCTTTGTACCTAAATCCATATATTTTCAAGAACCCATTACCTATCACATCAAGTATACGTCTCTGAAGCATGTTAACAGATAACTTTAATATGGTTTTTAAACATATTTGATACAATAATACAATTTTTATCTTACGACCACAAATCTCCCGTCACCCGCCTTTTACAAATGTTCCCCGTGACATTTTATTTTTATTTTTATTTTATGTCTATGCTTGGACTACGCCCTTAAAGCCAGTTGTCATTTTCAAACAAAATATTCATAAATAATATTTAAACCTGATCCTAATAGTTGAATAATCAAACATTACAAACAAAATAAACTAAATAGGTAGTACCTACACACGTAGTTTACAAAACCCATTTTTTTTTCCAAAAACATACATTTTCTATTCACTTAAGGCATTTCGTGCAAAGTTCTAAAACTTTGAGCAGTCTTCGTAATTTTATAATAGAAAAAAAACCTAATAACTACTTACTTTTTATACTTCATACAAAACTAACACCCCATCACCCGAAGTCTATAGTTTATGATACCCACTATCTTTAGTGAATAAACACTACTGAACCCAACCTAAAATTCTAAAACCTGCTTGACTTACTTCCAATTTAATATATTGATCACCGAATTTATTTATATCACGACGTAATTGAGGTTTTTATGCATTGCCGAGTTAAACATTTTGATCGCACAATGTCAATCATTGGCAGATTTATAATTGTTATGTTTTTATTTTAGTTTTTTCCCAAAGATTTCGCATTATTCATAGACTACGTCGTAGTCGATAAAATTGAAATGATGCTTCCATTTCACCGTAAAATTTTCCATCAAACATGTGGTGTGTTCAATATGGGTTTTTTACAACATTGTATTATTCATTCAAGTTTTATGAATTTGTAGTCGTTAATGGTAGAATATTTCAGTTAGTACACTTTTTTTTCCTCTTTATAAACATTTTTAAGTGCCTTGCTTACTTATAATAAGTAATACCTAGTTTTCTAGAATCTAATTTTCATTTCGCTTGATCGTACCTAGTACCTACTAATACAAATTTGACCTCTTTTACCTATCTATATTTTGTAACGCATATGTTGATGTTATTTTGTATCTTTCTTTAACTCACAAAATCACTAGTCATCGTAGGTTATGATTAGCTAATAGTTTGGTTATCTTATTGCTTGATTTTGTAAACTTTTTTTATTTTTGTGAAGATGAACATACACATTAGACCAAAATTAATTTCTCTAGTTCTCAAATCTCGGATTCAAATCTAACTCATTGACTTACTCCTGTTTAGTCTGCTGATCTTCAGTTGCTTTCTTTCTAGTTTCCCAAAATAGTTAATTCAAACAAAAGATTAAAGGAACTTTTGTTTTTTAGGTCGGCGCAAGCATCGTAAACAGGTGATAGCTACTTACCGCCAGGGGAACGACCTTTCATGAACTTCCCTTCCTTAGACCGACACTCGCTACTATAGAATAGTAGCTAGGTACTATCTTCTGAAATTATTGTGGCAAGCGCGATGTGAAATTACTACATAACCGGCTTTTTTTAAAGCCTTATTTAGTAGCGCAGCTATAGGTAAACCGCGAAATTGAGACCTCGCCTGCGGGGTACAGGGGCGCGGGGGAACGCGAAAGCGGGGTTTGTGAGAGGTGCGGGCGGCAGGCACATTCTTTTCAAACTTCAGTACGCTCGCTACACAGGTAGCGATAACATCTGTTGACAGTTGCGGACGCTTTGACAGATGTACACAAGATAATACTGTCTGACTGAAGTCTGAAGATGAGTCGCAGTATATTCGGACACAAAATCTATATTATTGTATTTTTTGTCGTGTTTTTTTTTAATTTCTATTTCACATCATTCTCCAGAACCTGTTACAATCTTTGTAATGACCAAAAGTTGTAGTACTTTTATATATTCTATGCTAAAGTATAACTGGGGAAGAGAATGCTCTTAGCATTAAGTCCACCGTTTGAACACTGTAAAATAACAGTGTTTTAATAAAGGCTCTAAATATATACAAATATTTTTAGAATGAAATATAAATCTAAATTCAGTGGAATATGAACTAGATATGAATATGAACTAGATATACACTCAAACAAAACAGTCGCAGAAGTTACCAGGGAATGTTATTTGAAATTTTTAATTTTGCCAAAAATTCAATCTTATTTTAAGATTCCATTTTATTTATTAATCAAAATCCACGGCTCTGGATAAAAATATTTAGAATTAATTCACTCTCATTGGTGTCATTGTATCGAATCGAATATTTTTTTCCAATATGTTATGTCATGTTATGTAGTGTCGACACTGACGACCACCATTGTGACCACTGACGTCACATATCTTAAGAAATGTCGCGGCAAATTTCGTCTCTTGCGTATCGCCGCCGCCCGCACCCCATACAGTCCCCGCTCTCGTCTTTCCGCCCGCACCCCTGTACCCCGCAGGCGAAGTCTCAACGAAGCGGTTCACGCGGTATCACTTCCAGTAAAATAGGATGTTATTTTATTTACTCTATAAGGTCACCTCGTTTTAAGTTATAATATTTAAAGGACCGATTCAGCACAATAAATTAATCATTATATTTGTTGAATACACGTTGGGTTTTTATCCGCTAGTTTTTGAGAAAATTTGAGTCTAAGGTTTTTTTTTTTCAGATTTTAATTTTTTATTATATAAGGCTAAGATTAGAGAAAAAGAAGGTTGGGCATTGAATTGAGAGAGGCGAAGCCGATGACGTAGATAACTTTTTAAATTGTCAGGGTGCTATTTTAAAAAAAGATTCTATGTTAAAGAAAATAATAAAAATTTCGATTTTCCAAAAAATAATGATAGTGTCATGTTTCTATGATGTATACAAAGCCACTGTTTAAATATTATCACTTAAAATTATTTGGCCTTATATATTTAATTATAATAAACTCGTATACGAGCTACTTATCATCAAGAGCTAGGCTCTTGTCGCCATTGTTTTTTCCATTAAAACTCCAAATTAGGGAGATTATATCGACGGTTCCCGGGCTATTTGTATGAAGCGACATTTTGGGCGAAATTGACTTATATTCATATTTGGAATCAGCGAATTTTTCCGCGTCGTTTGAGCTTGGTTTGGTGACGATCTGGGCACTTTTTTGTCGCTCAATACAATCGCATTTTCGGGGCCTATTTTGCACTGCGATGTATGTACCGACACAAAATTTTGACAAATTTAGGAACTGTGTACTTAAGCTCACTATGTAATACCAGAGAGTTATTTAAACCCTCTTTCCTGGATCAACAATTTACAGACAATGTACGTTAAACCAATTAGCCTCACCTTATAAATATTTTGAAATGTCGCTTCATACATTTAGCTTTACTTTATGAATACATAAGATTGTCGCATAATACAATTAGCTTAACCCTACGAATACATAGTAAAGTCGCTTCATACAATGAGCTTTACCTTATAAATATTATCTGCTTATTTCAGAAAACTTATTTACTCAGGCACGATTAGGAACAAATAAGTAAAAATGAAATCGGCGCTTAAACAAAATAGGCTATACACCACGAAAATGTATGGTATATGACATTTAAATCATTAGGTCAGGTATGAAATGAACAACTCTTCAATTTCATGCATTTAGCCTGGATCTATTTTTTTCAGTACTAGGCGGTTAAGTCATTTAGCCTGGAGCAAGAATTAATAAACCTAGGCGGATAAGTCATATAGCCAGGAACAACAAATACTTATCCCAGGCGGTTAAATCATTTGGCCTGGAATAAAAAAAATTAATAAAAGGAACACTTTGTATTAAACGACATGTATCTTTGTTAATAATAGGAATATCAGAAAAAAACCTAATCAGATTGTGCAGAGTATGTAACGTAATCAATAAATATCTTTTTTTTTTTCAAAATTTAACAAATTGCGGAAGTTATGTTTTTTTTTTTCAAAAATCAAAACTTTAAACAGCTCTGGTGTAAAGTTTACAAAATGTCGCTTAATACAAATAGCCCGGGAACCGTCGATATGTGGTGGTTTCCCTCTTAAATGTAAGAGGGATACCACTACAAAGTGTGGAAGGCCACACCGCAGTTCAAGATCGGGGGTATTCGGCCTTATAATACCCAGTCAAAAGTCTTTCCTGATTGCTATTGGTGTCTTCAGCCTTCTGCCAGTACTGTTGTGTTGTATATGTTGTGTGCATTATCTATTCAGTGATCGCGACTTAACGCCGCTATAAAATAAGCGTATACGGTATACCTACAAGCTATAATGATAATGCTTTGACCGCCGCCTATTTATCCCTCTTTTTTGTTTCTTTGTCCAAAGGTTCCCTGAAAGAATTACCTAACTGAAAAGTAGGTATAAACGTTAGACCACCAAATTGCTTGACTAACGAACAACGTCTTACGAAATACGAAAATACTTTAGAAATTCCTACAATGTAAGTTATAGAGACGCGACCTGTCGTGGTCGTAAATTCAAGACAATGTATTCAGTAGATGCGATGACAATAATTGTTTTTTGGACAATTCGCGCGGTAAGTAAACGAATCACTTCCGATGTCGCTATTTGCTAAATTCGTGGATTTGTGACGTTTGATCTACGTTGTTGCCGTTGTGAGTTTGGTAAGTCCTTAAAATAGAGTTACGGCAAATTGTGACATGTTTCACGCATTGCAAACGTGGTTACGTAGGGTCAGTCAATTCAAAGGTCATTTACTTGAGCCTTTGATATCGGTCATTTTGAATACGATGGCTTATTCAAGTATTTAAACATGGAATAATGATTTAAAAAGATTAGTATGTGCAGTTTTATGTGTATTTCCAAATATTTCGTGCAGTAAGTATTCACCCTTTTCTAAAATTACGATAGTTACGATACTTATTTACTATCGGCTTATTTTGACTCTAGGATTAACAAAGCCTGATTTATGACCACGCAAATTTATTAACACGAGAATTCGACCAATGAAACAAAGTATCAATGGG
This sequence comes from Pyrausta aurata, assembly GCA_963584085.1. Lineage (NCBI taxonomy): Eukaryota > Metazoa > Arthropoda > Insecta > Lepidoptera > Crambidae > Pyrausta > Pyrausta aurata. Next base: position 972,972 of record OY757278.1, read on the forward strand.
TTCCTTGACTCAGCACCAGACCGTTCGAGTGGATGATCCTGACCACCATCTTTGCCAACTGCATCGCGCTCGCGGTCTACACGCCATACCCCGCCAGCGACTCCAACTACACCAACTCCGTTCTGGTGAGTACCACCATCTTCACTATCTATTCAAACTCTGTTCTTTTTAGGACCACTACCTACACTATTTCCAACAACTCGGTTATCGTTAGTACCATGACTACTTACACTATTTCAACAACTCCGTCCTTATTAGTACCACTACCTACACTATTTTCAACAACTCGGTTATCGTTAGTACCATGACTACTTACACTATTTCAACAACTCCGTTCTTATTAGTACCACTACCTACACTATCTTCAACAACTCGGTTTTTGTTAGTACCACTACCTACACTATTTCAACAACTCCGTTCTTATTAGTACCACTACCTACACTAGCTTCACTGACTTCGTTCTCGTCAGTTCCAATAACAATGACCTACGCTATATTTACCAACTCCGTTCTTGTTAGTACCACTACCTACACTTTGTTTACCAACTCTGTTCTCTCTCATTGGTACTACTACCTATACTATCTTACCAACTTCGTTCTTGTAAGTACCATCGCTTGGAACGAACGAAGGCTTCCACCACGCTTCTTAACATCTGTAAAGATTTTGTATACTAATGATCATGTTTTTCTGATTCCAGGAGAAGATAGAGTATGTGTTCTTAGTGATATTCACGGGAGAGTGCGTGATGAAGATCATCGCGTACGGCTTCATCATGCACCAGGGGTCATATCTGCGGAACGGGTGGAACTTGCTCGACTTCACCATCGTGGTTATTGGGTGAGAGATTATCACTTCAATTCACTCCTTCTATAGCATGCATGGGTCAAATCTTTTTGAACTATTCTCAAAGTGTATCGTGTCTTGTATTTATATATTTTTGTATTAAAGGTCCAAACTACTTTGTTATTTATTGAAATCTTGCAAAATTTGTTTCGCATTCTTTCTTATTTCAAAAACTAAGTATCTAGTCAATTGTTCTTACGAGTAAATTGTGTTCAAAGTTAACCTTTTATTTTTTCGATCATCATTATTGCCATATTATTTTCTTTCTTTCGTCTCCTGATTGCTCAAATTTCGATAAAATGATCGTAATTTTCAACTGCACTGCATCTTAAATTTTGATGTTGTTTTATTTCACAGTATGGTGAGCACGGTGCTATCGAGTATATTCAAGGATGCCTTCGACGTGAAAGCCCTCCGAGCGTTTAGGGTACTCAGACCCTTGCGACTCGTCTCTGGAGTGCCAAGTTAGTATAATATAATAAACCTTTTGACTATTAAAATAAAGGTGATTTTCTTTCCTGATTGTCCTATTAAAGGACAAGGTATCATTTGTTATCTATCAATATATCAATAGTACTATTGTGATTGAGTGGTGAGGACATGGGTTGTCGTGAAGTGTTGCCTTTGCTGTAGTCCCGGGTTTGACGACCTCGGTTACAGGTACGGGTGTTGTGGTACTGTATTTTTTCTGATATCAGCTATCTTCAGCTACTGACTTTGGGAGTAGACCAGTCCATGTTGTCCCCATGGATTCCTGAAACCCAAATTTATTATTCTGCTTCAGGTCTTCAAATCGTGCTGAACTCCATCCTGAAGGCCATGATTCCGTTACTCCACATCGCGCTGCTGGTCATCTTCGTCATCATCATCTACGCCATCATCGGCCTCGAGCTGTTCTCGGGGAAGATGCATAAGAGCTGCTATAATAAGTTCACAGGTAAGATAATTATCTTGTGTGTGTATTGCAGAAGGAACAAATGCCAAAGGAAGGTATGTGTTAGGAATAATTGAGCCTGATACAATATTTACACCAACAATCCAATTTTTTTTTACTCAATCTCAAATGTACTCAATCTCAAATTGGAATACTTTTAACATATCTACCACTGAAATGTAGAGAGTGAGACCGACTGTTATATTTAACACAAATATATATTATAATAGTCACCCTAGCCAATTTCGACTACGGTGGCCAGTCACAACGACTAACCGACTGCGCGAGACATATTATAGTGCACAAGTGTGTGCGCAAGCACAGGTGCACTCTCTATTCCTTTCACTCTCATAGCCCGATGGGACAGCAATCTGACACGACCGGACTTAACTGTCTCGGTGGCGCAGCGGTGAGAGAGTTGCATTTTAAAGCGACGGCTCCGCCGGAGGTCCCGGGTTCGATTCTCGGGTCGGGACAAAAATATGTACCTGGACTTTTCTGTTCAGAAATTCTCAGGGTAGCCCAGAGTTTGGAAGTTGGCGGTGTTTCACCTCCGTGCCTCGGAAAGCACGTTAAACCGTTGGTCCTGCGCCTGATATATATTATACAGTATCTTAGGAAGGAAAGGAAAATAACTCCCTGTTAAGCAAGTGTAGAGACTCTTTACCCAAGATAACATAGTTAGTTATAGTAGTTGTGGCTATGTACTGTGGCACTAGAAGAATAACAGCAGCTGATGATGAAAACTCTATTGCAGATGAGATCATGGACACCCCACACCCTTGCGACCTGGACAACGGCTTCAACTGCTCGTCTATCGGCGAGGACATGGAGTGTCGGGAAGGGTGGGAAGGGCCCAACTTTGGCATCACCAACTTTGACAACTTTGGGCTCTCTATGTTGACTGTGTTCCAGTGCATCACGTTAGAGGGGTGGACAGATGTTATGTACCATGTGAGTTGCTTCTTTATGTGCGTTCTATGGTAGAAGGTTTATTTTAGTAGCTAGCTTCGTTGGTGAATCTTGGTCACCTGTTAGAAAAAGTTGACCCACCGAATCTAGTCTATTGTTAAAGCAAAATTTTTCTCAACTTAGCTCAACGGCCAATATAAATGCCTGTTTCGATATTAGTCTATGAAAAACTGCCTTAAATTGATGTAAAATAGTATTGTTTCTTTTCCAGATTCAAGATGCGATGGGCAATAGCTGGGAATGGATATACTTTGTGTCAATGGTTATATTGGGTGCTTTTTTCGTTATGAATCTAATTCTTGGTGTATTGTCAGGGTAGGTGAACAGATAATCATTATTTTATCAAGGTCACCCTTATTTCATAGGAGATCTTCCCCATAACTAATTTGATCATTTCAGAGAGTTCTCAAAAGAAAGAGAGAAGGCAAAAAACCGGGGGGACTTCCAGAAGTTAAGAGAAAAGCAGCAGTTAGAAGAAGATCTCAAGGGTTATTTAGACTGGATCACGCAAGCAGAGTACTTAGAGCCATTAGCTGATCAGCATGATGCGGTGGATCAGAAAAGAGATTATGGAATAGGTATATAAAAGTTATTTAAGACATACTTAAGCAGAAAAATTTTACATACTGGCTGTTGATGGTGTTAAAACAAATCGAATGTTTACAGGCCCTACGTTAAATGAACACGATTCCACTGATCATTTAGGTATTGAAACAAATGAAACGCAGAAGGTATCAATAACTAAACTCTGGAAGAAGGACTTTGACAAAGTAAGTATGGCTCTAAAGTTTTAAATGCCCGTAAACCAAATACAGGTAATAGGTATCTTGCTTATAATTTTGCTAATGTAATCCTTTGTTCTCAAGGTCAACCGAAGGATGAAAAGAGCGTGTCGAAGAGCAGTCAAATCTCAAACCTTCTACTGGTTAATCATAGTCCTAGTGTTCATGAACACAGTAGTTCTAGCCAGTGAGCACTACAAGTAAGTGATCAGTTTCAAAAACTTGAACATCTTGTTAAACCATCAGAAATAACGTTAAATATTTTGTTTCAGGCAACCTGAGTGGCTCGATCTTTTTCAAGAGTACGGCAACGCATTTTTCGTAGCACTATTTACTTTAGAGATGCTTGTAAAAATGTACAGCTTAGGATTACAGGTGAGAATTGAAGTTCATTAATAAATAAAATCTTATCATACAACTCTTGCTATGTATATGACCACAAAATGTCATGAGTAAATAAATATTTTAACAGGTCAAAAACTTTCAGATACTTAAGAATGCTTTTTAATCACACATAATAATCAATCTTTGGGCACTTATGTTTTTGGTGTCTGAGAAAAAGTTAAGAACTTACTCGTTGGGGAAATTCTGTCTCAGAAATATTGCTGGCTAATATTGAGCAATGTCAGTAACATCAACGACGACGACGTTGATGTTTGACGACGCGTTTGGTGTATTGGTTAGCGCTCCTTACTATTACGCCGGCCGTCGCGGGTTCGAATCCCGCAAGGGGCAAATGTTTGTGTGATGAGCATGAACATTTGTACCTAAGTCATGGAAGTTATATGTATTTCAGTATTTACGGGACGCCCCCGTCATAATCGTTGTCTGGTACTTCGTAACACAAGGAAGAAAATTCCTTACCACGAAACCAGACAATTTGTGTGTTGTCTGGTGCATATTTATATTTATTTATCAATATAGTTTAAATGGTGTAGTAGTTAGCGCTCCTGACTACGACGTCAGCTGCGGCTGAGGGTGGATACCACAACAAGTGGCAAATGTTTTTGTGATAAGCACGAACATTCGTACCTAAGTCAAGGATGTTTATATGTATTTAAGTATTTATGGGAGACGCCCCCCTCATAATCTGGTATTCGTAATTTTACTCAAAGGAAACATTCTAACTTCGGACTAAGACAATAGTATGCTGTCTCATGTTTCAGGGCTACTTCGTGTCGTTGTTCAACCGGTTCGACTGCTTCGTCGTGATCGGCTCCATCAGTGAGATGGTGCTGACCAAGACAGAGGTGATGCCCCCTCTAGGCATCTCCGTGCTGCGGTGCGTCAGACTGCTGAGAGTGTTCAAGGTCACCAGGTACGATGCCAGCTGCCAGTGCCAACTTTTTTAACCCCTGACACAAAAGGGGCGGGGTGTAATAAGTTTAACGTGTCTGTCTATGTGTATCTGTCTGTGGTATCGTAGCTCCCAAACTGATTTTCGTTTCGTTTTTTTTAATGATAGCCAGTTTTATTCCAAATGTTCTAAGCCATGTTTCATGAAAATCTGTTATGTCCGTATTCTATATTTGCGGCGGTTTTTATTTAATTTAAAATTTTATGTAATCCTTGACTGCATTAAATTGCGGCCAAGTTACGACAATACAAATCTTAATATTTTTTCAGTTGCTAGTAGTAAGACGACTGATTAATTATTGTTCCTTACTCGTTTACGGTATCTACATACCTACAGTGACATAAAATTTTGCGAATATTATTTTTAAAAAATTTTACGACAAACGATTATTTTTTTGAGGCAGGGATGTTGTAGGCTGCTTCATCAGATAACATCTTCGATATTAATCTTTACTTCCAGATACTGGCGCTCACTCTCCAACTTAGTGGCGTCTCTCCTCAACTCAATCCAGTCCATCGCATCTCTACTGCTGCTGCTCTTCCTCTTCATCATGATCTTCGCTCTTCTCGGCATGCAAGTCTTCGGAGGAAAGTTCAACTACGACCCTGTGGAGGAAAAAGACAGACACAACTTCGATTGCTTCTGGCAAGCGCTGCTGACTGTGTTTCAGGTGAAGAGATCTACCGATAAGTCGACACTAACGAAAATCTTTATACTATAATAGGGCAAAAAGTTGTAAAGCTGATCTTTTGCGCAGAAAAAGAACAAAATATGAAGATTTTGTCGTGTCTGTCTTCAAGTGTTACATGGCTCCCTGGCTATTGCCAATGTTTTCCGATTTCTCATGAATCTTAGTGTCGTAAATACTCTAGTTGCTGTCAACTACAACTAATACTTTCTTCAGATTCTAACAGGCGAGGACTGGAACGCGGTGATGTACGAGGGTATAAAGGCGTACGGCGGCGTCGGCTCCTTCGGAATTCTGGCCTGCATCTACTTCATCATCCTCTTCATTTGCGGCAACTGTATCCTTTTCAGTTACAACTGCGTTTGTATAACTTTTAGGTTTTTTAGCATTAATAAGATTGACGTTAAGGAGTCGCAGTTTCACTGTTTTGTTTCTTGTTAAAAGATTTATCACTTCCGAGAATTTTTCCCCATAATGATAGCGATAGCGCAGTGTACTCCAACTTTTTATGCTTCTTTAAATTAATGTTCTCGACGTTAATTCACATACATCATAAACTGTGTGCGTACAATGTACATACTTTTCTTGACTTAAAAATGCTCAGACATCTTACTAAACGTGTTCTTGGCTATCGCTGTAGACAACTTAGCTGATGCTGAATCGTTGACCAATATTGAAAAAGAGGAGGGGGTAAGTAAAAGCCATCACAACTTTTAAGTATTAGGGTAGACCCAAATCAGAGGTTCTCTAAAACATGACTTTTGTGTTACACAGGCTGTAGAAGAAAAGGAAGGTGGCAGTGTCGTTGCTACTGAGGGTGGGCATGCGGATACAGATGATGAGTACATACATGATGATGATGCATACACTACGGACAAGTAAGTGAACTTACAACATAAATAATTAGAAACAGTAAAAATAACAAATTTTCTGACGCTTACATATAATGATCATAACCATTTAAACTTAGCTCCGAAAGAGAATATGAAGAAACAGGTTCAGAAGGAGAGCATCCAGAGGAAATGGAAGGTGAAGGAGAAATGGAGATGGGGGAAGAAGAAAACGGTGTCGAGAGAATAGAGGAGGAACAGGAAAGAGGTGAAGACCAGGAGATGATGGAGAGTCACCAAAGAAACCACATTGGTATGTATCGGAATTTTCTTAAATCGATTGTAGGTAGTTACTATTGTCAATTTGGATTCTGTGTGATAGAAATTGTTAAGCAACCAATGAAAAAGTTTCTTGGAAGAATTCAATTTATCAAACTTTTGGATTAATAAGATTTGTATGTACAGTGAAACTATTTATGTAATATTAGATGATAAGTGATCCAAAATATAAGCAAAATAACAGACTCAGAATTGGTAATTAACTTATACTGGTGAATCGCTATGATGGCGGTGATGGCTAACCTTATGAAAATAGTGAACACAGACATGGATGAAGAGCCGCGTTTGAAGCGAAAGCCGACCACGTCGTCGGCTCGCCCGCGCCGACTCTCGGAGGTCGATATATGCGACACTAAGAAACCCATCCCCGAGGCTTCGTCTCTCTTCATATTTTCCAAAACTAACAGGTCAGGGAGACGGCACCGGCGGACATTTTGAGCTTACTGAATTGACTAGATGTTATTTTCCGTATTTTATTAATTTTAGAGTCTTGAATTGTGCATACGCAATCAAAGACGATATTCTTATCTATTTTACGCCTTTCGTCTTTCTCACTTTAATATTTTCGGATTTTGTAATTAATATTATTTGTTCTCACATCTTATTAGCTAATCTCACTTTATTTATGTTTGCCTTTATACTTTTATTATTATCATTAAAAAGTATTCTTTCTAAGTAGGATTTTAAGGTACAATCTCAGCGTTTTCAGGGGACTCAGCATGGATCTTATAGCGATTAATTATAGTGTAGTGTTTATGGTAAAGAGTTCTAGTACAAAAACACTGTCTTCGTATGTTTCTATCTCACAAAGATGGCGGGCAGTCTGAAGAGGAGGGCACTCTGGTAACCGCCCGGCCGCGGCGAGTGTCCGAACTGAATATGCCAAATCAGACGCCACCTATACCGAACGCTAGTAGTTTCTTCGTATTCTCACCAACAAACAGGTGATTGGTGATCAATCCGCTGTGGTACCCGTCTCTCATTGTATGAACGATTGGCACTGTGTCGTCGAGCTCTGAACCCTCCATTTCACTCATTTCTGTGACTGTCTTATCTGGATCATTGTCGTGACATTTGTTGCCATCATAAATGCACGAGTGTTGTGACCATAATATTATACCTGGATCAAAATTTCCAACAATGAGAAAACTGGGTACTATTTTCCCTTTAGAGGTTAGGTCTGTTAGTCTCCAAGCATGGACTGGAATCTTTAGATGAACCTAGAATTAGCATAGTTGGGTCCTTCCTGCAGACTTTAGGCAAATCGAGCATGAGTGCATGAACTGTATTATTCGTATTAGCTATCTGTATCCTATTGTATTTAAACCATTCGGTGTGATTTTATTTGCATGAGCTTCTTCTGTTTTTACTTTACTAGAAGCATTTTGTGATACCTGCTTTATATTGTGTAAAATATCTCATAAATAATCCTAAATCGTTCATGACTAAATGATATAAATGTTGTGAAGCTTTAAGTGTTGTGCGTAAATACTTAAACATCTTTTTAAATAAAATAATGATGAATAACGAATATACAGTTGCACGTTTCAGTGTTCCAATAAATTTATATCCTGTATATTTTTAAAGTCAACGTTTTCTTTCTATTCGTTTAATGTTGTAAATAAGACAAATTGCGGTTTAAACTCCTCTCAATGAACTAGAACTTCAACACCAGGTTTCGAGTGGCCTGCTACAAGATGTCAGCATCCTCAACCTTCGGAAACATCATCCTGGTTTGCATCATGCTCTCGTCAGCCATGTTGGCGGCTGAGGACCCTCTGGACGCAGCTCAAAAGGGGTTTAGGAATTGGGTAAGAATCAACGCCAAATTCTTTTCATTGATGCAATGAAAATGTAATTAAAGCGCAAGCTGGAAATTGTTTGATAGTATAGAGATAGATGGAGAATCCATTCCATTGGTACATCTCAGTAAAACTTCTAAAACAGTCAGTCAGCCTCTCAGTTCCGTAAAATTTTTAAATATTGGGATGTATTCATATATTTTGGATTTCAAAAAATTATGTACATTCATAGCACCCCATTTTTACAGAAACTTCCTTAGACTTAGAAACTTACAGATTTCCACATTTAGTTTTACATAGCAATATTTTCTATTCTTGCAGTTGCTAAGCCAGTTCGACGTGTTTTTTACGGGCATCTTCACCCTGGAGCTGTTCCTCAAGCTGATCACATACGGTCTGATCCTCCACGAGGGTGCCTTCCTGAGGTCCGCGTTCAACGTCCTTGACATGCTCGTTGTCTGCGTCTCTCTCATTTCTATGAGTTTTAAGTAAGTATTTTTCTGTTTATCTACCGTCAGGATCTTTCTGATTTCTGTAATCAACTTTAATTTGGCTGGTATATCATTTTGTGTTACCAAATTCAAACTTAGTCTTTTTCTGTTTATTTCAGGTCTGGTAGTATATCAGTGGTGAAAATATTGCGAGTGTTCAGGGTGCTGAGGCCTCTTAGAGCCATCAACAGGGCCAAGGGCCTTAAGGTGAGTTGTGTTTCCTCTATGATTATGATACCTGAAATTTATTTTAAAATACTAGCTAAGGGCTAATACAACATGTGTGATACTAGCTGGTACACATGTACTAATGATAAGTTAGCAAGTAAATGCACTGATGACTTTCACTTACAAAAATGGATCTTTATCAATTGTTTTCCATGATTATAGCACGTTGTTCAATGCGTGATCGTTGCAATCAAAACGATCGGGAACATTTTGTTGGTAACATCATTGCTACAGTTCATGTTTGCCGTCATGGGAGTTCAAATGTTCAAGGTAGGGGGCACTTTATTCGTACAACCCTCAAAGATACCACAGAGTGTCATCTACATTCTCTCCAACAAACGAATCACGTGTGAATTCACAGAGTGGTGTGGAAACACGATGACAGTGTACAAAGTATACAATTTTGTGTTCACTCCTTCTCACATTCTAAAATATCTGTGATTACACCTTTGGGTTCCGTTTCAAAATTTTCATCATCATCACTATGTGTTCTGTTTTTTCCTCACTCATTTCTCATGATTATTTTCGTTATCAAATCTGTTAACGGGTCTACTTCAAGCATTACCTTCATTCTCTTCGCTTTAATATCTGCGCTGTCGTCATCTTTGTTCACATATTTTAACCCTTGCTGCATAGTGCTTCACTAAAGAAGCTTTAGAGTCGAAAAGTGTTAAATACGCTATAAATAATTATTATCTTAGTAACTGTTGTGGCCTGCTTTATAAACTACTTTATGATCTTACTACTACTTCGTGTTTATACGACGAGAAAACTTTAAATTTCAATTATTTTTACAATTTTGAGTAGCCTTAAGTAGTTAAGATAGAAAGTAAATTAACCCATTAGACCCTTTAGTTGTTTGTTAAACATAAATTATTTGAGTGTCGTCCAAACCTATCTGGCATGTTAACTACCATTTGACCCAAAGGTGTAAACCTGGACCATAGCGTATGTTGGATACATAACAATCCCCCTACCTTGGAGTTCAAAGTGTTCACCCGTAGGCTCTAACGTTGTAGGCCCTCTCCAAAATGTGACTAATATAGAGCCCCTGAGACCTTCATAAAGCCCTGTGATTAAAATTATTTGCTTGTCCCCCTATGTCCTGCTGCTGCGTGGTATCGGACAATGTGGACTGTCCACTCCTGGTAACGTATACCCGACTAACTCGCACTTTCGTACCTTGTAGTATGTGGTGAAATGTGTGATAGTAGCGATTAAGACAATAGGAAATATAATGCTAGTTACGTATTTATTACAATTTATGTTCGCTGTCGTCGGTGTACAGTTGTTTAAGGTGAGCTTCTGGATGTAGATGTTAATGTTGTTTTTTTACCGAAGAGTGAATTCTTTTTGCTACAGTATCGCAGAATCAGAACACTGATAAAATTGTTGGATAAAATTATGTTGGTTTTGACAGTAGGGGAAAGATTTCACTCCGCATGAACATTGTCCAAATAAATGATAAAATTTTGCAATCGTAGAAGCATGATAAATAACAAAAATTGGGCTTCTATATTGCCTTACAGTAGTAAGCTTCAATATCTTTCAACTACAAATAAATAGTTCCATATTTGCTATGTAATAAATAAGCTTTACAATATAAATAATATGTTTTGGGAGAACCGAAAAGACAAAACATCATGAGAAATGAGTCAAATTAGTAATTGTGGTTGTGAAATTTGTGGTTTTGATTGGCTGTACTTTTAGGTGTTGTAGCATGAATATCAACCTAATTTTTGTCCAATGACGTGTTGCATTTTGACTGTTGAATTAATCATAGAGAATTTGTTTCAGGGTAAATTTTTTAGATGTAACGATATTTCAAAAATGACAGAAGAAGAGTGTCAGTAAGTAACACAAAATTGTCTTTATGTATTGATTCAGTTAAAGGGTTTTTTTCTAATATTAATTATGTTTTAGGGGGACGTATTTAGTATTTGAGAATCGTAATTACGTAGTAAGAGATCGAGAATGGACGAGGTACGACTTCCATTTTGATAATGTCATGAAAGGCATGCTCACTCTATTTACGGTGTCCACCTTTGAAGGATGGCCTGGGTAAGTTTATCTAGATGACGTCATTGTATGGAGCGAAACTAAACAGTTTTAATTATTAATTATTGATTGTTACAGGTTGTTGTATGTATCTATAGATTCGAATGCTGAGGATCGTGGTCCCATTACTAACTTCCGTCCAATTGTTGCAGCCTACTATATAATTTATATTATTATAATTGCCTTCTTTATGGTAAGACTGCTCATGATTCACATATCGTCCCCATCGTGTCAAAATTAAATAACTGACACGTTTGCCGAAATTCATTTTTTGTTATTTTTAAATAATATAAAGTGTAAGCTACATTTTGGTCTATTTTTCGTTGCAATATGTATGATATTCGCGAAGATATCATAATTTTAGTAACTCTATTGACCACATATTACAACAAGGTTTGTTAAAAAAGTTTCGTGGAAAAACTGAATAAATGACAAAAAAATTAAATAACTACAATTGAGGGTTTTGACATACCTACCAACAAAATCAATAAGTGACTTTGTTGAATTCTGCCACAACTGACTCGGAAACATTGTTACAAAAATTGGTTGTGGCAAAATTGAATAAGTGCTCTTGTTTAATTTTTTTATTAAAACATTGCATTATATATTTTTATCATAATCAGCCAAAGGACTAGTCCACTGCTGAACTTAGGCCTCCCCCACGATTTCCCACAAAGACTGCAATCTTTACAAGGTCGTCTAAGGGTCTCCAATGTAGAACTCTTCTGCCCCAACGACCATCAGGCCTAATCCGGCTTGTTAGGGAGGCTGGAACTTATTAAACCTACGTGTGAGACGATTTGTGATAACTCTTGAATCAGCTTGTTGACATGGCTCAGGGCTGAGGTGGTAAGTTTTGTTTATTTATTTATTTATACTGTATTGCACAACCAGAGTTTGTACAAAAGGTGTACTTAACGCCATATGGCGTTCTCTACCAGTCATACCTTTTGTCTCCTTTTTTGAAAAATAACACCACCAAACTCCTGTTCCATGACTCAGGCAGCCCTCAAGCAGCACGGAATTAAAGAGTCTCTGAAGGACTTTGAGTACCGGTGTTCCCCCCCTTTTGAAGGCTCTGCTGTGATTCCGACCTCACCAGGTGCCTTGTTGTTTTTAAGCTGTTTCAGGGCCATCCTTATCTCGTAGAGGCTGATGTCCGGGATGTCTTCGGTGTAGTGTCGGGTCAGGATAGCTTTTGGGTGTCCGGCCTTAGCTATTAACGGGTTCGGCAACTGAGGTGTACAACTGCCCATAGAACTTCTCGATCTCCCTCAAAACATCTGCTTTTGTCAACGCTACACTGCCGCCCAATAGACATGTCTCTTGTTTGGGAGCCTTGTTTTCACTCTATCTATCGGTTCTTTAACACTGTTCGTGTTAAAGGAAGAAATGTCGTGTCGTAGGGACTTCCATATTCGTCTTTTCACCTACTGTAGTTTTCAACATTAAAGGAGGTCTTCAATGCTATAGATCGACGTTCTGCTATAAGGTCGAGAGTGTGGATCGAGAGTCTTAGAGGACGATTTTTACGGCCACGACTAAAAATCTTAGACCCCGCCGTTTGAATAGTTTCCATAAACTCGTTGTTTATTTCGTCCACTGAAACGCAATTCTTTAGGCACTCAAAGCGGTTTGACAACTCGAGTTGAAAGCTCTCGGGATTTTGGATATGGGCACGAGTAGGTCGGAGCGTGGACCTCATCAAGCGAGACCTTTCCAATTTGACATTAAATTCCATGTGCCTCGAACCATCCGGTAAACACTACCTACCGGTCTTTATTCAGTTGATCACGGAGACATCATTAAATAACCGTTTCTTGGTAGTCATGATGAAGTCTATCTCATTTCTCGTCGTGCCATCCGGATTCAACCAGGTCCATTTCCTTCGAGGTGGCTTCTGGAAGAAATGTACCCTGGCGTTCCTTTCACCATATTAAAAGGATCGATAAGATCCGGAATACCATAATACGCTCCAGAACTGGAATAGCAGATGTAGGCGAAAAGACAGCAAAGCTTAAATGGGAGTAGGCGGGGCATGTGTGTAGAATGCACCCGAATAGATGGGCCCAAATCGTCACGCGATGGATACCACCAGACGAGGTGGAGTGACGATCTGTTCAGCTTTGCGAGAAATTGGGTGTTGTTGGCCGCTGACAGAGACAAATGGATAGAATTGGGCAGACCTTTGCCCAACAGTGGGATGGTGTAGGTAATATAAAAAAAAGTATTACTTGGTTGTGTGCTAAAACTTGCAAAAGTGACGTACAAAAACTTGATAATTGCAATTTTGTTATAAAATACGTTTGTGGCAAAACTAAATAATTACTTTTTTATTTTTATATTTAAAATAATATAAAGTAGCATTATGATAGACTATTTAAATTATGAAGTTGAAGCAGCTTCATAACATATCAAAATCTCTACAGTAAATTTCCTTCGGCTTGGAATGTTATCGCCATTTTTGTTTAAAAAAATCACAAAAACTCAAATATCTCGGAACTTTGGTTTTGTTGGTTATTTAATTTTGCCACGACGGGGACGATATGCTGTGCTGTTACATAACCGTAATTTAAAAATAATACGCCAACGTTCATTGCTTTTAGGTAAATATATTCGTCGGTTTCGTCATAGTGACATTCCAAAACGAGGGTGAACAAGAGTATAAGAATTGTGAGCTAGATAAGAATCAGAGAAACTGCATTGAGTTTGCGTTGAAAGCAAAACCAATTAGAAGGTAAGTTTACAAATTAATTTCGACATGATGGTAATGGTATTTTTTTTTACAAACTGCTACTTTATTTAAATTTCTGTTTCTAAACTAGGTACATACCCAAACACCGGATCCAGTACAAAGTATGGTGGTTTGTGACGTCACAACCGTTCGAGTATGCGATCTTCGTACTGATCATGATCAATACCATCACGCTCGCTATGAAATACCACAACCAGCCTCCGGAGTACAGCAAGGCTCTTGACTTGCTCAACATGATATTCACAGCGGTTTTTGCCTTAGAGTTTATATTTAAACTGGCTGCCTTTAGGTTTAAGGTATGATTTCCACACCAATACAGTGTTATTAGGTCCAAATTCAATTAATTTTATGTGCTCATTTTAATTATACAGAATTACTTCGGAGACGCGTGGAACACCTTCGATTTCATCATCGTGTTAGGTAGCATCATCGACATCGTTGTATCTCAAGTAAACGAACTCAAGAACCAGGTAAAGTATAAATCTTTGCACGTTTCAGATTGTACACTTCTTTAGATTATCACTTTCACTGATTTATAACTTTATCTTGAAAAAGCCACTCACTAGAAAACATAAGGCATTGTAGAACCTGAAACAACTCTGTATAAAAAAGATGTTTTTCAAATAAAGCTGCTGGGAGATATGAGTGAAAAATGTGTGAATGAGTGTTAGAAAGAAATGTCAACAAGTATAAAAAATGCAGCTAGAAGTGTTTTAGGCGAAACTAAGGGAAAGGGGACAATCGATAAAGAAACTTGGTGGTGGTCGAGCGAGGTCCAAGCTGTACTAAAAGAAAAGAAAATTAGGTTCAAGGAATGGCAGAGAATTGCAGACGACGACGCGAGGATGAAAGAAGAGAAGAAGAATGAATACATAGCAATAAAGAAAAAAGCCAAGAAAGCAGTAGCCGTAGCGAGAGCAAAAGCGCAAGAAAAACTCTACTGTGCATTAGATAGTACTGCAGGTCAAAAGCATCTTTATAAACTTGTAAAGGCCCGAGAAATAAGAACAAGAGATATAACACACGTAAAATGTATAAAAGATGAGGCCGGGCAAGTCCTCGCCGACGATGACAAAATAAAAATGAGGTGGAAGGATTATTTTGAAAAATTAATGAACGAGGAGAATGAGTGGAGTGGTGAACTAGAGAATGTCCCTATTAACGTAGGATTAGTGAGGGAGATAAATGAAGAGGAAGTGGAATGGGCAGTAGATAGTATGAAAAGAGGAAAAGCCGTTGGACCTGATGATATACCGGTGGAGGTCTGGAAGTTAGTAAGAGCAGAGGGAAGGAAGTGGTTAACTCTATTTTTCAATAAGTTGTTGCACGAAGAGACGATACCTGATGATTGGTACCAATATTTAAGAACAAGGGAGACGTGCAAGAGTGCAACAATTATCGAGGAATAAAGTTAATGTCACACAGCATGAAGGTTTGGGAGAAAATCATCGAGAAAAGGTTGCGAGAAGAGTGTGAAATTTCACAAAACCAGTTTGGTTTTATGCCTGGTCGAGGTACGACGGATGCCATCTTTGCCATTCGCCAAATGTGCGAAAAATACAGAAGTGTTCATAAAAACCTACACATGGCGTTCGTTGACCTCGAAAAGGCATATGACCGAATACCACGCGAGGTTCTGTGGTGGGCCCTTAAGATCAAAGGTGTGCCTGGGAAATACCTGCATTTGATTAAAACCATGTACGGCAGATGCTGTACTCACGTCCGATCCGCAGCTGGAACAACAACGAGCTTTAATGTGGCTGTGGGCTTGCACCAAGGTTCAGCGCTTAGTCCTTACCTCTTTCTTATGATAATGGATGCTCTGACAGCGGACATACAGAAAGAGGCCCCTTGGTGCATGCTCTTTGCCGACGACATTGTGCTTGTCGCTGAAGAGGCTCAGGAGGTCCAGGACAGACTGGAGGAATGGCGACAAAGGCTGAAGAACGTTGGCCTTAAAATCAGTAGAACCAAAACAGAGTATCTGTTCTGCGACTTTGGCGGTCTTTCCAGTTCTTTGCCTATAAAACTTGACGGAATGTCCTTACCAGTCTGTTCCGAATTTCGGTACCTTGGGTCTCTCGTACAGAATGATGGAAATATTGATCGGGACGTCAGGCACAGAATCAACGCAGGCTGGATGAAATGGAGGCAGGTCACTGCAACAACATGTGATCCACGGATGCCCTTACGGTTAAAGGGCAAAATCTACAAAACCGTTATTAGACCTGCCTTAATGTACGGATCGGAATGCTGGGCTGCTAAGAAGACTGATGAAAAGCGAATGCATGTAGCGGAGATGAGAATGTTAAGATGGATGTGTGGGGTTACAAGAATGGACAAGATAAGAAATGAGTATATACGAGGAAGTCTGAAAGTGGCGCCGATAACTGAGAAGATGGTGGGACATCGTCTGTCTTGGTACGGTCATGTAATGAGGAGGGAAGAAAACCATGTAACAAAAAGAGTGATGAGTATGAATGTTAATGGATGGAAGAGAAGAGGCCGGCCGAAAAAGAGATGGATGGACTGTGTGAAACATGATATGAGTGTGAAAGGAGTGGATGATTCAGTAACGAGTGATAGAATAGTGTGGAAGAGAAAAACATACTGCGCCGACCCCAGATAAACTGGGAACAGGGTAAGCGAATGATGATGTTCGTATAAAGCTTCTGACGAAAATTATAACTAAGAAGTAGACTGGCTATTTCAATGATGACGTTAGTTCAGTTACTGTCCCGGGCATGGGCAAAATAGATGTTGTAATAACAGTACTTGCTATGCAATCTCACACTATAATAATGTATAATGTTAGACATCAAATTGAAGAACATGTTAATTTCAGGGAAGTGGTTTGTCAAGAGCACACGTTGTCAAGGTAAGTTCACGCTTTCACGCTGGTACAAACACCAAATAACATTAGCTAACCACAAAAGGAACAATAAAGTTAGATAAGTAGAAATAACTAGTTTAACATAGTAAAACGATGCATAAAAACTAGAAGCGAATATACTAATTACGTGAATGCTTTAGCTGTTGTGTTAAATTCAAACGATGTAGCTTTAAGTGTAAAAAACACATTATTATGGGACAGTAACGTTGATGCAAAGCGCATTATCAACATTGTACAAAATACGCAAAATAAATAAACACATTTTATGAATGTTAAAAAGCACTTAGAACGCTGATTGATCGGTAGGTATTACTGGTATTTACATGAACATTATCATCATGATCATATTATATCATTCATACATTATTCTAATAATGATTCCATTATTTTAAATATTTATTCCTATGAAATATTTTGAAAGTCTGATTATCTGATATCAACTACTTACTTACCATTCATCACTTAAATTCTTACTATCAGTATAACAATAACGACGTGTTCACATTTACAGGAAAGCTCAATCCCATCCATAAACTTCTTCCGTCTATTCCGTGTCATGAGACTGGTAAAGCTCTTGTCAAGAGGTGAAGGCATCAGGACTCTACTCTGGACCTTCATCAAGTCCTTCCAAGCACTGCCTTATGTAGCCCTCCTCATTTTGATGCTTTTCTTCATTTACGCAGTTGTGGGAATGCAGGTTTGTATCTGAAACAAAAAAATATTTCGCACATTATTTTGAATATTATAATATTGCTTCATCTCACTTGGGATTTTTATTTCAGGTATTCGGAAAAATTGCGATAGACGATGACACTCCAATTACTAGAAATAACCACTTTCAAACATTTCCACAAGCCATTCTTGTTCTCTTTCGCTCTGCTACTGGTAAATATATTTCCTGCATAACAGTTTATCATCGATATACATCGATAGTTACCAGAGATTTAACTTCTTTACTTGGATTTAAAGGCATTTGCCCTTAACTTCCTAGTTTAGACTGCCAAGCATGGTAGATATAAACTAGATTACTAGACAATGATGATGGAAAGACGATATTTTTCACATTCTTCAGGTGAAGCATGGCAAGACATCATGATGGGTGTGTCACCAGAACCAGAAGTGAAATGTGATAAAAACTACGATGAAGAAGGGGAGGAGGGTGGTGGGACATGCGGCAGTGTACTTGCCTTCCCATACTTCATATCTTTCTACGTTCTTTGTTCGTTTTTGGTATGTATCTTTTAAGCTTTATATTTTGTTTGGACAAAGATAAAATTCTGATATTTTGTCAATGAGATAAATTTATGTTTGGATTTCATTTTCAGATCATTAATTTATTTGTCGCTGTCATTATGGATAATTTTGACTATTTAACCAGAGACTGGTCAATATTGGGACCACACCACTTAGATGAGTTTATAAGGTAAAACAACTCTCCGTAATAATAATAAAAATACCTTTATACGATTACTTACTTACTACTTTATAATTATAGTACAAGACAATTACATCAATATACTTTTAAATTTTTAGATTATGGAGCGAATACGATCCTGACGCAAAGGGTAGAATTAAACATTTAGATGTAGTTACTTTATTAAGAAAAATTAGTCCACCTTTAGGTAAGTGCCAAACACTAAACAAAACAATTATGTCATCAATACCGTTTTGATTTCGCACCACTTGGCATTTTTACCCATTTATAATCTTTTGGTGCTGGTAGACAGTCAAAAGACACATTAATTTGTAAGCAAAATAAACAGTATTTCTATGTTTTTTTTCTATGATTCTGGTAACATATTCCTTAACCGGTATTTTCAGGTTTCGGCAAGCTGTGTCCTCACAGAGTGGCATGTAAAAGACTTGTATCTATGAACATGCCACTGAATTCTGATGGCACAGTCTTGTTCAATGCGACGTTGTTTGCTGTTGTAAGAACGTCGCTTAAAATAAAGACAGAAGGTAAGTCACTGAAACTGTATTCTTTTATATAACAAAACATTGGTAGATTCCTCATGGATTTTACATAGGGTCATATTTTGTGATAAGAAGGAGAGAATGAGGAATCGTAATATATTTAAATGTTATTTCATCGTATTTACAGGAAACATAGATGACTGTAATACAGAACTTAGAGCAGTAATAAAGAAGATATGGAAACGGACGTCTCCAAAACTATTAGATCAGGTAGTACCACCACCAGGGGACCCTAATGAAATCACAGTCGGAAAATTCTACGCTACGTTCCTAATACAAGACTACTTTAGAAGGTTAGTGTATTTTAGAGTTTCAGTTCTATTTCCAATTTCAATCTTTTCAAAATTTTTTAGTATTGAAATCAGTGTTATGCGGTTTTGATAGCGTATTTACCGGCTTTTTGGAATGATGCACACATTTTATGTATTTTACCTATCAAATCCTAGGTATTTCAATACAATTGGATCTTTCCGTTTAGGGTTACCGATGAGTAATAAGAAAGGGTCGTTTTTAATAATAAGTTTTCCCGAATTGTTTAATGTTTTATTGTTCTTTACTTTTTGTTCGGTTAAAACTGACATAGTTATTTTTGTTCCATAGGAATCACGCGTAAGTAACGAAAGGATACGTACGTTTTATAGGAAAGAGAGAATGTTCCCTTTTTAGTGTTTTGATCATGAAAGCTGAGATGATGATCCTTTGCGAATTAGATTTGATTATGAACATAGTACTTAAACGTTTTATTGTTAACCATCCGAAAGTATCAACTACGATCCATCAACGTTATCAGTCAATGCATGGTGCCCCTTATTTTGGAAACTATGAAAATAATTCAATAGCTTGTTATAAACAAAAAAATTCCTTTATTCACAATCTAATCTTGCTTCCAGTAAGCATGCAAATGTTTTAAACATTTAAATACCTACCCGAATCAATGGTTGGTGTTTCAAACACTTTTGTTCCCTTTTTGTAATTTATTACATGTTGTGTTTTGTGATATTTTGTACCCAAATAATTTTAGTTATAGATATTAAGCGCCGAACGAATAAATACTTTAATACTTTTAAATGCTAGATTTAAAGTTTAAATCACCTTTACTTTAAAATTTTGGATTGTGTGGCTTTTCATGAACACGATAAACATTTTTTTATTAAATCTTATAGCAAATAAACGGTAATTTTAGAAATTAAAACAAAAACTACATAGACGCTTAAAATTAGTAAGTTTTTTAATTCACTCAATTTCTAGATTAGAAGCAATAGATGCACTTAATTTTTCAAAGACTAAGTATTTGAAGCAAAATATTTAAATAAAAACCTTGATACTTTAAAACTTAGATTCAAGAAGAGAAAGGAGCAAGAGATGAGGCAGAATGACGAGCAGACGCACCAGATGACCCTGCAGGCTGGTCTCAGAACATTGCATGAAGCTGGCCCTGAACTCAAAAGAGCTATTTCTGGCAACTTGGATGACATACAGACAGAATGCGATGTTCCTATGCATAGAGTAAGTAAAACATTTCATGGAGATATATTTATTCATGTAAAATTTAATCAAAAATGTTAGCAACACTTATAAATCTTGCAAGAAACATTATTATTTTTTGTATTATTGAAACAGAGAAATCACTCACTCTTTGGCGGCGTTTGGTCAAGTATACGAAGACACGGGCCCAACAAACACTTCCATAGGCATCGGAAGCATGGCGACCCTCCAGCAGGTACCGATCTTCAATATAAACACAATATTGAACTGTAAAAAAATTGTATTGTATTAATGATGATAATTTCTGTGCAGATGGCGTCGGAAATCACTTGAGCTCAATGATGCAACGGGAATACGGAATGGGACCTATACCACTCGCTCCAAATCTGTAAGTATACAGTCGCAGACATTTAACATTAAAATTTTAAACGGCACTATAACCAAATTCAATAATTCTAGCGCTAATGGGCAACCGAAGGAGCAAATACCGCTGAGACCTCTTATATTCAACGGGGAATCAGAAAAAATATACCAAGTCCTAGAGTAAGTATAAATAACACTAGGTTAATTATTATGCATTCAATGTGTAACAATATTCATCAAATATAATAAAACTGGCTGTATAATACATAATACAGCGTAACAGTGTAATAGAATTTCAAATTGTTGCTTATTGTATTGCAGAAGAACCACAAACGATCTAAAGAACGCTATATACGCAGGTAGTCAAACGTGTGGTTTTCTGTCCTTCTCGATAGCACGTCTAACTCTCTAATTTACTAACACTAACGCTAACACGCACTCGCACACACAGCAATCAAAAGTCGAACTACCCGGAGATGCTGGGGCAGATCGGG